>JAQHUG010000006.1:4819235-4830927 GCA_028555095.1 Dicrostonyx torquatus | reverse complement strand
TGTAACTCAGCAGTAAAACACTCATGTGCGAGACTCTAGACTCAATTCCCAGTACTTCAAAATAAATAAATAAATATAAAAACTTACAGGTTAAAACAGTTTGAAAGCAGCTCATGGGAGAGCTTGTCAAGCTACCTAGGACAGCAGCACAAACTGAATGTTTGGGGTAGGGCAGAGGACATCTTAGTGTTGCTGGTTGGACTTTCCAAGGTCATGAACCCTTGCCATTGTGGTTGAATAAGTTAATAACTCATCTAAGTATTTTACATCATCCATTAAATAATATAAAACGACTTCAACAACTACAACAACAAAACCCCATCAAGATAAACTTTACCTTTAAGCCCTCAGATCTGCTCATGAATAGGGTACCATTTGTTGTTACCATCTTACAGATGGAGACTATGACACACAAGGAGATCCAGCAAGATATCCAAGGCTTCACAATTGGAAAAGCCATCGTGCATGTCCCTGCAGTCTGGCTTCTGCTCACTGCCCCAGCTCCCTGAACTACGAGAAAGAGTATTTTATCTATTTATTTATTATGTATACAATATTCTGTCTGTGTATATGACTGCAGGCCAGAAGAGGGCACCAGACCCCATTACAGATGGTTGTGAACCACCATGTGGTTGCTGGAAATTGAATTCAGGACCTTTGGAAGAGCAGGCAATGCTCTTAACCTCTGAGCCATCTCTCCAGCCCCCAAGAAAGAGTATTAAAGAAGGTTTTTGTTGTTATTATAACAAAATACCTGTGGCAGTCAACTTAAAAAGAAGAGAAGCTTGAACTGGGCATGGTGGCCCACGCCTTTAATCCCTGCACTTGAGAGGCAGAGGCAGGCAGATCTCTGTGAGTTCAAAGCCAGCCTGGTCTACAAAGTGAGTTCCAGGACAACTAGGGCTGATACAGAGAAACCCTGTCTCAGATAAAAAGAAGATAAAGAAGGAAGAGGAGGAGAGGGAGAGGAGGCGGAGGAGTTTGATTTGGCTCACAGTCTGGTCAGGCTTCCAGTGAGGCACTATTATGTCTTTCCTTCTTTCTCTGTCCTCACAGTGGCTGTAAAAGTAACGACAGGCACAGTCCTAGTTTGCTTTCCGTTGCTTTGACAAAACATTGGCCAAAAACAACAGGAGAAAAAAGGGTTTATTTCAGCTTGAGGGAAGTCAAGGCAGGAGCCTGGAGGCAGAAACTGAAGCAGAAGGAAAGAAAGAGGCTGTCTATTGCCTTGCTCCCCAGGGCTCCCTCAGCCTTCTTTAAACAGCACAGACCCACCTGTTCAGCACCACCCATAGTGGCCCCGGCCTTCCTACATCAACCATTAATCAAGAAAATGCTCCACAGACCCACCCGCAGGCCAATCTAATGAGGTTCCCTCTTTCCCGATGCCTCAAGTTTTTGGCCTTGGCTTGGGGAATGTAGCAGAGACTGGTTCACTTCATGGCAGCCAGGGAGAGCACCAGGGCCTACATTACATTTCTGCTGCTGGGAGGAAACTCTATACTTATAGCACTGTAACTTTTTTGTTTGTTTTGTTTTGTTTTTTGAGACAGTGTTTCTCTGTGGCTTTGGGGCCTGTCCTAGAACTAGTTCTTGTAGACCAGAGATCCGCCTGAGTGCTGGAATTAAAGGTGTGCGCCACCACCACCCTATAACACTGTAACTATATAAGGGAACTTATAGAAGAGTTTATTGGGGGCTTGCTTACAGCTTCAGGGCAGCATTGTGATGAGGATCATGACAGCAGTCAGGCACCGTACTGAAGCAGTGACAGAGAGCTTACATCTGATTCACAAGCATGAGGTAGAGAAAGAGCAAGATAACTGGAAATGGTGGGATTTTTAAACCTAAAAAAAAAGAGAGAGAGAGAGAAAAGATTTTTTCCTCTTAGGCCACCAACCAGCTCCCAAATCATGACACAGAGACTTTTTTTTTAATATTTATTTATTATGTGTACAATATTCTGTCTGTCTGTATGCCTGAAGGCCAGAAGAGGGCACCAGACCCCATTACAGATGGTTGTGAACCACCATGTGGTTGCTGGAAATTGAACTCAGGACCTTTGGAAGAGCAGGCAATGCTCTTAACCACTGAGCCATCTCTCCAGCCCCATGACACAGAGACTTAATATTAGTTTTGAATGCTTGGTCTAGCTTAGGCACACTTCTGACAAGCTCTTTTAACTTAAATTAACCGATTTCTTTTTATCTACCTTTTGTCTCAGGACCTTTTCTTTTCTTTATTCTATCTCCCTGCCAGCCCCGCCTATCCTTTCTCTGCCCAGATATTGGCCATTCAGCTCTTTATTAGATCAATCTTAGGCAGGCAAGCTGAAACAAATTCAACACATCTTTTCATAATTAAAGAAATTCAGGATAAGCAAAAGCAACACACTTTTACAGAGTTAAAGTCATATTCTGCAGCATAAACAAATGTAACACATTTTTTCCCAGTTAAAATAATAGCCCATAACAGTCCACCACCACCAATGACATATCTCCTTCAACAAAGCCACACCTCCGAAACCTTCCCAAACAGTTCCACCAACTGGGGACCAATCAAACATATGAGCCTTTTTCTCATTCAAACCAACCAACACACACACACACACACACACACACACACACACACACAGCGAGAGAGAGAGAAAGAGAGAGAGAGAGAGAGAGAGAGAGAGAGCTCATGAGAGCGCACGAGGCATGCCAAGGACCCATGATCCTCTAAGGATGCCTGCAGTAACGTACTTCCTTTCAGAAGGTCCCAATTCCTTAAGCCTCCACCCCCACCCCCAATAGCACCACTGGCAGGGGATTACACCTCACACTTTTGGCATATGGGCCTTTGGGGACCACTCTGAGTTCAAACCACAGCAAGGAGTAAGGAGAGTCATTGCAATCTCAGTTTGTGCCAGCCCTGGGTTTGCTGGGCCAGAGGCATCTGGGGGTGTCCTACTTGCCTAGATTCATAGACAGAATCAGGAGCTTGCTTTGGGCTCTTTAGTGGGTACTCCATTGCTTTTTTTCTAGGCAGATGCTCATCTGCAGGGGCTGTGTCCAATCTCAGATGGCCATCATAAGTTCCATCTGCCCCTTTCCTAGAGATGCCCTGGAGCCAGTGAGTAGGGGTGGAGTGAGACTTGCTATACACAGGGTACCCAGAGGGCCAGCAGCACGTCCATCTTTCCCCAGCAGAAATGGGATGGGGTTTCAGATGAGCATGGGTCCTCAGGCTACACACACTGGGAAGGCTCTTGGTTGACTATCAGACCACCCTGCCACTGGGAGTTTTAGGATGAACTTATAGACACATTGGGAATCCAAAGACAGGCAATAGAAAAGGCCAGATTATGTGGAAAACAGACAAGTGCTGGGGTCACTGAGACAGCTCCACAGATGCAGGTGCTTCCTGTGTCTCTCAACCCAAGTCCGATCCCCGACTCACATGGTGGAAGGAGAGAACTGACTCCAGGTCACCTTCTGACCTCCACTTGTGTGCCATGGCATGTGTGCCCATCATATACACACATAAATAAATGTAATTTTTAAAAATTAAACTAAAAGGCAGGCGATATAGTGTCTGTTCCGTTCTTCCTGGAAGGGAGCAGGACATGCAGTCTCCTTTTGGCTTCCCTGGGATCCTTTCTTCGTTTTAATGACCAACTTCTGCTAACTCACTTTACAAAACCCAACTCAGCCTATAGGACATTCTAATTCTGGCTTTTGTCTCTGAGAGCAAGTTTCTTTCCTTCCTTCCTTTCTTTCCTCCTCCTTCCCTTCTTCCTCCCTTCCTTCTTTGATTGGCATTTAAAATTACGTTCATTCAGAATGGGGATATAGCTCAGGGGTAGAGCACCTCTCTAGCATATGAAAAGCCTTGCTTAGGCACCATCTCCAGGACTGGTTTACTGAGGCCTTGGTAGAACGTGTTTAGCATGTGTGAAGTCTTGGGTTGCATCCCCACCACCAATTAACTTAATCAAAGTATAACTTATTCAAAGTATAACTTATTCAATAAGCTGCATCTATCTAAAACATTCAATTAATTTGATACCAGAATGAAGATTCACCTTTCTGTCACTTCAAAAGATCCCTTGGAGGTGACATCATCTTTTCCTTTATGTAATGCACTGGAATGTTGGTAACTGGCCTCGGGTTAGGTGGAGGGGTTTGTCATTTGAGCCATGACCTCAGCAGGATTTGAGTGGGGTCAGGCAATGATAGGTACCTCTAGAGTCCTTTGACAAGTGTCACTGTGGCTCAGTTTCCCCTAGGCTGACTATGGATTGGATCATAACGTCTTTCTTGAGGCTAGTGTGAAGATCAAATGAATGGGCCACAAGATGTTAAATTTGAAGCTTTGGTGGCAACTTCAGAATAGAACAGACAGAAACAGGATCTAGTCCATGATGCTTGGAGCTGCTGCCCAGGACGGGGGACGTAAAAAGGGGTAGAAAGAGGAGGCATTTCACAGGGAGGCTAGACCGAGTCCATCTTGCCCGTCTTGGAGAGCATGGCTGTAACCCCTCATCTGGTGATCCAGAGGAGCAGGCAAAGACGTGGCAGCTGGTACTTTGCAGGGGGAAGTCAGAGTAGAATTGTGCTGGCTTGGGAATGCCCAGGACAATGCTGGCCAGCTTCCATCACCAAGTCAAGATATTTGAAATAGAGTATACCAAGAAAAGGTTTAGAGCTGGAGAGATGGCTTAGCAGTTAAGAGTGCTTTTGCCTCATCTGGAGGGACCTGGGTTCAATTCATAGACCCACATCAGATAGCTCAAAACTGCCTTTAACTTCAGTTCCAGTGGATCCGATACCTTCTTCTAGATTCTGCAGCTACCCACATACACATATGCCCCCCGCAGACACAGGCATAAAAATAAAATTAATGCTAAAAAAAAATGCAAGGTTTATTTTGGCTGTTGGTTTCAGTCAGCTGGACTCATTGTTCTTGGGACTGTGATAAAGCACAGTATTATGGTGGGAAGTGCGGCCATGGAATCACTCACCTCATGGTGGCAAAGATGGAGAGAAAGCTGGGGCTTGAGGGAAGTAGCAGCAAAAGGTCCAATATCCTTTTTAGGACATGTCGCCAGCAATCTGTTCTCTTATCTAGGCTTGTCTTGGTCTGGTTCCAGTGCCGTGAAGAGACACCATGACTACAGCAACTCTTACAAAGGAAAGCATTTAATTAGGGCTGGCTTACACTTTTAGAGGTTTAGTCTGTTGTCATCATGGCAGCGAGAATGGTGGCATGTGGCAGCTGATAGTTCTACAGCCAGATCCACAGGCAGCAGGGAGAGAGAGAGAGAGAGACTGTGGCTTGGTTTGTTTGTTTATTTACTTAGGTTTTTTGAGACAGGGTTTCTGTGTGTAGCCTTGGCTGTCCTGGAACTCATACTGTAGACCAGGCTGACCTTGGAACTCGCAGAGATCCACCTGCCTCTGTCTCCTGAGTGTTGGGTTTAAAGGTGTGCACCACCACTGCCTAGGCTTGGAATGGACTTTTTGAAACCTCAAAGCCCACCCCTAGTGACATACTTACTTCCAACAAAGCCACAGCCCCTATTCCTTTCAAATAGTGCCACTCCCTGGTTACCAAGTATTTCAATCTATGAGCCCATGGGGGCCATTCTCATTCAAACCAGCACAAGGCTTTACCATCAAGGGGTATGTCATCTCAAAGTGCACAACGGGCTAGAGACTAAGCCTTCAATATATGAGTGGTGCTCCTTTGGGCGCACTCATGAGAACCACAGCACTCCTATAGACCACCGTGACCTGTGAGTAAGACAGAGGGGAATAGAGGGGTCCAGCGTGGGCCCAGCACAGGCTCCAAACTCTGCCTGCAGGTCAGACTTGTTCTCACTCAGGTTGACTGTGTTTTGTTCTCTGGGCCCCACGGCTTCTGACACCTGCTCTCTCCATACTCATTCCAGGAAGAACTGCTTTCAGCTGGCCTCCCAGAGCATCCTTGGGCCTAGAATCATAACACTCTCCAGCAATCTTCCAGCTGGTGTCACTGAAAGCTCGGACCTTTTACTCTTCCTGTTTGTGCCTGCCATTTCCCGTGGTGCCCCCTAATCTGTCCACATCGAGTCTTCTGTGGCTGCTCACCCTCTGCTGTCTGGACACTTCATTCTTCTGTTTTCCTTAATCTTTTTCTTTTTGCAGAATATTAAGGTTGCTTAATATACAATTTTCATTTGACATTTTGGAAGTCCTTTATTGTAAAGATAATCCTTTTGTCTGGCGACAAACAGCAGCCACAGCGATCACTCTGGACCTCCACGCTGGATAAAGTCCATTTCTTCTTGAGATATAGGTTTCCTTCTGTATTTCTGAGGTAATGTTTTTAGTATTTCTGCAGTGTCTAGTGGCCCCGGATGCATCAGCAAGTCTGGGGATATGCTTCCTTTAGAATGCTGTGAAATTACAGAAGAGTGAGAGGGTAGCCCAGCAGATCTCAAAACGTCTGAGGCACTGAGTTTAGGATTGTCTCTTCTGTCAGGGAATCTTATTAATGGAGTATGTGGCTTCACTACCTGCACGACCCTGCTGGCGGAAGTCATCTTGCTGCCCATCGTGACCCCCGAGCAGGGGCCTTCCTTAATCTTTAAAAAATATTTAGCATTTATGGTTATGAGCGTCTTGCCTGTGTGTATGTTTATGGACCACATGTATTTCTGGTGCCCTGAAGTCAGAAGGGAATTAGATCTCCTGGAACTGGAGTTACAGATGGTTGTTGTGCTGCGTGGTTTTCTGTGTCAACTTGACACAAGTTAGTCATCAGAGGAAGGAGCCTCACCTGAGGAAATGCCTCCTTGGATGCAGCTGTAAGGCATTTTCTCAATTAGCGATCAATGGAGGAGTGCCTGGCCCATGGTGGGTGGGACCATCCCTGGGCTGCTCCTGGGTTCTATAAGAAGGTGGGTTGAGTAAGCCAAAGGAAGCAACCCAGTAAGCAGCTCTCCTTCGTGGCTTGTCTCAGCTCCTGCTTCCGAGATCCTGTCTTGTTTGAGTTCCTGTTCTGACTTCCTTCAGTGAGGATCAGCAATGCTGAAGTGTAAGTCTTAATAAACCCTTTCCTCCCCAACTTGCTCTTTGGTCATGGTGTCTTGTCGAAGCAGTAGAGACCCTAAGACAGTTGTGAAATGCCAAGTCAGTGCCGGGAATCAAACCCAGGTCTTCTGGAGAGCGGCCAGTGCTCCTAACCATTGGGCTAGACCTCTTAAAACTTAACGCCTTCAATCCCAGCACTCGGGAGGCAGAGGCAGGCGGATCTTGTGAGTTCGAGGCCAGCCTGGTCTACAAGAGCTAGTTCCAGGACAGGCTCCAAAGCTACAGAGAAACCCTGTCTCGAAAAACAAAACAACAACAACCAAAAAAACAAAACAAAGCAAAAACTGTGAGGCAAAATATTTTCGTTTTATGCCACAGGAATTTGTCAGTAATGGAAAGTTGGATAAAACTGATGGGAAGAGAGGCTGAGAGATGAGGAAGGAAACTCTCTCTTCCAACAGTGGGAAAGGGTGAGACCCCTGGTGAGCCAGTAAGGAAACTGTATCTCCTCTAACAGTAGGAAAGGGTGGGATCCCCGGTGAGCCAGCGGTGGTCCCACCAACTCAGATCTAGCCTGTGAACGGAGAAATAGCAATGCCAAACTAAAGTTAAGAGTGCTGAAGACGTAGCTGTTGGTAGAGTGGTTGCCTAACATGGACAAGGCCTAATACAATGCAGACAGGACATGGACTCTTTGGTTGAGATATTTTATGTATTTTTCCTCAGTACTGCCACGAGCCAGAACTGCCTGGAGATGAACCTGGCACTGGGACAGTGGGAGTTGCCCAAGGAGTACTAAGCGGGGCTTAGAGTCGAAGCTCCAAGACTGTTGCCTTTGGGAAGATCACGTCATAGTCACTACCAGCTGTGGCGGGCCCTCAGGTCCTGAGTGCTATTGTGGCTGCCCGCCTCAAGAAGCAATGGGATCAATGCCAGTATTGATGTTACTGCTCAAATACTTCATCCCCGGGGAAGCAAAGTTAGAACTGACCTTTGGGCAAAGACACAAATTCAAGAGGAAGGCAGAAGCTTGGCTGTCCTGTGTGCCCAACATGACCTCTAACCGAGCCTGCGAGATTAGCACTAATAGCTGCCATTTAAACTATTCTGGGCAACAGCTTCTATTTCTGTGCTGCTTCACATCTTTCTTCACAAAGTCACCTAAGAGTGGAGCGGTGAAGGGAGGCTTAGCAACCATCTGCAGCTGTGTCAATTACAGTACTTGTTAATGATGCTTCCCTGTGTTTTCCATCATGGTTGCAAGACTCCCAGCATCACCATCCCAAGGTAGGTAGCATCTCCCTCGAGCTATTCACTAACCCACACACACCCCTCATCTTCTTGACTAAGGTTGGGACCACATGGTGTGCTCCATCTATAGAGAATGCCTAACATTTTCAGCCTGATTAGGGGAAGTGGCTGTCTCAGCAAAAACCTAGAGATGGCAAGTCTGCCATGCCCTGGGGAGAATGCAGAAGCTGAGGAATGCAAGCTCTTCCTGCGGGATCTTTAGCGCTCATCCTGACCCTCGTGTCCATGATGACCACAGCTGCAGATGGTTGCTAAGCCTCCTCCCTTCACTGCTCCACTCTTAGGTGACTGGGGGGGGGGCAGGTTCTTCAGTGATGCAGCTGCCTTTTCTCCTTAGTAACTCCTTACACCATTGTGCCCAACTGGAACTCACTGGACCACCAGCTAGGCATGGGTGGGTGGAGCTGTTTCTTTAGTCTATTGATGATACTCTATCCGGGACAAATAGCTGTTTGTTTACATCCTCCCCAGGAAAACCTCCGGGTCAGGGGCTGTGATGGTTAATCTCAATTGTCAACTTGAGATAGATCTAGGCCAGTGGTTTTCAACCTCCCTAATGAATTACAAGTGTTGTGACTGCACCAGAAAGTTATTTTCATTGCTACTTCATCTAATTTTGTTAGTTATGAATCATAATGTAAATATGTTTTCCAGTTAGGTGACCCCAACGAAATTCAACCCCCAAAGGGGTTGCAAACCACAGGCTGAGAACCACTGATCTAGGATAATTTAGAGGCAGACCACTGGTTATGCCTGTTGAGGTGGGACTACTGTGGGTGGCGCCATTCCCTGGGCTAGGATCCTTAGCTGTATGAAGATTGAGCTGAGCACACACATTCATTGATCTGACTGCGTACGCGATCAGCTGCTTCAGGCTCCTGCTGCCTTGACAGACTGGACTTTAAAACCAAACCCTTCCTGGGGTTGCAGTGATGGCTCAGGACTAAGGGTGCTCATTGCTCTTGTGGAGGAACCAAGTTTGACTCAGCCCCTCCACCGTCCCTCAAACTGCTGGCATCAGGGTGTTCTGCCAATTGAAGAGTAATGAAGACGGCTGTGGTGGTTTGAAAGAAAAAGGGAGTGGCACTGTTTGGAGGTGTGGCTTTGCTGGAGGAAGTGTGTCACTGTGAGGGTGGGTTGAGGTCTCCTCTGCTCAGTGTCACTCACACCACTTCTTGTCTTTGGTCAAGATGTAAGAACTCTTGGATCCTTCTCCAGTACGCTGCCTTGTTTCCCACGACGATAATGGACTAAACATTGTGGCACGTCTTTAATCCCAGCACCCAGGAAGCAGAGGCAGGTGGATCTGAGTTCAAGGCCAGCATGGTCTAGAGTGAGTTCCAGGTCAGCCAGGGCAGTTATACAGAATCCTGTCTTGAAAACAAAACAAAAAAATCAAACAAAACCCCCAAAAAAACCACTTTGGGAAATATAAGTTCTCAATTCTTCAGTTCTAACTTGTTAATGAGTCTAAACTTCTACATCTGGCAACTCCATGTTAGGAGGTCACAAAGTATCACTATGAGAACTCCAATGTCTTATGGGAATGCAGTCCTGATGCTTCAAGATCTGGCTTGTCTAGGAGCTGCCCAGTTCAGGAAGCCAAGAGGGCTGGCTCCTTTTTCATTTTAATCAGGGGAGCAATGAGCAGGAGGTGTTGCAGCACAAATCATAAAAACCCAGAGACAGATAATGTGGTTGAACTTGAAGATCAGAAAAGCAAAGCAGCCAAGTCACTAGCGAGCTCTTAGCTCTAAGAAATCCTCAGACTGAGCTGGGCGGTGGTGGCGCACGCCTTTAATACCAGCGTTTGGGAGGCAGAGGCAGGTCGATCTCTGGGAGTTTAAGGCCAGCTGGTCTAGTTCCAGGACAGACTCCAAAGCTACAAAGAAACCCTGTCTCGAAAAACCACAAAAACAAAAAACAAAACCCACCACCACCAAAAACCCCCTCAGACTGAAAGAGTGATCCTCCACAAATCCTCAGGATGAGACTGAGCTGGAGACTTGCCTCCTGTTTTATATTCTAGAGCTGGGATTAAAGGTGTGCACCACTACGGCCCAGTTTCTATGGCAAACGAGTGTGGATACTGAGATTAAAGGTGTGTTCAACCACTGCCTGGTCTGTATGGTTGTTCTTCAGGCAAACTTATTAAAATACAAATGAAATATCACTACAAGGTGTCCCTGGGATGTTGATGCCACCAGGAAGTCTGCACTGGGTGGTCACCCTTCTCACCATCCATTAGCACCCTGCTGATTTGACCATCTGTTGGCTTCACAGCTTGAACCCATGGTTCAGAAGAAACGAAGTCCTTTAAAATGATATTATTCTTATTAAATGCTAGGCAGATGGACCACAACTCAAAGCTTTATTACTGGCTGTAAGCCACAGTTGCAGGCTGGCTTATTCGAATCTAGCCAGCCCAGTCCAGCCCCTGGTTGAGTAGAAGCACATGGCTAAAATTAGCCTGGCCATCTGCTGAAACAGCAGCTGGGCTATTCTAAGCCCCAGAGAACCTGCCTGAAGTAGGGCTGGGCCTCTCGGGGAAAGAGCCAGAGGTCTGCTGCTTCAGTTAAGGCAGAAGACGCTGGACAGTGAGCAGGGTCATGGGGGTGGGTGTTTCACGGAGACTGGAAATGCATAGAGCTAGATCCAGGTCCTATCTTCTAGTTTCTTTCTTACCTGGAGCTTGCTGTTTGCATTCAGACACTGGCAATAGCGGTCTTTGGACCTCAGTGCTAACAGTCTGAACTGTTTAGTATTTGTCACAGATGTGAAGCTGAGTACTTCACAGGGACCTGTGTTTATATTCTCAAGATAATGCAGATGGATGCCAGATTTGGCTCACTTAGAGTGTCACATTATGTTGGAGTCTGGCTTAGCCTGTGGCATTGACGGCCTTCTGTGGACCTCCATCTTCTGCCACCAGAGTAGTGGTATCCCTCAGAGTTAAGACTCTGTTCAAATATATACTTGACTAATAGTCTCCAGTCACTAGAAAGTCTTCTTGGGTACTTTGCTCTTTGACTTAAAAACTGCAATCAAGTCAGGCGGTGCTAGCACTCGCCTTTAATTCAGACACTCAGAGGGCAAAGCCATGTGAATGTGAGTTCGGGGCCAGCCTGGTCTACAGAGTTCCAGAACAGCTAGGGGCTGCTACAGAGAAACCCTGTCTCGAAAAACAAAAACAAAAACACAAACACAAAACCTAAAACCAACCAACCAAAAACAAACTGCAGTCAATGCCCCCAAGTGGTTGCCCCAGCCATAACTTCTGTAATTAGTTGGCTATAAAGCCAGGGCTGGTACTTTTGCCTTCT
>JAQHUG010000006.1:4779763-4819091 GCA_028555095.1 Dicrostonyx torquatus | reverse complement strand
ATTAAACCCAGGACCTCTAAAGAATAGTCAATGCTCTTAACTGCTGAGCCATCTCTCCAGCCCCCTTAGATGTGATTTTTAAACTTTTTTTTTTTTTTTTTGGTTTTTTGAGACAGGGTTTCTCTGTGGCTTTGGAGCCTGCGCTGGAATTAGCTCTTGTAGACCAGGCTGGTCTCGAATTCACAAAGATCTGCCTGCCTCTGCCTCCCGAGTGCTGGGATAAAGGTGTGAGCCATCACCGCCTGGCTAAACTTGTTCTCTTTTATCTGTAAGAATACTTTTTGCCTGCGATGTATGTATGTGTACATGTGTGCCTAATGTGTGCAGAGGTCAGAAAAGAGTGTTGGATCCCCTGGAACTGGAATTCTAAATGGTTGTGAGAATCAAACCTGGATCCTCTGCAAGAGCAAGTGTGTTTAACCACTGAGCAGTAGCTTCGGTTCTGCCACCTAACCATATCCATCAGAGATGAGCCACACAACACAGGAGTAGATAGCCATTTGCATTTTAATTGAGAATTATTAGCTCTTTGGGTGGCTATACTGATTACAGACGGTTGAATCTGGAAGACAATATTGCTCATGGACGAATCAAGAATCCCAGAGATTCAGTTTCCCCAGTTAAGTGCTGTAGGAAGCCCCTTTTTTGGTTACCCCCCATCACTGAAAACCAAAGCAAAACAAAAGTCCAGAAGGCTAAGAAGGGAACAATAAGTACAAGATAAAAAAGAAAATCTATATAGTATGAAATTAGTTTTTATTTTTACCTTAAAATAAATGCTTAACATTTTGCTAAAATCAAACCCAAACACAAACCTTTGAAAAAGGGAGGAAGCACACTTTCCTTCATGTGGGAACCAGTAAGGCAGACACTGTGACTGTGGCGCGGCTTGGTTTTCTGCAGGACTAGTCTAGGCAAATGAAACAAAAACCTCTCCCCAACTTTTCCTCTACTGTCAGCTGTGTCTAACAGGGATGCCTGGTAGGATAAAACCCCAACAACCCTCCCACCGAGTGCAACATGGACAAGGGACTTGAACCCAGAGCCCTTTAACCTGTCTCTATAAAACCCTAAGGAGAGTCGGTGAAGGTGCCACCCTTAGGCAGCAGCATGGCTGAGGTTTCTTGGTGTCTGTGGCATGGAGGCACCTGGGGGGTTGGGTGCTGGGTACAGCACACCCCTCACACTTTACCACAGGGACGTCTTAAAATTGAACTTCAGTTTCAGCAGGTATTTCAGATTCACCTGAGCAATGTCGTAGACAATGTATCTGGGGAAGGCAGAGGTCAAGGAGCCAATCATGGAGTCCTGTGACTTTCCTCACATGAAATCCCCTGAAAGTGGGGAAAGTGTGGGAAAGCCCAGAGAACAGGCTTACCCACACAATGGGAGTCAAATCTCAAATGTACACAGGAGACCACCCAAGGGAAAAATTGTTACTATCCCCATATAAGCTGCCCTGGCACTGGGGTACACCTGCTGGGACAGTTCCAGAACACACGACACGGGCCATGAAAGGATACTCATTATATAGTAGGCAGGTGTCATTAACACCGGATGGGACCCCTGTCCCCAGTGGAACCTCTACACCCTCCAGGGTGATGCTGGCCGAAGGGTCAGGGGTGGTTTTGCCCAAACCTGTAAGGAAGAAGGATCAAGTAAGTGGTAGGCATGACAGGGGATGTGTAAGGAACTATGAAAATATCCCAGGCACATGACGTGTACTTTATACAGGATGTGTGTTCACTTAAAACATCCTTCAGATGCAAACATGGAAGCTACAAAGGTTCCAAGGCACCAATCTAAGCCAGCAAAGCCATGGAGGCCCAGATGGAGTATTAACTGGAGAATGAACACATAGGCCTTGATCATCACGTGCCACCCACTCATTTCAGGCGCACCAGAGGGTCCTCCTGGCCTGAAACTGGCCACCCTCACTGGTTTGGTTCCTGGTGTCCCACAGAACTCCTATGGCATCATGACACTAGCTGCGGTCACAAGGAACGAGACAGCTTTGTTTTATGAACCTATCGCAGCCAGCTCCAAGAGTCCAGCCGTTGGAGGAAAAGTCCCCTGCCTCCCCATCTGCCACATCAGGCTGGAGACAGTACCTTTGACACTGTGCTTGCCCTTGGGTAACTTGCTGATATGTGACGCATGTTTGAGTTCGTACCTATTCAAAAGAGGACAGTCTCAGACTAGCCCCTGGCCTCCCAAGTCACTATTTGTCAGCATCTTTATGGTCAGGTAAACTAAATGCCCACAGAACTCTGTCCTCCCTTACACTGGAATCTCCCTCCCCAGCTCCTGGACTCTTCAGAACCAAGAGTATTCTCAATCATAGAGCCTACAACAACTGCCGCTGCTATGGGGTTATCTCCAGAGGACGGGCCTGTTTGCAGCTGTGGCCAGCTGTCTGAAGGCTCCTGTCTAGTCTACCCTACGGACTAGTTCACCGTCATTGCCTGAATGAGGCTGGAGGAATTGGATCTTTGAAGTATGGCCTCCCTGCTTCCCTGCACCGCAGAAGGACTCCTGCTGCCAGTTCCTGGCCTCCTGCCTTCCTTCCCCTGGGTATTCATACCATCTCTCAATCTCCCTCCCTTGGTCCCCTGAACCTTTACAAACAAGCCTAGAATCCAGACTTCAGAGTCCACTAAACTGGTGGAGGATTTCCATGGTTGTCGCCTGGCCAAGGAGACTCTCCTGGTTCACTATCTACCCTGGCTGTGAAGCCAGGATACTCACATGTTTCCAAGGGCAACTTCTCCCAACAGCAGTAAACCAATCGGGTCTCCCTGAGATGTGTGGCAGTAGTTCGCACTTTTGGATACCATGTCGGCAAAATAGATCCCTTTTCCAAACATGTAGCCTGTCTGGAAGGTTGAAAGGGAGACAGCTAAAAACCTTCCAAGAGTAAGTCAGCAAGGCAGTCCACTGAGTACCCACACTCTAAGCCACTGCCCAGCCAGCCCTGCAGCCATCACCCGCAAGGGGCACTCCTCAAAGGTCAGTACCCACAGAGAGGCCGTGGGAAGGCACTTCACAGCTTAGGATGCCACTTTCTCCTAACAGAAGTATCATGAGGGTAATGTGAAGACTTAATCACTACTTAGACTAGGTCAGACACATGTATACATTCACCAAGCACTGGCTAGCCCTAGTCCCTCTGTTAAGTGGGAGGCTTTGGAACAGTAAATGAGAGGCTGGGGTGGCCCCTTCTATAACCTGGCAGGTGACATCTATTCCTTGTTCTGTTTATTGGTGGAAATTCAGAAGCTCATGGAGCTGCATGCCTGGGTCCAAAGCCTGTTCTTTGCATGTCAACAAGTCCAATCAGTCTTCAGGGCATCCTGGTCTAGACACTTCTGTTCTAGAAGCTGTCTCAAACACATTCAGCTGCCACTACTGACAGGGCTGGCACAGGCTTAGAGGCTCTCCCTGAAACACCCAGGGCTTTCAGGAGGAGATTACTGCAGGAACACATACTTTCACTCCACACTTCCCCATACACGAGGTCAGCAACCTACCACAGGTGCCTCAGGTGGGGCTATCCGCAGACCCTGCGACAAGATGCCAGCAAAGTTGGTGGTCCTGGACCCGTGCCACAGCAACCTCCGATTGTGAAGCTGCTTGAAGGGCTTGTAGCGCTGGCTCTCTCCCTCACGCTCTATCTTAAAGATCTGTGCGTTAGCAAAGGGGAGGCAGACACACTGTGACTCAGGGTAAGAGATGGGCACAGCCAACTGTACAATACCACTAATTCTCCAGTTCAACAAACAAGTCACTTCTGCTTACTTAAAAATAAGTAGGGCTGGGCGTGTGGCACACACCTTTAATCCCAGCACCTAGTAGGCAGAGGTAGGTAAATCTCTGTAAATTTAAGGCCAGTATAGTTTAAAAGCAAGTTTCAGAAAAGCTAGACTACAGCCTGTTTAAAAAAATAAAAAAAAAAAGCAACATAGCCTGCTCTTTTTGAGCCAGGAAAGTAGGGGACAGGGGAGACCTGGCAGGATGCAAAGGGGTTGAAGGATTCTTACATCTATCACTTCCAGGTCATAGGCATTATGTGTGGTTGCATGAGTGTTCTTCACATACTTCCTGATGACCTCAGCTTCCTCAGAATCTTTGTCAACCACCTGGAAAAGAGGCATCTGGGATCAGGGCAGGGAGACCCCCCAGAGAGCCCTGTGAAGAACAATGATATACAAGCTTAGAGGATGCCAGGAGCTGTTCATATTGCCCAACAAATGACACCTGCAGGCCTAGGCCAGGTCTCATGTGCCCAAACACCATTTCCTCATCCACCTGGACTGCTAGGAGGAGCCCAAGAGTTCTTTAGAGGCACTAAATATGAGTCAAGCTGGAAACACGAGGTTTACCATTAGCACGAGATTTACCATTAGCGAGGTGGAACCAGGAGTCCAGCTCACCAATGGAACACAAAGTGACACCATACATTTTCCTTGTCTCTACCCCAGTCCTAAGGATGGAACCAAAGGGCCTTGCACAGCCCAGCAAGCGCTTTATACCCCAGCCCTACTACAGGGGTTCTGAGGACCATCTCTCTTCCCTGTGCTGGCTCAGCACATGCCCAATGCGATGTCAATGCAATCCACACTAAATACTCTGCTTATGCAGAAGGCATGGATGTTCTTTATGTTTTCTTATTCTAAGTTTGGAAAAACCTAGAAATTTTGGTTTTCTTTGCTGCCTCTTAATAACAAGCTTTTTAACTGTAGATGGAAATAGAAGCTTTTTCACCAAGACCTATCTATATTTTTCCTGTTAAGAATGTACATTTGACATTATATCCAGTTTGTGAGGTAGGCAAGCATATGGACTCTACTTGGACTGAAGTAAACTTCTGCAGAAAATCTTGTGCTAGCTAGTTTTATGCCAAGTGGACACAGCTAGAGTCACTGGAGGGAGCCTCACTTAAAATGTCTTCATTAGAATGAGCTGTAAGCAAGCTTGTAGGCATTTCCTTAATTAGTGACTGATGTGGGAGGGCCCACTCTATTTTGGGTTGGGCCATCCCTGGGTTTGAAGTCTGGGTTCTGTAAGAAAGCAGGCTGAGCAGGCCATGAGGAGTAAGCCAGTAAGCAGCTCCCCTCCATGACCTCTCTGCATTAGCTCCTGCCTCCAGGTTCCTGCCCTGACTTCCCCCCAATGATGAACTCTGACGTGGAAGTGTAAGCCAAGTAAACCCTTTTCCCAGGTTGCTTCGGTCATGGTGTTTCATCACAGCAATAGTTAAGTAACTCTGACTAGGACAAATCCTCTATCATTTTATGCCTATGTGAAATTGGGCATCCCAAGATTAAAATTAGATGCACTATGAGAAGGACATGCACGGGGGTGAATAACACACATAATCAAGCCTGTCAATCAGAATAGCGGATCACCCAACCTACACTATTTTTGCAAACCTGTGAGCCTTTTTATACTTTGATTATGAGGCTAATAATTTGGAAACACTCTTGCATGCTGTAATTCTGTCACAGGTGAAAAGAATCAGAGGCATGTCAGGCTGGGAGCAGAGACACACAGCTCAGGCAGGGCAACTCCAATATGCCTGAGCCTTCAACACACCCAAGTTCAGTTGACTGCTTATACCGAAATACAAGAAAAGGAGCTTTTGGCAGTACCCTCACAATCCAGTCTGAGACACTAGTTCAGAAGACTCTTGAAGGGGGCTCCAAGGACCACCATCACCATCTGGATGTGAGAGGGCAGGCTCAAGGCCTGGCTGCACATTAAGGAGCTGTGAAGATGGCTCTGATGCACATACAGGTTGGGGACCACTGTTCTTGGGTGAACTACTGAATACTTGGGGAAGGGCAGGCTTCTCACCTTAATGTCAGTTTTGAGCTTCTCGTAGTTGACATCAATGGGGTCCTTACTGCTGTCATCAGACCCACCCCTGAGAAGACTATAGGCCACCTCAATGTCCAGGAGGTTGTCCAACATCTCCACCTTGGCCTGGGGACAAAATTAAGACCTGGGAGCTAAATCCATAGGGAAGGAGACAGAGGTCAGTATGTAGATGATACCCTACAGTGTGTGTGGAGACCTCTTTGTTGGTCAAAGACTACCATCACCTCCCTCTTAGCAGCTGACACTCACAGGCAATCTCTGACATGCTAATGAGGCTCTGGGAAAGTGAGTGGCAAATGTCAGACATCTTACATATGAATGACAGGCAGGGAAATAGATGCCACAAACTGACCTTTACATGGGGACAGAGAAAACGGCCTTGGCTAGTGACAATTTCCTAGACTTAATTGGTAGAAGAAAGGAAAGAAACAGTAGATGCTATTCTGAGAACACAGTAAGGAGGGCAGTCCCAAGGAGTAAGACCAGCCCTGGCCCCAGTCCAGGGGCTGGACTACCTGCACACTGTCTGCATTGTTCAGGAGTGGGGGCTTCTTCATTCCGAAGTCATGGGGGATCAGAGTGTAGAAGCGATTAGAGAGATCCAGGATCTGGGAGTCACTGCTGCCCTGGGACACTGCCTGGAAGGGAAGGGGACAGAAGGACACAGGACTGAAACAGCTGCTGTATGCACAAGCAGGGAAATGGTCATTAGAGCCCCTTCTCTTTAGCGTGGTGCAACTGAGCAGGGCAGGACCGTGGTCCTGTAGCACAGTTTATCCACACAAAATGTGCTACTGCAAACTCTATGTGGTAGGCTCATGGCTACTGGTGTAAAATTCCTTTGGCTTTTATGTTTGAAAACTATTCAACTGGGCATGGTATGGTGGCACACACCTTTCATCTCAGCACTCAAAGGCCGGTGGATTTGAGTTTGAGGCCAGCGAGGGTCACACAGAGACCTTACCTCAAAAGGGAACTGTTCATAGTGTGGGAGAGCATGAGCTGGGAAGCCCCACACAATGTCGGTGCAGGTAGGGACAAGGTCTCCACCAAATTTCTAAGGAGCTTATTACATATCTGCTAACCAAAAGCGTCACTATTCGTGTATTTTTTAAATTATTGTTTTTTTTTTTAAGATTTATTTATTTATTATGTACACAGTATTCAGCCTCCATGTATGCTTACAGGCCAGAAGAGGGCACCAGATCTCATTACAGATGGTTGTGAGCCACCATGTGGTTACTGGGAATTGAACTCAGGATCTCCAGAAGAACAATCAGTGCTCTTAACTTCTGAGCCATCTCTCCAACCCTAATTTTTTATTGTTTATTTAACTTTTACTTTATGTGCATTGGTGTGAAATGTCAGATCCCCTGGAGCTGGATCTTTAGACAGTTGTGAGCTGCCATGTGGGTACTGGGAAATGAACCCTGGTCCTCTGGAAGGGCAGTCAGTGTGCTCTTAACCTCTGAGCCAAATTTCCAGCCCCTATTTGCGTATTTTGTTAACAATCTTTGGACAGTGACAATATTTACTGCGCTGAAAAAAAAAATCCAAATCCACATAAACCTGGTTCAGTACTGTCACTGTTACCACACAGATGTAGCTACTATATCTCTCACCAGGAGAGATGCTGGCCTGGCTGGAAACCCTGAGGTGCTTGCTTACCTGCTGGACCTCACTGAGGATGGAGTAGGCGGCCTGGATCTGCCTTCTGCTCAGCTTCCCCAATGGCATCTTCTGAAGATCAATCTGAGGAGACAGGGGACAAAGGCTGAGCATTCTGTGCGTGCTGACGGGACACAGTTCCCTCACAGATAAGTGGCCCACCTGCACAGAAATCACAACCCTTTCCCCTGACCCTGTACTCCGTGTACCAGCAGCCCAATGTGTACAGCTCAGCACTTCTGAAGGAAAAGGCAAGAGAATTCCTACCAATCCCACAGGACCAAGGTGAGGGATTAAGCCTCCCATTGCAGGCTGCATAGAGTTCAGGAATAAGAGCCTCAATTGTCCAAGTGGTGAATTATTTTTCAAGAACACACACCTGATTCAATACTTCCTCTCAAATCAGCCACCCAAAGGCTATACATTTGTTCCCAACAACACTACGACTGAGCACATGTTAGACTCTCCTGTTAATGCGGGTCGGGAGCTGAGAAGGCAGAGATGAGGTCATTATGTTCTAGTGACGAGAAACTGACAGTTCCCCATTCATAAACCAGACTGTTTCAAGGGACACCTACCCCCTCCTGTGAGTGAATTGGCCTGTGCTGTTCACTCAGTGCCTGAGGTGCGACACCTATGTGTTGCTGGAACATACACCCTTTGGCCTAATACTCTGGCACTGGGCACACCCACTAGAGCCACTGGATCTGCAGAGCAGCCTACAGCTTCTGGGCTCATGTGTGGGGAGACCGGAGTGAGGTGAAAACTCCTTCCATGCAGGCCCAATCAGGAGCTCCGTTGTTTCAACTGCCACTGTCTTGTCTTCAAGCTTTTCTTTCTCTTTTTGTGCCTCATGAATGTGAGGCAAGCGCTTGACCACGGCTACACCTGATTCCAATGTTTAAGAAAGTGCTGACGGGAGTTTGACTGGAGCACAGGTCAAGACGGTGGTGGTCCCATTTTCTTTGTAGTTTAAAATTTTTAAAAATGATTTTCTATCTATGACTGTTTTGTCAACATGCCTGCATGCCACTTGAGTACCTAGTGCCTGTGGAGACCAAAAAGATTTCCTTGGAACTGGAGTTGCCATGTGGGTGCTAGAAATTGAACTCAGGTCCTCTGGAAGAGCAGCGTGAGTGTTCTTATCTACTGAGCAATCTTTCTCCAGCCCAGTTTTCTTTTTCAACAATTGAACCAAAGTCTTGAGCTTCAAGTTTGGGTCCCAAAGAACCAGACCTATGCACCCTAACTAACACAGAAACAAAACAGAGAAGGCAGAGGGGGCAGGGCCCAGGGATAGTCCTATCTACTACACTGGATGTTCCACAGCTGAGTGATGCCTGGCAAGCAGGGATGAGAACTCGCCAGGCTCAGCACCCACCTCATACTCCACCAAGGCCTTCTTCATGCTCTCCACGTCGAAGATCATCCCGACGAGCTCCTGCACTGGCTTTGGGAGCTTCGACTTAGTGCCAGGCTTTATCGTTAGCTTCTTTACCGCCTCTTCATCCTTCAGTTCAGCAGAGAACAAAGAGGACAAAGGGTCATCAGGGCTTAGCTACAGGTAACTAAGATGCAGGATAGGCTACTGCCAGCAAAAAAAAAAAAAAAAAAAGCCAAATGTTTACCAAAACTCTCCAGACCACAGTGGCCAGGAGGTTTTCTGCACAGACAAAATAATTTCCATGAATTCCCAAGCCGCCCCCTCTCCTTTAGACTCGTATTTCAGCTGTTCTGACAACGCCTGCCCCTCTCTGGGTACGCTGGTGCCTGCATAAGAAGCTGCCCATGCACGTCCATGCCCCACTTAGAAGGAATGGCTATGAAAATGGAGTTTAGACCAGTGGGCAAGGACCTGTTAGCACCTGCTCACCCAGGGCCAGCGCAGGACCCGCCTCTATCCCCTTCCTTACAGTACTCATTCCCATGCTCCATCTTGTTCTGTCAGCCAGCCTGACAGAGATGCAGCACCTCTCAGCAACTGTCATCCCTCTTTGACCTTCTCCGAGTCGCTATTGCTAATGAACTAGTAGCATATGAGACTTCACTCCTGCCTCCTGGAGAAATGGGCTAAGCTAACATCAACTTGTTGTGACTGCCTCCTCTAGTTTTCACACCTAAGCCCGACAAGGTGGGTGCTGTGCTGCCCTGTCGTGTGGTGTATGGGATGGTATTTGCAGTGGGCCAATAAACTGGGCTGTAGACCTGGGTTCTCCCTGGCGTAAGCTGTAGTCACCTGTGCCAACAGTGCCCCCAGGTGCTGCTGTCATTTCCCAGTGGACCAACTGCACAAGGAGCTTTAGAGGCGCTTTTCTGTCCTGCGGGGATGACCTCACTGGCGGGCAAACTGTCTACGGGCACATTATTTATGACAGTGACTCCACCTCTTGGAGGTAGCCCTCTGAGAGGTTCACAAACATTCATATGCCTACCTGTATCACCACAGCAGGTCCCTGGAAAGAATCTAAATGTCTGACCAGGGGGAGGGGCTGCTTTGTTTTGAGCAACTGTGATTTCTGGTTCACCCCAAGATGGAGTTCTAAGCAGTCTGAAGAAATGATGCTTTAATTGTGTGAGGTGGTATACATCTTTAATCCCAGCACTAGAGGCAGGCAGGATCTCTGAGTTTAAGGCTAGCCTGCTCTACAGTGAATTTCAGGTCAGCAGGACCCTGTCAAAAACTAAAATTAAAAACAACCAACCAACCAAAAACGAAAAAAGAATGCCGGGCGTTGGTGGAGCACACCTTAAATCCCAGTACTCAGGAGGCAGAGACAGCCTGGTCTACAAGAGCTAGTTCCAGGACAGGCTCCAAAGCTACAGAGAAACCCTGTCTCAAAAAACAAAACAAAACAAAAAAAAAGAAAAAAGAAACAGAAACGATGGACCAGCTGAACAGAACCCCAACACTCAAGAAACTGATTCAGGAGCTTGCTTTAAAAAGAAACAAAAAACCAAAAAACTAAACAAAACCCCCCAAAGCCTCATGACCTCAGTCCAACGAAAATCTAATCAAACCAACCTAAAAAACAAATACATAAGTACCTCAAACAAAACCCAATTGCAAAACCAACCAACAAACATAACCCAACATTCCAAAAGGAAACAGTATCTTTGGGCAGGCCTAGTTTACTATGGCAGGTGCTGGCTACAGGACCGACCATTGAGGTTTTGAAATACTCCACTCTAAATCAAGTCAAGGGCTATGCAAGCACCACAGCAGGTGCCATAGTACAAACCGGAAATGCTCAACAGGTCTGCTGCTATCAACCACGTTATACTGAGGCCATTTTGTACGAGGCTGGGTTAAATTACTAAGGTTAGTGTCATGGTTTCCGCTTTTAAAACAACTACCTATCTGAGCTCCTATGCAAAGTGTTGTCTTTGGAGAAAGTGTGTGGTGGTCCTGGGCCACGACGGTAGAGATGGGTATGTACCACACAGTATGTAAGGCAGGGTTCAAATATTGTGACGGGAAAATGACACCAAAGGTGAAACTAACCAGATGCAGACACATGCCACGACTTTTTTATGGTTAATCCTGGGTAGTTTTAGTGTCTGTGCCTTTCTCAAAAATTTTCTGGAAGAAATACTAAAGATATTTAATTCAGTGGAGGGTACTAAGTCAGACCAAGCCAGTTCACCTCCAAGTCCAAGGTCTCAAGGTTTCAGCCTATGCATTATGTAAGAGCTAAATTCTACTTAAAAAACAAAAACCAAAACCAGAGTCTCACTATGTAAGCATGGCTGCCCTGGAACAAGTTAGCATGAAGACCTGAGTGACCTCAAGTTCATAGAGATACACCTGCCTCTGTTCTGTGGAATTAAAGGTGTCACCATATTGGCCTCTGAATTCTATAATTATTTATTTTTATTTTATGTGCAATGGTATTTTGCCTTTATGTATATCTGTGTGAGGGTGTCAGGTCATCTAGAATTGGAGTTACAGACAGTTGTGAGCTGTCATGTGGATGCTGGGAATTGAAGCTGGGTCCTCTGGAAGAGAGCAGCCAGTGCTCTTAACCACCAAACCATCTCTCCAGCCACCTCTAAATTCTATTTTTAATGCAGAGCTCACAACACTCTACGAGAGGAAGAATTTCTCCTCTGAGGCATGCTGAATCCCAAAGGCATGGAATTAGAATTTGCAGCCATTGATAAATCTCAGCGATTTTATAAAACCAACATGTACAACCTTCCAGAAGGTAAGCATTACAATAAAGAGGCCCAGAGAAAGGCAGAAATTTCTCTTACTTCATGTCTCAAAATCACTGCTAGTGGGTGCAGCAACACTTGTAACTGCACATACCTTTAACTCCAGCACCCAGGAGGCCAAGTGGGAGGGTGTGAGCTCAAATCCAGCTTGAGTTCCCTCCCACCCTGTTCCTATCTAAGTTTCATTTGATGCTTTATGGCATAGATCTAAAAATAAATTTTTCTTTTAGCTACGGAGATGATCATGTGACTTCTGCCTCCATTCATAGGTAGTACTGAAATGTCAACCAACCTCCAATTCGGGGTTTATATTGCATTTGAACTTGGTGGATACAGTCTTACATACTGCTTGGTTTGTTAGTTGAGGATTTCGCATTACAGAGATGGTATTCAACAGCTTTTCCCTAATGTTCTTGGGTAACACTGGCTCATGTAATGAGCCAGGAAGTTCTCTTCTGTTTGGGGGACAACATTTGTTACACTGCTACCATTAACTCTTATCTAAATGTGTCACTCTTCACCAGTGACACCATCTGAGCCACACTGTGGAGTTAAGGATGCCGGAAAAGCTCTATCCCGATTACCTGGCCGTAGTCAATCTCCAGAGGGTAGAACTTTTTGGGATACTTTGTGAAGGTTTTAGAGTGCCAGGCATTTCCAGTCTTCTCTTCATATAACTTCATGAAGTGTTCAACAGCATCCTCTTTAGATGGCATCTGTTCAAGTTTGTTACTGCCGATAACCGTGCCTACTCGGCCCCAGGATCGGAAAATCCAGTACCTGTGAGAGGATACGAAGGAGGCAGACAGAGGATGAGCTTCTGTTCTGTTTCAGGGTCTTCTTCTCTCTGTGCAGCTCTGGCTGTCTTGGAACTTGTTCTGTAGACCAGGCTGGCCTCGAATCCAGAGATCCACCTGCTTTGTGCACCACCACTGCCCACCTAAGGGACACTTTTACAAGTGCGCTCTCTCTCTCTCTCTCTCTCTCATAAATTGGTGGCTGGTGCTGCAGGTGGAACCCTGAACACACTAGGTAAGCACACTACAACTGAGAGAGCCTATACACGCCAATACAATCACCTTCATTCTAGTAACCACCAAGTATGGAATGGCACTAAATGACACCAAAGAATAAATTTAAAGCCCGGTGGTGGTGGTGCACACCTTTAATCCTAGCACTTCGGAGGCAGAGTCATGTGGATCTCAAGAATTCGAGGCCAGTTTGGTTTACAAAGCAAGTCCCAAGGTAGCCAGGGCTACAAAGAGAAACCCTGATTCAAAAAACAAACACAATAAACTTTAATTTTAATACATGCACAACAATAAATCATGAATCTTGTTTTTAATGCCCAAGAGAATAACCCATTGGTAGATGTGAAACCACAGTCTGTGATGGTTGAGCCAAGCACAGCAACACAACTGATGGTCAGTGGCTGCCATTTTTTACGGGGAGTTCTGCTCCAGGCCCTGCGGCAGCCTGACTTTTCAAGGTGGGCAGCACATTCTGAGCCTTGAGGGAATCTGTCCCCACCTCACCTGCTCTCCTTGTCATCCTCCAGAAGTTGCAGCTTGTAATAGGAGTTGGTCCCTTTCACAATGTCCACCAGGCCAAGTGTGGCACTGAACACCTTCCCGCCTTTCTCCAGGACGTGTGCAGAGTGTTCCAGACCTGCCCCAGAGGCAAAGCTCCTATAGTTTTTTTCCCTTGAAGGGCTAGGGTGTGGGAGAGGGGTCTGTGGGCCTAGGAGCCCCCAGTTAATTGTGTTACACCACGTTTGGAGGTTCTCCCACTGGCACCCATGATTCCAGGATTGGCTGGCAATCAAAGGCTGCCTGCTCCCCTCTGGCTACTCTCTGAACTACCACCAAGGGGAATGGGTGGCTCCTCATCACTCACCAGAGTCAGGGTCAACAGCTGCTCCTCCCTTCAGAGTTAATTTCATCCTCTTTTCAGACTTGTTGACACCTCAGGAAGGGACAGAGGGACATAAAGAGCCAAACTAAGACAAACAACAAAGGCAGAGCAGCTTCCAGAGGCATGCAGCATGGGTGCTGTTTGTGCCCACTTAACCCAGCACGGAGGACACAGCTCGCCAGAGCGCTTCAGGGACAGAGAAGCACACAGAAGCAGCGGGGTCTCACCTTCCTCCTTGACAGGGCCCTTGCTCTTCTTGGAGGGTGCAGCTGACTTTCCCTTGGGGACCGGCACTTCAACAGGCTCTACCTTTACCTCAGCCCCCCATGAGGACAAGCTATGGGCTGAGAGCAGCTCTTGGAAGGTCTTAGTGGAGGCAGACACATCCTGGAGGAAGTCTTCACACACAACTCGAACGTTGGCTGCTTTCACTTCCTCCATCTTCTTACTCATCTTTTCCACCTCCTCTGTTTAAAAGAAGAAAGGAGGGGAAAAAAAGTCAAACAAACTATAAGCAAAAAAGTAAGCTGGGCTTGCAGTTACTGCAGCCCCAGAATGCTAATGTCCAAACTGTACAGCCTGAGCCTCTCCATCCGACAGTCATGTTCCAGTGGCACCGGCTGTCCCTCAGGTATGGAATGCCAAGGGAACCATCTCCTCCAAATCCCCAGTGTGGTGTCAGAGGTACTCAACAGAAATGGACTCTTGGGCCCAGACCTACAACATTCACCAGTACAGCCTAGAATCACCAGTCTGTGAAGCAGTAACCTCCACCCTAACTATAAGGGAACCAATTCCTCTCCATTTTCACACCTTTTGTTCTGGCAGCGAACTGGGGACATCCCTTGGAACACTGAACAGTGACAATCTTACTATGGCCTGTGGCTGGGAATGTTGAGCACACACAAGGAATGTACAGTACAATACTAGTTTACCTTCAAGCAATGACAGGCTGAACCCCAGCTGTGTCACACACACACCCTTCTTACACTTGCAAGAGATAGGAGCCCGTTAAACTCACTTTTAGTGCTGATACACAGAGAGGCCTTGTTGGCCGATCCTGTCAACTTGCCCCCGAGTTTCTCAATCATGGCTTTTGCTTCGTCTTTGTTCTGGGAGAGTTTACCGAGAGTCAGGATCTTCATGTTAGCCAGCGGCTTATCTGGGACAGGAAAGTAGATGTGTCAGGCTAGGCCCACTCAACTCTGCTCCCAGGAAAGGACAAAGTGAAGCAAGATAAACTGCAGGCTCCTCGGGAGAAAACCCCAGAAGCCAGGGCGTGGCCAGCCTTGGGAAAAGATTTTCTCTTTGGGAAAAGCTTGGGAAGACAGAAGCCAACAGCCAGTGGGAGAACAAAGGGTAGAACAGCAAACTTCCACTTGAGGACCCCTGAGTTCTACAACAGAGAGAAGTGGGTAGGAACAAACCACGGACTGGCAACTCGGGACTGCTCAGGGGGCAGACCGGAGAGGCTGCATCTGGAGATGGGATCAGAATGCTGAAGAGGGTAGGTGGTGAGACCTAACTCCTGAGTAACAAAGTGCAGATCAGACTTCTTGGTGACAAAGGCCTCCATCAGTTTGATCACACTGAGCTGAGCTGTTCCAGGGAAGGCAGAGCAAGCTGCACCAGGTACCCAGCACTGACTGTAAAGCTGGCATGGATGGGGCCCTCTGGGAAAGGAAGGCAAGAACGCAGCACTGGTTACAGCCAGGCCACAGCTCCTATCTCTCAACGAGGGGAGGTCTAGCCTGTCCTCTCTAGGGGGTGAACATCAATGACACCACATGAATCTCGCTAATGTCTCTGTAGAGAACAAAATCACAGATTTGGGTGTGAATGGCAATCAAGGAGACAGCAGAGGAAGAACCTGTCAAGGGGGGACCAGAGAGCAGACATTGACTGACCACCATGTACGTATGTAGACCTCAGGCTTCAAGCAGCAGAGAGGACTTGGGGCAACCACTGCTCAGCACCAGGGGTGGAAGAGGTGCAGCTGGGCTGGTGTCCAGAAGCAGAGCCTTGGCCTCTACCTTTACGGACGGTTCAAGAGTGTCCACACGCCCGAAGGGGTGTGCAACGACAAAGCACATAGCTCTATCTGCTTCTGACGGCCTAGGGCATGCCAACTCACGACTGGGATCTCCCCAGGATCCTGACGGCAGGGAGGACAATAGGCCTGGAGAGTAAGGATGTGCTTTGTAGCACACCGTGTGGTGTATTCTGACTATCCCCAAGGAACACTGACCGCATGGCAAACAGACCACAGGATACCCTCGTCATTCCTCTATGTTCTTGCATGGCATGGCTCCTAGGTCAAACCCAGCCCATAATCCTTCCTGGAGTCATACCTGCTGGGGCAGAGGAGTTCACAGCTTTGGGTGCTGAGGTGACGGAGGGTGGAGGTGTCAGTGGCGCTGGGGCACTGGTCTCTGGAGGGAATATCCGGTCCTGTTTTTTGACCTTTAATTTCCTGAGGTAGGATATTTCTCGAAATTCCTAAACAACGTTAAGTTTCAGTTTTAAAGGCATTGGATGTCTCTTGAAATTATCTTGCAATACACTAAGTGGGATACGTCCTGTGCAAATTAAATAATCTTTCTTAAAATCTCTACAATAAACAGGAGAATGTTGAGGTTCCAGGAAGAAAGCTTGTTACTTTTAGTGTTTACAGGACTCACTTCCTTTATCTATGACAGATCAGTTACTGCAGGGGCCTGAGAGAAAAATCGTAGCCTTCAGAAAAACAAAACAAGACGGCTCAGTGCAGACTGCCGAGCCAGGGATCTAAGTTTGACCCCCATAACCCACACATGGTGGAAGAACTCCCATAAACTGTCCTCTGACCTCTACATGTGCACCATGGTACACGAGCCCCTCCCAAAATAAAAGTCGTATTTTAATACAATAAGCTGGGGACAACTTAGAGAGAAGTGTCACCAGACCTAGGATGCATGCTGGGACCTCCTTGCCTTTGACCCCTAGTGCCCACAGGTCCTCGCTCATGGCTGAAGGCCAGAGGGTACAGTGGTATGGTGACGCACACCTTTAATCCCAGCATCTGGGCAGAGGCAGGCGATCTCTGGAGTTTGAGGCCAGCCTGGTCTAAACAGTGAGTTCTATGACAGCCAGGGCTGTATAGAGACAATGAACTGTTATCCAGTATCAAAATCCAATGAACTACCCAATTACAGGGAAACCCTGACTGCATATTCCCAAGTGAAGGAAGCTAACATAACTGGTCCCTAATGTAAACTAGATTTTGGGGTGGCGGTATCTCAGGCTCACTGGTCCCTAATGTAAACTAGACTTTGGTGGCAGTGTCTCAGCCTCATTGGTTTTAAGGGATATGCAGTACTCAGGTGCAGGGTATTCAGAGTGGGGACGTTGTGAGGGATCAAAAACAAAAACACCTCAAACACCTAGTGAGAGATTTAGAAGTTTTCCGAAGGAAACCAGGTTAAGTTCCCTTGCTTGCTAGAGAGGAATACACACAGCAAGCCCTCTTGTGGTCACCAGAAATTGCTCAACTGGTGCAGTTCTTTCTGTATCCCAAGCGACTTACAGTAGTAGGCTTGCACTAGGGAGGGAGGTGGTCACTTGATGATGTCACATAAAAGTGGCTCTGGTGAAGAGCAGTCTCTGCTCCCAAGGCTCCCTCTTGAGAAAGGAACTTCTAGTTGTGCCCATGTTCAGTGAATGGCAAGTGAGGTGCCAGACACCTTCAGGTTCACACTCGTCAGTGCCACATGGTACATAAGGTTAGATAAAGGACCTTTGCCCTCAAGGAAGCAGTTCTGTCTGGACCGAGTATAGCACACAGATGCCAGGAGGTGAGATACACAGGAGTAAGTGTAGGCGGTACCTGGACAAGTCTGCCAATTGTCAAAACAGCAGAGTTGCCTGGACACAGGTACCTTGTAAAACACAGTAGCTAGTGGGAACCCTGGCAAGTAGAATCAGTCAGGAAGGGCCACAAGGGTTCTGGAGGACACTAAGGAGCTGACTTTTAGTCTGAGATAAGCACCTGGGGGAATAACAGTCATGAACTCTACAATGCTTGGACAGCAAGCATCACCAGACTGAACACATTTTGCACCCTCCCCAAAAGGAGGTTAAGTACATACTCTGCCATCTAATGGCGGATTCTGCCCATTGTCATCTTACAACTGTCCCAACCAAAGGCAAGAAAAGGCACAAAAATGCTATATAAGGGATTGTAGAATCTGCCTATCAGAAAGCTGGGCAAGGCAAGTCCCCCCACCCCCTCTGGGTCTCTCTGTAGCTTTGGAGCCTGTACTGGAACTAGCTCTTGTAGACCAGGCTGGTCTCGACCTCACAGAGATCTGCCTGCCTCTGCCTCCTGAGTGCTGGGATTAAAGGTGTGCACCACCACACCTGGCTGGCAAGTTGAGCTTCTAAGGGTGAGGAAATGATCAAGACAGCTGGGCTATAGAGTGGCTACTCAGGCCAAGGAGGGCAGAGGGGTGATCACAGCAGTAAACGAGGAAGAGAGAACTAATTCTACTTAGCACTGGTTATGAGGAAGGGTGAAGAAAATGGACTGTCATCTTAAGACCTGGAGTGTGCTCAAGTCCAGACATGCTTTCCTGCCAGCAGATTCTAGATGCCCCAACACCTACCTTTGGAGTTACCCATTCCTTTCGGCTAGGAGTCTGTGTCTTGACCATGCACTTGGTCCAGGCCGTGACATCCCCAGTACAATAGTAAGCATCACTTTTAAAAACCAGCTGGCCTGAGCACTCCTTGCAGGGCAGGAGGGCCCCGAACGCCATGCCATCAGCAACACGGTCCAAGATCTGAAGAAACATGTCAGAGACCAGAGGCTCAGGAAACGACAGCTACTAATGGAGATGGAAGAGCTCCCAAACAGACCCTATTCCCTAGAAAGGCTGTCTCTGGGCTCTACCACAGCTCAGCTGCAAGCTTACAACACAGGCCAGGCTTTACACTTGGGAATCCTTATCTCTGGGGGAAGGGGTCTTGCAGCAACCCCACCTCAGGAAATCAGAAAGCCAAGGGAGGCCTACAGCATACATTCTACCACATAAGGCGTGGCCCAAGCAGGTGTAGGGTGGGTTTAGCAGCCCTGGGACACATGGCAGCAGACAGCAGAGGTCCTTAGGTCAGTGCTATACGAACACACAAGGTATCTTGTACCAAGCAAAAGTACCTGCTCACCTTGGAACTTCAACAAGTTCTAAACTAGGACAAACATGAGGCAATGTATGGTGTAGCTGGGAATGCCCCCCAACTGAAGGAGACGGTGAGCTGTAATTTAAGTGCCTTCTTCATGTCTCCCCCCCAAACAAAGGCAGCTCACCGCAGACTCTCCAGATGGTACTTGCTGCTGGTTGAAGATAAGTAGCTCTTTCAGGTCATTGGTGGAACACGCTTTCTTCAGTTCATCTTTGATATTCCAGATCAGGTCATTCTGGGTCTGAGGATGAGACCCCACAACGGAAATCAAAGTTTAAAAAACCTTCATTTTCTTATCATACTAAGAAATTGCATTTATTAACATGCACACACTGACATGTTCCATAGTGCATATATGTAGGTCAGAGAATAACGTGAGGGATTTGGTTCTCTCTTTTCATACTTTAAGCTTTTTTTGACAAAGGGTCACTCTATTATGTAGCCCTGGCTGCCCAGGAACTTTCTATGTATATTAGGCTGGCCTTGAATTCACAGAAAGCCACCTACCTGTCTCTGCCTCTCAAGTGTTGGAATTAAGGTGTGTTATCACATCTAGACCCCATAATGTAGTTTCTGGAGATCAAACTCAGAGGACTAGGACAAGTGAGGGGCTGGTGAATGCTGCCTTGGTCTTGGGGCTGGCCACAGGGCGTCTGGAGGTGTGGCTATTGCCATGGAGGCAGAGGGTATGGGTCTTTTTTGGGGGTAATGAAAAGCCTGGGCTGTACACTTCAAAAGTTCAAGTGGTAACCTTTAGGGAGAGACTGGGGTAAGACAGGATCTCACTCAGGAACCCAGGCTGCCTTCAAACTCATGGCAATTCTCCTGCCTCAGTCTTTGCTGAACTAATGAATTAATCAAGAGCTACCTTGATTAACAAAATGGCTCTGGGAAAAGTCACTTGCTACTAGCCTGGTGACTTTGATCCCTGGGGTCCACTCTGCAGAAGTAGAGAACCGAATCCTTTAAGTTGTCCCGACCTCCATATGCACACCATGTACACATGCAAAACAATTAATATAAAAATAATAAAAATCAGACTGGAGAGATGGTTTAGAGATGAAACCACATGGTGGCTCAAAACCACCTCCTTGGGCACCAGGCAAGCATGTGGTACACAAACATACATGTAGGTAGGTAAAACACTCAGACATAAAAACTTACAGAACCCCAACTCAGGTTACTAGACTAAATGGAAAGCGTCTTTATTGGCTGAGCTCTGTCCCCGGGGTGGCAGGCCCCCTCACTGAACCTTCCACTGCAAACCCCTGATGGAGCCGGGCTATTCCTCCAAAGCCAGCCTGACCAACTCCACCCACGGCCAGAGTTTAACCATCAGGCAAACCCATGCACACATCAAAATAAACCCAGGCAATGCTTTTAGAAAACACTCTGCAAAGTGTAGAGGAGACCACTCAAAGACTCAATCCCTGCTGGGCGGTGTGATGTACACCTTGCCTGCTGCTCATTCCAGCACTCAGGAGGCAGAGGCCAGCAGATCTCCGATTTCAAGACTAGCCTGGTCTACAAAGTGAGTTCCAGGACAACCAGGGCTACAGAGAGTAACCCTGTCTCAAAAAGCCAAAAGACTGAATTCTCTATTGCATGGGGTCCTGGTATCAACCCCTCAGAAAGCTGTTTTTCAAGAGACACAGAGAAGCAACTAGAAGTTCTGGGTAGGGCTTATGGCCTCAACACCCAGTTAGATTCCTTAGTCTCCTAGACACTCAAACTCAAGCCGGAATCTTCTGGAACTGGGACTTTCAATCTCAATCTCAGTGTCTAATGAGTGCCCACTCTTTGCTGGTGCTTTAAGTCGCACCTCATTTATTCTCACAACTACCAGCCAAGGAGGTAGGCCAAGATGAGCCTCTACCTTCCCCGGGGCAGCAGGCAAGGTAGGCATCATACATCAGGCTGCACCTGCTATGCTGGTCCCACCATACCATACAGGCTGCCATTAGTGCCAAGGCAAGACACCGACTCCACTAGTTGAGGCTATTACCTACACTCACTCCGTGCTCCCCATTTCCAGTGCTGGGCCCTCAGTAACATCCTTTTCACTCTCCCTGTAGCAGAGCACACACTGGGACACCAGAAGCAGCCGTCTATGAACACAGGTTTCACAGAAATGGCAGACCTATTTCTCTCTTATAGCTGAGGGTAGAGACTTATGGAATCAGATGGGGGAGAAGGAGCTGAGAGGGTAATTCAAACTTCTGGCTTGTTCTTCACCATTGGCAACACCGGGGAGAAAGTATTAGCACACCCACTGAAGGGAATATGCCATGTATTAGAACCACTGTTAATAAAAAATGAGTTGGCCGATAACAGGGCCAAGAAGAGATTGGGTGAGACAGAAAATGATGGGAGGAAGGGCAGAGTCAGGAGAGTTGGGGGAGATGTCAGTCAGCCACCGAATAAGCAAGACACATAGAAAATGAGGTAACAAGTCATGAGCCATGTGGCAAGGCATTGATGGAAATGAGTTAAGGTTAACAAGCCTGAGCTATCGGCTGAGCATTTGTAATTAATGTAAGCCTCTGTGTGTTTATTTGGGACCAGGCCGTCAGGACAGAAAACTTCCATTTATAGGAATGCAAAGACGAATATAAATCAAATGTGGGAATGGCTAGTCATGATGACTCAACTAGAGGACCTGAGTTCAATTTCCAGCATACACATGGCGACTCATAACCTTCTCTAGTTCTAGTTCCAAACAGTCCAGTACCTCTTCTGGCCTCCGCAGAAGCAGACACACAGGCAGCCAAGACACCTGTTGCACATCACACTCACTCAAGCAGAAGGCTCTACAGTCAAAATCAGAGCACACTGCTTCTCATTACGAAGCCATTAGCAAAAGCTAAAATTCAGAAACTCAATCAGATGGCCCCTGAAAAATCATGTTCCCAAGAAGAGACCCACTGTTCTCTGCCCAAACATTCTCAGGGTTGTAACTGTTTCTCTGCCCAAGCACAGCAACAGAGATGAGTCCCTCTGGTCGATGTCGATGACTATTAATTTAGTTGGGGAAATTTCTTTTTGTTGTTGTTGCTTTGTTTTTTTTATTTTATTTGTTTGTTTATTCATGTGTTGTTCTGCAGGCCAGAAGAGGGCACCAGATCTCATTCTAGGTGGTTGTGAGCCACCATGTGATTACTGGGAACTAAGCTCAGAATCTCTGGAAGAGCAGCCAGTGTTCTTAAAAAGAGCCATTGCTCCAACCCATTTTTTTTCTTTTCAAGATAGGGTTTGTCTGTGTAGCCTTGACTGTCCTGGAACTGGTTCTGTACACCAGGCTGGCCTCAAACTCGGAGATTCGCCTGTCTTTGCCTCTTGAGTGCTGGGATGGGGAGATTCCTTTTTTATTGCATGCTTTCTAGTCCTTTGTTAAAAGAGACTTTAATTTAATTTTATTTATTTATTTGGTTTTTCGAGACAGGGTTTCTCTGTAGCTTTGGAGCCTGTCCTGGAACTAGTTCTTGTAGACCAGGCTGGTCTCGAACTCACAGAGATCCGCCTGCCTCTGCTGCCTGGCGAGACCTTCATTTTAAAAACTGGGAAAACTTTCTCCTTAGGCCTCCAAGGTATCTACGCTAAGAACCTCTGGCATCTGGGGACTTAGTCTCAGTCCTTAATACTTAGGAGCAAGCCTGCAGCTAAGATAGTTGGAACTGAAGCATCACTTTGTGTCACCCAGCGAGTCTGGGGAGACGTGAAACATTCTTTCTACAGTGCTTGATCCATGCTTCAGGCCTGGTATCTGAGTCTAATGTGTTCCATCACCCAAATAAAAATGACTTCTGTGAGGGGGAGAAAAGCCTTGTGGCCCAAGAACAGTCATATATGTGAGAATTTATACTGGTCTTGCTAAGCAGGAAAAGCCGGATGTCTTCCTGCCCAGGACTCACCTTGAGGGCCTTTTCCAGCTTACTGTCCTTGTCCTTTCCTTTTTTAGATTTCTTTTTGGCCACCTCATCTGCTCCATCCACCTCGTCACCTTTTCTCTTTCTGAAAGATACAGGACTTATTAAGAGCCAGAGCCTCCAGGCCAACAGGACGCCCAGCGTGATCAGGCTAACATGCCTCAATGTCATCTTAACCCCGTTAGCTGCCTCTTCCACCTGCCTTCTCACTCTGCTCTTAGGGAGCCGCTATGACTTCCAGAACACCTTTGGCCAATGAGGGGCCTGGAGCTCACCTTAGTGTCCAGAACAACCAGGACACACCAAGGGCCCAGGTCACACCTGATGCTAAACCCCATGTCTCTTATACACAAAGTGCCGGGGGACTGTGGAGAAGTCAAACACAGGTACAAGAACTGAGCCTAACTGGGTGGTGGTGGTGAGCACTTTTAATTCCAGCACTCGGGAGGCAGAGACAGGCAGAGCCCTGTGAATTTGAGGCCAGCCTGGTCTACAGAATGTATTCCAGGATAGCCAAAGATACACAGAAAAGCCACAGCCTGAGTTCACCCTTGTACTAGGGGAGGAGCAGCATGCACCTTGCAGGACTATGGCGCTAACAAGATGAAACAGCTCACTCAGGCACAGGACGGAGAGGAGGGTCTGGCACACCAATCATGCTCAACACACTCCAGCTCTCCAGAGAATCCCAAGCCCCTGTGCTCTCAGAGTCCAAGAACATCCTCACCACTGGCCTGACTTGCTAGCTTCACATTCCAGAGGCGCCGGCACTGCTCCAAGAGCTTATGTTAGGATCTGGAATCGTGCAAGCTTCTTGGTGACAGTGACACCGTACACTGCTCTATGCCACAGCATGCTCATTACAAGTCACCCTAGATGCTAACTCCAGATTCCAGACTGCTTATGAACAGCCATGATTCTCCTAGAGATCCAAAGAAACACACATGTGGACCTTCTCAGGATGGTAAACCATGGCCATTAACATGTAAGGGAATTATTTGACTGGTCTAAGAGGGTGGTCTGAAAGTTGCATAAAAAAGCGGCAGTCTGCTGTACCAGGCCTCTGAGGGCAGAAGTTCAGAGTGCCTGGAGGTAGATCTCATGACTAGTAAGCTGGAAGGGGGTGCTGGAATAGCAGATGTCCCAAGCTCTGGAGGCCTCCTCAGGACCCCACATTTGAATCATAACCAACCTACCCCTCACTCTTGATGCCTGGGAGCTGCTTCTTCAGGGCTTCTTTGTCCTCCGCAGAGAGGAGGACAAAGCCCTTGAGTTGGCTGGCACTATACTCAGGCCGGAAGCCCAGCTTCTCCCGGTTCTCGACAAAGCAAGTTGGATGGTACCAGCGGTCGATCATACCCAGCTGAGGCTTCTCCGGGTCCAACATTTTCTTGGACAGGCGCATTTGGCCCTGTAGGGACAACAATGTGGTATGTAAGGAATGACAAGGCCAGACAGAGGAACAGGTTGCCTAAAGCTTCGAGTTCCAATCAAAGCACAGGTAGCAACTCGGAAGATTTTGGCTCTTATGCCACCAAGGATTGTGGGTACCCTTAGGTTCCTGCACTAACATTCTGAGACTGACACGCTGCCTACTGCATTAGTAAGACACCTTGCACTCACACTGTGGATGACTATCTAGCTACTCACCTGCTTAGACAAGTATCAAAGTGCTAACACCTCCCCCAGAAAGGGTTAAGATGCTGACAGGGTGTGCTGGTCAGCAGTGGCAGTGCACCATTCTATAAAGGATTCAGTGTGGCAACGATCCCAACAGGGACTTTTCACCTGTCCTCCACCTCCCGTGGAATCTGTGGTCCAGCTAAGTTTGCAGTGATAAGCAAAAGCTGGATCCTGCCAGCCTGCCAGGTGTACAATTCCCACAAGTGACATTTCTAGAAGTTTCCCATCTGTGAGGCAGTGGACAAGGCTCCTGATAATGCAGAAATCTCCATCCAGGGTCAAATGATACTCGAGCACAGAGCAGGCTGTGTTCCCCTGGAAGCAAGGGCACCATACTTTTTACCTCCAATTTTTAATGATGGAAGGCAAGGACAATTAGAGATTACATTTTCCTCAGTCTTGTGCCTACTACATTTGGCTCTTGGGGAACTATTCCCAAAGGCCTTTATACCAGACTGTGATGCTCTTGGGAGGTGGTGGAAAGCCTACTAGAAGGTTAGAGCTTTGGGTTTCCCTTGATATTAAGATGTTGGTCTTTCTGTTTTGCATTCCACAAGATGAATAGGCCTCCTGTACCATGCTCTTGCCATGTGTGATGCCACCCAAAACAACACGGCCAAGGAATCATGACTGAAACACCTGAACCTGAGAGCCAACACAAAGTTCCCTCTCTTCAGGTAGACGATCTGTGGCATTGTTACCATACAGAAAGTTGACTCACGTACCTCACAATACTCCAAGGGAGAGAAACCCTTCACCAGTGCTAAGTGAATTATGGCAGCAGAGAAGAAAATGCTGGCGAGCATAGGCACACCTTCTACCCGGTTCTCAGTAGCATAGCCAGCCAGCCAGCCAGCCACTCCACCTGTCTGGCTGCCAGCCTTCAGGGGCAAGAATCAGTGGCAGGGTAGGCTGGCCTGTGAAGTTACTCCGACAAACCAGGAGAGCCGAAGGCCTACACAGCCCTCCTAACCTCAAACCAACCACACAAGAACTCCCCCCCCACCCGCTTGACTTTGGGAACCTATGCCGGTGCTTTCCAAGATCTTTCTTCCAGGGCCCCTACCCATGGAGGCAGCTGCACAAGAGCACAGGACTCTGTCTGCCCAGAAGAACTGCCACTCCCCTCTCTACAAGGCTCTCCACTGTTATTTTTTACCATGGGTGCAGAGCCAGAATGTAAAGGCTGTTTGTTCTTTTCTCCTGAGATAGCCAATGCCCCCTACTTAAGGTGAGAACCCCAGAAGTGCAGACACTGGCTCCCCAGTGCTACCTTTTCTATCTTCTCCATACAGCCCTTGCAAGTACTCCTGTTGGACTTGGCGTATTCTGCTGCGAAGTCACCCAGTGTCTTCTCCGCCTTGCCGCCACTTCCATCCTGGCCTTTGCCTGAAGAACCAAACACACACTGCTCAACTCTGCAGCCTCACACTGCAGTCCCCAAACATGCCCATCTTCTGTCTTCCTCCTCCCAGGATCCTCTCACTAAGACATTTTGTTTTGGGTGAGCACAATCAGTTTAGGTCATCTCTACTGGCAACAACTACGGTTTCTTTTTGTTTTAATTTCCAACTCAGACTTCTCATTGCTATTGTGCTTTTATGATTAAAAGTTAAAGCTGGGCGGTGGTGGCACACGCCTTTAATCCCAGCACTCGTGAGGCAGAAGCAGGAGGATCTCTCTGAGTTCGAGACCAGCCTGGGCTACAAGAGCTAGTTCCGGGATAGGCTCCAAAGCTACAGAGAACCCTGTCTCAAAAAACCAAAACCCCCCCCCCCCAAAAAAAAGTTAAGTGTGGCTGTCATTTAAATGTTGGAAATTAAACCCAGGTCTTCTAGAAGAGCTTCCAGTGCCCTTAATGGCCGAGGGATCTCTACCGCCCCTAGACTCATGCTGGATGTGGTGGCATATGCCTTTAATCCTAGCACCCAGGAGGCAGGGGACAGCCTGGTCTATATATGGAGTTCCAGGGTAACCAGAGCTAAACAGTAAGATCCCATCTAAAAAGTAAATATGATGGAAAGATCGCTCTGAGGGCAAAATGCCTGAGAACTTTAATTGTATAGCCATGACTCATGATGGAAGGACAAAGTTGACTCCCACCAATTATCTTCTGGCCCACAAATGATTAAGTCAGAACACAGTAATACTCACAGGATAGCTTCAGGAAGTAAGCAGTAAGTATACTTTGCAAATTTATAGAAAATCAGGCCAATATCAAATATGAAAGCCATTTCAACATTAGAAATAAAAAACAGAAAAAATAATTAAAGCACACAGATATTTAAATACATAAATACATACTTCAGAGAGTATAATTTAATTTAAATACATAAAATATTTCACAGAGCCATCCCTGTCATGATGGACTCTTGGTCCGAATAAAATCTTTCCTCTCTGAGCTGCTTTGGTCATGCTGTCCTACCACAGCAGCAGAAGGCCGCTATGACAACAGGAAAGCCGCACCGTCGTCCTATATTTAACACAAGCTAACTTAAGCCTAAGTGTTGTGGGATATTTGTACTGTGTGAAGGGGTACTGCTGGGATTGTTGTAATAAAAGGCCAATAGCCAGGCGGGAGAGGATAGGCAGGATTTCCGGGGAAAGAGAGGAAGAGGAGGAATCTAGACAGGTGCCAAGACACATGGAGGGGAAACGGGAGGTGCAAGATGGAAGAGAGAACGTGATAGAACATAGATGGGTTAATATAAGTTCTATGAGCTAGTTAGGAAGAAGCCTAAGCTATAGGCCAAACATTCATAATAAGAAATCTCTGTGTCATTATTTATGATCTGGTGGCCCAAAGGAAAGTCTGACTATACCTGAGTTCCACCCTTGGGACCCAGTCGGCGTAAAGAATAGCCATGTATGTATGTAACGACCCCCAACAAATAAATAAATGTAATAAAATTTATAGTTAAAGTGAAAGGTGAGCCACACTGGGAGACAATATAGTCACAATACTTGTGTTTGACCAGTAACCTCAACCTAGGATTAAGCACTCATAGTTCAGGGATAAAGTAAACACTGAAATCATGACCAAGTGGGCTGGGAAGATGGCTCAGAGTATTTTTTTGTTCTTGTGGATGATCCAGGCTCAATTCCTAGGACCCATACATGGTGGTTCACAACTGTCCATAACTCTAGTTCCAGGGGATCCAAAGTTCTTTTCTGACCTCCCTGGGAACCAAGCACAAATATGCAGACAAAACACTCATACACATTTAAAATAAAGAAGTCTTTAAATAAATAAATAAATCACAACAAGCTGCAGGCTGAGTATCCCCAGCCAAAATGCTTGGCATCTGTTCTGGAGTTCAGATTTTTTGTTTTGATTTTTGAAATAACTGCAGATACACAAAACATCCTGGAGTCAGGAGGGACTGCAGGTCTGCACATGAAATCCATCTGTTTCACCGACATATTACACACACAGCCCAAAGGTAAGCCTGCACATGGTATTTCGAGCCTGTCTACGGTTGACTCCAACTGTCATGAAGTCAGGTGTGGAACCTTCCACCTGTGTGCACTGCTGCTCACAGTTTTAAGTTCTGGAGGACACCCGAACTTTATCAACACTACAAAGCCTGCGGAATAATCACCAACCCAGACCTGGACAAGCAAAGGAACACAGCTCAGCCACAGAAAAGACCAAGGACACGTCACGCCAAATGAAGAAGCACAGAAGAAAGCACACATTTATTTCCTTTTCTCCCTGCAACTAAACCCAGGCAAAACCGACCTAGGAGGCTAGAAATCAGAACAGAAGCCAGTGTGGGAGTGCACACCTGTAATCCTGCACTCAGGAAGCCAAGGCAGGATTGCTGACTGTGGGGTTGGTTTTTTGTTTTTCTTTCAAGACAGGGCTTCCCTGTGTAGCCCTGGTACTCGCTCTATAGATCAGGCTAGCCAACTCTCAGAGATCCACCTGCCTCTGCCAGAATAAAGGTATGCAGGTGTGTGCCAACATCGCCCTCCTTGAGGTCTGTTTATATTTTGCTTTGAGACAGGATCTCAAAGGACACCATTGGGTGTCCTTGAACTCACAGAGATCCACCTGACTTTGCCTGAGGTCTGTTTCTTTTCTTTTTCCTTTCATTTTTTTTTTTTAAAGAAAAGAATTATCAGGTTCCTCAAGTATGAGAGGAAAAAAAGAAAAGGTACAGAAGTCTTCTATTGGGGTAACTTCTGTGCACAGGACCTGGAAGGCAGTGACCCCGCCTCACAGTGAGAAGTGATCCATCCATTCAAGCCCATAGAATGCACAACAGCAAGATCATGATGTGTCAATCAAGTTTCATCAACTGCTGTAAACGTGCTGCTGTGGAGTGAGGGGCCTATGGGAGCACCGCACTCTTGTATATCTCCTGGGAGTCCTAAAACTGCTCTAAAAATCAAAGTCCGGCTGGTGAGATGGCTCGGCTGCGAAGGTATATGCTGTGCAAGCCTGGCAGCCGGAGTTGAATTCCCGGAGCCCATGTAAATAAAGGAGACCCAACTTAGTAAAGCTGTCCTCCACATGCACAATGTAGCACACGCGTGCACACACGCACAACAGACACTACTACCAATAAAAAAAAAATCAAAATCTATTAAAAACGAGGACCATGCAAATTTAAAGGCTACATTTCCAGCGTCTGGAAATACAAAACATCAAACCTCATGCAATAGACCATGTGGCTGGATGAGGAGATGATTTCATCGTACCTGTGCAAGACAGAGACAGGGCTGTATTCCCCCCCCATACACACCTGCCACGCCCCCAGCCTCTGCTGTCTTCTTGACCTTCTGTTGGTCGTCCCATCGCAGCTCAGAGAACCCATCCACTTCAACATCAGGCTGCCGGATGGAGTGGCCCACCTTCCAGAAGCAGGAGAAGTGGTACCAGTGTGGGACCTTTCCGTCGAACATGGGAGACTGGAAGTCATAAAGCAGGGGTTTATGTTAATCTCTGTGTAGTCCCCAAGCCCACCCCATCCCCAGCCCAGGCAGCAATGGGAGCCCTGTTCTCTTTCCTGCAGCCTGTCTGGAGTTCTCTCATGCCATACAATGACTGGCAAATGGACGAGAAACCTAAATTATTTTCCTAAAAGGTAAAATTATGGCTGCCCCCGCCCCAAGCCACTGTCTCAGGACAAGAAGTTGGCTCCAGGTTTCTTTTAGGATATGTACTGACTTTTAACCTGCTGCACATCTCAATGTCCCGGCGACCCCTGTACCCACTACAAAGCTAGACAGCAGCACTTGAGCTCAAGGCGGCCCAGAAATGGCTCTTAAATGCTCCTGCAGTTAAAAATAGTGAAGAACAGGACCCCATGAGCCAGGCAGAGAAAATGTGTCAGGGGCACCAAGGTTTGCAGCAAGGAAAAGCTGGGGGGGGGGAGGTGCGAAGAGAGCCTGAGGGGAAGAAAGACCTCTAGGCCTGGAGTTAGGCTAACCCCTGGCAGCAGGGAGGCACCCAATTTCCTCCTGAGCCAAGGGAAAGGCATGTGCCACTTCAGGTGATGCTCTGGGCCCAGTTCTGCCTATGTTAGAGATGGTGACAGTGTCTGCCTGCGATGAGGGAGGCACTGGCCTTAACCCAGTTTTCTGTGCTCTTCCTTCACGAACCATGCCTCCGTGAAGCAGCAACCCTGTCTCACAGACGGTGGCAACAACAATGGGGGTTGATGGGACAAGAATCTGACTGACACCAAGGTTCTTCCACCATCCTGATGGCAGACGAGCTACCTAACAAACTGCCTTCTGGTAAGATGGCCCCACGATGACTGCCTTCAAGGAACAGAGAGGTGAAAGACAATGAAATAAAAATATCAAAGCAGCAATGAACGTAAACACCATGTTGAAACTTTAGGATTGGGTTACGGAGACAAGTGATATTTTGAAGAAGCACAGCAAGTCAGTACTCCAAGAATAACTCCCACTCCATGAGTGGTTCCATTTTGGATGCATTAAAATGTAAGGCTGTGGGCTGCAGAGATGTCCCTGTGGTTAAGCTGCTGTCAGAGGGCCTGGTTGGATTCCTAGCACCCGCATGGTGATTCACAACCAGCTGTCACCAGTTTCCAGGGGATTGGACATCTTCTGGTCTCTTTGGGCACCAAGCACATAGTACACAGACACACATGCAGGCAAACACCCACAAACATTTTTAAATAAGTTAATTAAAATTAAAAAATCTAACATCAAGTCCTGCCTAGGTGACCCAATGGTAACTGTTCCAGGGCCTGCAATGCTCCTGAAAGCTCCTTAGACTTCCTCAGGTGCCTCAAGGCCCCACCCACCGCTTCCCTCAAGGATGTACAACCTGGATGAATCTACCCCAATTCCATTGCTGGTGCTGGCAGAGCGCTTATTCAGTTTCAAACCCGCAGAAGAGAGATAGGGGAACGAGAGAGCCTCTAAACCAGACAACAAATGGCATTTCTGAGCAGCCCCAACAGGAATAACAGCAGGCAACAGGTTCAGATCCCTGAGCCCTATGGCTTCCGGATTCCTTCTATCTCTGCTACTCCAAGGCGCTCATCATCTGCTTTAATACAAATGGGCCTTCACCGAAAAAAAAAAAAAAAAAAACAAAAAACTCCTGACTACTGCAGGGATTGAGAACAACTGGCTCAAGGTCCTAACTTCCTAGCTTCTACCTAGGAGCTATGAAGTAAGTAGGACTTGGGCCTATCAAGAACAGAGCACCAGCCATGGATCATAAAGGCAGGCCAAGAACTTTGCCAGTAGGAGGGAGATGGCCTTGCTATGGGCACAGAATGCTCAAATCCTCTCTTCCTCCAGTCAAGTGGCCTGAGGGTGCAGCTTCTCCCTTCCTAGGTGGCTTTGAAAAAAAAAATCAGGTTTTGGGTTGCTCAGAGAACAATCCTCCCATACAAATGTAAAAGAAGGCATTTAAATTCAGGCACCAGAAGAAAGGTTTCTAGCAGGCCAGCACACAGGACCAACTTCAAATTCAGAACTAAGCCGGGGTGGGGGTGGGGAGGATGGGGGCATGCACTTGGGAGGCAGAGACTGGCAGATCTCTGTGATTTTGAGGCCAGTCTAGTCTACAGAATGGGTTCCAGGACAAGCACCAAAGCTACAGAGAAACCCTGTCTTTCAAAAAAAAGGAAAAATCAGTCCCAACTACAACTGAGGAAGAGAACCCCTTACTTTGAATAACAGTTTCTTTCACAATGAATAAAATCCGGAGGAGGGCCTTGAATGCTGAATTATCAGTGGCAGTCTCAAGACTCCCCATTTTACTACTTTTCCTGGACAGTGAAAAACAGGGTCTTGCTCTCAATTAAGGACTATTCTCTGGCTAACACAGTAAACCCAAAAATGCTTAATAAAATACACAGCCCGGGAAGGAAACTGATTATCTGAAAGGCTGGGCGTGGTGGTGCACACCTTTAATCTCAGCAACAGGGCAGAGGCAGGCAGATCTCTTGTGACTTCAAGGCCAGCAAGACAGTAGACACAGAGAGCCCAAGTCACAAAACAAAAAGACTGGGTGTGGTGGCACGGGCAGGTCAGTAATTCCCAGCACTTCAGAGGTGGAGGACAGAGAATCTCGAAAGATCAGCCTTGAAACCCTGTCTCAAAACCAACCAACCTACTTCTGGGAAGTACCATTACTTCAAATTTTACTAATAAACCCCCAAATAGTTGCTGTAATTAGGATGAGGAGTCTCTAATCATAAAGTGATATGAAAATGTAAGCCAACAGGGGCTGAAGAGATGGCTCAGAGGTTAAGAGCACTGACTGCTCTTCCAGAGGTCCTGAGTTCAACTCCCACCAACCACATGGTGGCTCACAGTCATCTGTAATGTGGTCTGGTGCCCTCTTCTGGCATGCAAGCATACATGGAAGGAATGTTGTATACATAATAAATAAATAAATCTTAAAAAAAAAAGAAAATGTAAGCCAACAACACCTTTGCTGGGAAGGATGAGGATGCCAGTTGGCTCTTAACCTGGAGACCTGAGTTCTATTTACTACCTCAGAAGGTAAAGACCTCAGTTGGAAACAGAGCTCTGAACAGTTCTTCCAATTTTAGGCCCTTCCCTCTGAGCTATCTCCATCTTCCTGCCCTACTTTTGTGAATAAAGTCTCTTAATCAAGTTGCCACACTTGACCGGGACATCTTGGGCACCTCCTCTCCTAGTGCCCAGCTCCATCAGATGCAAGGTTTATCAATCCTCCCCACACTCCCTTAGCCAAGCCGAAAGTGCCCAGGGTGGGTTCCCTGCCCAATCCTAACGGCAAGCAACAAAGATGTGCCTCCCAGTACTTGTGATTTCTGTCACCGAAGGTAATTACAGACACTGTCGCAGAGGCTGGGGCCTAGCTGGTACTTAATAAATACATATGGAATGAATGAGAACTGCGTGCCAGGCTTGCTGAGCTAGGTAGTCTAGTCCTTCCCAGGGCGCTAAGATGTCAATTTTAGTTCTTGCCATAAAGTGAAATAACAGAAGCAAAGTGGGGTCCTCGGTGCCCACTGGTGAACGTCTTACCCCCCCAACCCCGTTGAGGGTTCTCAGGCCTTTATCCTGAGACACATTACAGCAGCTGGACAGCAAGGGAGATCAATTACCTTGACCATTAACAGTGAGCTTGCGTAACTTGAGTATGCAGGGAGGTAGGTACAGAGCAGGTGAGAACCGCACTTGCAAAGACCGGCATCAGAAAACCAGACCCACTCCCTCAAAGCGCGTCCCAACTCTTGAACCATCACGGGAAGCGTCCGTGAACACACCAGAAAGCGCCGAGAAGTCAGTGACCTCGGTAAGTTTGGAGAAAATGTTATTTCCACCTAGAAATCAGGCCCAACGCGAACGTACTGTAAAGAAACAGTACCGCTTTGCATAATTAAAATAGAAATACCAAGTGAATGGATGTCGAAAGGATAACCAAAAAATAGGCTTATGGGGGGAAAAAATCCCAAAACTCCAAATGCTCGTCCTTTTTATTCACGTAGGACAAAAATCTTCCAGGACAAGGTAGGCCCAAATCAGAGCAGCTTCAAAGACCGCGCGCACATCCTCCACCCCCAGAGAAGAAATAAACAAGAACTCAGCGACCACGCAGACCCATAGGAGTGGCCTGTCGTTTTTACAAAGCCAGAGGCACCGCCAGAGGCTCGCTCTTCCCGGGCTTTTCTTGCAGGGTCAGCGCAATTCCCCGGAAGGGGTCGGCCCGGTGGGTCTCAGGGACGGTGGCGGCAGCGCCGCTGGTGTTTCCGGCCCTTCTCTCTCAGTTACCGTGAGCCGCAGGGTGAGCGCGGCTGCTCCGAACCCAAACAGCCGCCGCGGCCGCGCCGCCCTGCACCCCCGGCCCGGCCCCGCCGCACCTGCACCATGATGGCCATGCGGAGCGAGTCCTTGGGGATACTCTCGCTGCATTTCTTGCAAGAAGCGCGCCCGCTCTTAGCGTACTCCACCCGGTAAAGCCTCTCCGAGGCCTCCGCCATCCTTCCGCTCGTGCCGCAGCGGCAGCCACACGCCGCCGCCTGTGTGCTCCGCTAACGTGTCGGTTTCCCGCAAGCGTGCGGCGCCGCCTCCGCTCGGGATAGATTGCTGATGTCTGGCGGCGGGACCGCCCCCAAGCCCGCGCGCGGGGGCGGGGCTTCGACACGCGCCGGGCCGGGGGAGGGGGTTAGCGTGGCCAGTGCGGCTGCGCCTGTGAGCGTTGGTCTCGCAGCTTCTGGGAAGGGGCAGGGGCGGGGGCCCGGGAATTCCGATAGGCGCCTTCCCTTTTGTCGGTTTGCCCCAGGAAGGCTTCCTTGCTCTCCCAATTTCTTCCACCTCGCCCCACACCCGTTTTTTTTCTAGGTCTGAGAGCAAGCCCTGCTGACCCTAAGTAAGGCTTTATGGTCTGCAGCCTCCATACTGCTGGCACAGAAAACCAACCAAAGCCTAACTTTTCATTCTTAGTAAACTGAAATGCGTAACTATAAATTCCAGGAGAATCAGCAGTACCTGTGACTGTTGGCAGTAATTGCAACAGATGTTTTCAAATGATACATTTGGGGAGGCCTCAAGGTATTTAAGGTTGTCACCAATTGAAGCTATGGGAATTGTTAAACTTGCTGCTGTTAGAGCTTCTTATTCGATGCAGCACTACGATTCTAACATAATTGGTCTTTTTAAAAACTGTATATGTGTTTAAAAACACAGGGTCTCATTATATAACCCTGGCTGATCTGGGACTTGCCAGGAAGATGAAGTTTAAACTCATAAAAATCGCCTTACCTCTGCCCTAGTGTGTGGGTAAACTCCCTGCTTGGCAGCAAACTGGTTGGTGAGCTGTGGCCTGCTTGTCCATGAGGCTTTTTGATTGACCAGGTATGAACTGGCTCCAGGTGCCTTCTGTGCACTGCCTCCGTTTTTGCTCCAGTGAGACCCTGCTGGAGGGAGGGAGAGAGAGAGAAAGAGGGAGAGAGAGAGAGAGAGAGAGAGAGAGAGATCACAAAGCTGTTCCCTACTACTAGTCCAGGTGGTACTCCTTCCTCTTTTCCTTGTACCCAGCCCTATGTTTATCCACCCCAACAAAAGCCTCTCTTTGCTGCAGTGGCTCTAAACTGGGCAGGCTAGGCTATCCCAGACTTAAATAACAGAAAGTCTCACAGACCAAATTACAGTGTGTGAACTGCAGGCACTGAGGATGTTTTGCCTGTATGAATGTTTATGTATCATGCATGTGCAGTGCTTTGGGAGGCCAGAAGTTTTCATGTCCCCCTGGAACTGGACTTAGGGATGGTTGTGAACTGCCATGCAGGTACTGGGAATTGAACCCAGGTCTTCGGAAAGAATAGCCAGTGCTTTTAACCATTGAGTCATCCCTTGTAATACGTTTTCTAAAAACTTGCAAACAATTGCATTTACTTGGAAGTATTCCGAATGTCTACAAAACAGCTGCAACTTTCCCATCACAAAGAAATACTCAGTGAACAGCACAAATCTTTAATTTGTTTGCTTGCTCTGGGTGATGGTGGTGGTTGATTAATCTTCTGCTCAGTCTGCAGAAATGCAGGATTTGATGTGACAGCTACTTCAGACCATTGCTGCCTTGACTTTCCCACCAAGGTGGACTAGCAGTGAGTAAAATAAACCCTTTCTCCATGATGTGCTTTGGTCATGTTATATTATAGCAACGGGGAAGGAAACCAAGACAATTAGTTTTTAAGTTTTTCTAAATTGTATATAAATTACACATATATATACATATACACACATGTATTTAGGGGATAGAGCCTCATGCAGTCCAGCCATACTTCATCCTTGCTGTGCAGTCAAGACTGGCCTTGAATTCCTGATCCTCCTGCCTCTACCTCCCAAGTACTGGGATTATAGTTGTGTGTCACTCTGCTTAGCTATTAATATTATTAAGAAAAACTTCCAAGGTTTTTTTAAAATTTATTTTTATTTATGTGTATGTGTGTGTGATTGTGTGGCTATATACCACATCTGTGCAGGTGCCCTCTGTCAGAGCCTCTGGAATTGCAGTTATAGGTGATTGTGAACGGTCAAGTATGGGTCCTGGGACCCCAGCTTCGGTCCTCTGTAAGCGCGGTGCTGCTCTGCTCTTTCCTGCTATGTCGTCTCCCCTGCCTGTTTTCATTTTTAAACATACTTTGGGATTACAAATAAGATTGAAATATACTCTCTCTCTCTTTTTTTCTCTCTATCTCTCAATGGCATTTCACTGTGCCACCCAGGCCAGTTGAATGTTTCTCTTGTCTCACCGCAGGAGTAGCTGGGACAACAGGCAGACCACTGACTGCATCCAGAAACACTGAAAATCTTGGATACGTCACCTTTTCTTTTTTAATCAACTTCCTCTGTGGATTTCCTGTAGTACTTTTGGCCATTAAAAAATTCCCCCATGCTATTTAACAGTTTTAAATATTAAATTTAAATGTTAATATTTAAATTTAAATAATTAAAATTAAATGTTAAATTTAACAGTTTTAAAAAGATTTATTTATTTTATGTGTTGCATGTATGTATGTATGTATGTATGTACACCATGTGCATGCCCATAGAGGGCATTAGGTCCCCTGAAACTGGGTTGTAGATAGTGTGGGCCTCTGTACGGGTACTGGGAACCCAGTCTGGGTTCCCTGGGCAAGACTGCAAGAGCCCTTAACCTCTGAGCCCTATCTCCAGTTTCCAGTTTTAAAAATAATGTTTATGGTCTTTGTCTGCTCTTAACTTCTGAATGCTCTTTGCCATGGTTCGTGTTGTCTGCTTTCTTAAGAGGATGAGACTAGAGACAGAAAGCTCTGTGATGAAGAAAGAAAATGATCACAGGTGCCCGCGCTGGTGGATCGAAGCCACCCTGTTTCCCTGGCGGCCTCCACCACACATTGCCTTCTCTTCTCCTCTTTTTCTCCCTGATGTCAGACAAGAAGTGTTTGTTGTTGTTGGCTTTTCTTGGGGTGCTGGGGATGGAGTCCAGAGCTTCATGTGTGCTACACAAATTTTACTGCTGAGCTATATCCCTGGTCCAACAGCCTTACTGTCTTTTTTGAATTATTCAATTATTTATTTGTTATTATTATTATTGTGTATGTGTGTGTGTATGTGTGTGTGTGTACATGTCATGGTGTGTGTGCATAGGAATTAGAAGACAATTTATGGGAGTTGGTTCACTCCTTCTATCTTATGGGTCCTGGGGATTGAACTCAGATCATCAGGCTTGACTCTAAGTGCCTTAACTTGCTGAGCCATCTCATTGGTATATTTTAATATATGAATTATCTTGTATTCTTAGCTCTTAGCCTAGAACCTGGCATATGGTAGATAATCAATGAAAATTTACTGAATGAACAAATGATGCATATATAAATATGTGCAAAGAAGGTGTACATATGAAAAAAGAATCAGGACAGATCCTGAAAGGCATGCTGACGAGTAGGGACCGCTATGTGGTGCCATTGTTAGCTGGTTAATTCCGTTATCCCAGGCAGGCAGAGCCCAGCCCTGTTCCAAGGGCTCTATCCACATGGACCAGTGAGCACATTTCTCACAGAGCAAATAAGCCCAGTTATTTTAAAACACGAGGCCAGCATCATGAAACTCACAATTGCTTCTGAAAATTATGTTCCCTTCCAAGCCTACGCATCGTCCTTGCTGCTGATTTCCCATCAAGAGAGGAGCTTGGCTGTGTGGGCATAGCCACCCTAGGAAGAAGTAACTGGTTCCCACAGCCCATCTGAAGGTGATTGGTGAGGGCACCTGCCTGGTCACAGTGAGTCCTTTCTTTGTCCCTCCAGTCCCTCCAGTGACAGCAGAGCTAGGGAGGTGCACATCCTCCTAGCAGGTATGAGAACCTTTGTTCATGCTGGCGTGGGTCTGATAAAAATCAGATCCTCTTGTTTTCTTGACAGCCACACATCCAGGAGGGTAGGAGAGAAAAGGCAGATAGTGCCCCAAGCTGGGAACCTGTGTGTTTATAAAGCCAAGTTCCTCTGTTAATGGTTACATAAGTTTAATCAGGGTGTAGATTTCTTAACAGTATTCACACACTGGTGCTTTTCAATCGCTGTGATTTATTTTTTAATAACATTTCCTTTTTAAAAAATAGCTTCAAAATTCTGTCATTCTCTTCTCTATATAATTTCCAAGGGCAGAAAATTTCAACTAGAACTACGTAAACACATGTAATTTCACATTTGAGGATTTGATTTTTTGAATTAAGTTGAACATTATTGCAGCATGATTTGTTTGACATATTGAGAAATAATTGAGTCAGATCTTGTTCCTTGGAAGACAATTACATGCAGTGAAATCTCCAGGGTTTTAAAACAGAGAGGGATTGTGGAGGTATGGTGAAGGGTGGGGGCACACAGCTGGTGCAGCCTGGGATGAGCACAGAGGGCCTGCACCATACGCAGTGACTTTGTGAGTACATGATTCGTTCATGAGCTGCGGTCAGTGTTCTGAAAGGTACATTCTACAGCCCTTAGGTGAGGAGGTAGACCGGGGTGTAAGGCGATATATGTAGTGGTCAGCAAGCCCTGGAATTTCTCATACATGGGAAGCTGGGTCAACTCAAGACAGGCTCAGTCATCTTGACTATTCCATAGATGGTACCTGGAGCACCAGGCCCCTCTCTAGGGTCAGGAGGGGATAATATTTGAGGGTTTTGACCTATGAGGACCCTTGCACAAATCTGACTGGCCAGCTATAGTTAGGAACCCAAGGCAGGAGTTTGATACCTGCCACAGCCCAGTCTGAACTGCGTGGGTTTTCTTCCACCATGTGTTAGAGCCTGTTTTATAATAATCTCCTCATGTATCTGGCTTTTTCTTTTGTCTAAGTCTGTTCAGGCTGCTATAACAAAATCCCACAGTCGGGCTGGCTTATAGACAACAGCCTAAAGCTGGGAACTAAGACCAGGGTACCAGGAAAGGAGGCATCTACTTCCTCACAAAGGATTTTTTTTTTTAATGGTAACTTCCATGACAGAAGGGATGAGGAAATCTCTGGGGCCATGTGTGCGTGCGTGTGTGTGTGTGTGTGTGTGTGTGTGTGTGTGTGTGTGTGTGTGTATGTGTGTGCATATACATGGTATGTATGTGAAGGCAGAGGAGGACATCAAGTGTCCTGCTTTACCACTTACCACCTTGCTCCTTTGAGACACAACTTCTTATTGAGCCTGGAGCGAGGTAGGCAGCCAGGAATTCCCCCATCCCCCTTTCTCTGCTCTCCACAGTGAAGGGGCTACAGGCGCATATGACTGAGCCCTGTTTGTGACATGGGGATTTGAACTCATGTAGAAGTTTTATTTAAGACACACAAGTTTAATAGGGGCCAAAATA
>JAQHUG010000006.1:4728015-4753222 GCA_028555095.1 Dicrostonyx torquatus | reverse complement strand
CTGATCTCTCTACTGTGGGAGCGGTTCTGAGACTGGATGAGATATAATAAATCTTGTTGGCTTATAGAGTCCTCATGATTTATTATTACAAGTCATCCTTTCATATGGCATGAATAGAGATTTGTTTATACAGTCCAAATGAACTAAAAAATGTTGACATAAATCAGACATAAATCAGAAAATTGTCTTTAGTTGACTTGTACACATTAAACATTCCATACTTGTGTTAATGTGGACATATATGCTACTTTTAAAAGTTTGGGTGTTTTCAGAACAAAAGAACCAGACACCAATGAAGACAAGTAGTCAAGGTTATCCAGCTTCTCAGAATGCCTCTGTTGCGGTTTCTTCAAAATTCTGCATCCAGAACAACTTCAAAGCTGCTAGCTGAGATGGTCCAGGCTCAATGACTACTCTAGCCAGGCTTCAGCTAAGCCCTGCCCTCTCCCATTACACAGAGATTGGACAACCCATGTTACAGCTAGTTTTCACAAGACTTGACCATTATCTAAATTTTCTCAGGGTCCCCTAAAGATGCTGTTGCCTCCAGACAACAAGAAGAAATTTTAAAAACATGATATTCACATTCCCAAGAGGTGAGGTAGATAGTTTTGCTCATTCAGTGGGTTATAGATGTTTGTCATTGTTTAAGGGGTTTGGTTGCAAATTGTTACTGGTCATGGTAAGAGAGGAAACTAAACAAGGGAGGTTGGATTCAAGGATCTCTTTCTGAAAAGAAAAAGGGGGTGCTGTGGGACAATGATCTTGTACCCTGTAAAGATTTATTAGTTATATTGCTTTAATAAAACACCGATTGGCCAGTAGCCAGGCAGGAAGTATAGGTAGAGTGACCAGGCAGGACAAAGAGGTGGGGCAAGAAGAACAGGAGAATTCTGGGAAGAGGAAAGATTCAGTCTGCAGTCGTAACCCAGACACAGAGGAAGCAAGATGAGAATGTCTTGCTGATAACATGTACCAAGCCACATGGCCAACACAGACAAGAATTATGGGTTAATGTAGGATATAAGAGTTAATAAGAAGCCTGAGCTAATCAGCCAACCAGTTTATGATTAATGTAGACCTCTGCATGTTTCTTTGGGATGGAATAGCTGTGGAACTGGTGCGACAGAAACCTCTGTTAACAACAGGGGGGTATGGGAATGATAGGATAAAAGAGTACTACTCTTTTAGACTAAAGAGCAACTACTAGTCTCAAATACTTTACATTGGTATGAATTTTTATATGTTGATACAAATTTTAGGTTATTTTTGTTACAACATGCTGGATATGGTTCTACTCTTGTTTAAGGTATTATACCTATTCAGATCATTTAGAAATATAAAGTTCTAGTCTTTGAAAGTTAGTATAATCCATTTAGGATAATTAAGACACACAGGTTAATAGCTAGTCATCTATAACAGTCAAATTTATATTAGCTATATCTTCAAGGTCATACAGAGACATATTTTAAATAGATAGATGGTCTCCAAACACTTAAGAGACCTACAGAATATGGCATTTAAGATGTTTTAATAACATAAGGCTTTTCATGACAGCGAGACTTATCTGATCCTGGCAACACCAATTTACTTCAAAAACTGATGATGGGCATTAAAAATCCTTCATATAAAGTTTGCTTTTACTGTGGTAAGGTTATCCACTGGGCAGGAAACTGCCATTCCCTTGATTGCTGAAGGCATGCTGTCTAAATTGGACAAGCAGGACAAAAAAGAAGGCAATTGCTGAACTTTGTCAAGACAAGGTAGGGTAGTCCTTCAAAATTCCTGATTCACAGAAAAGTCTGTCAGATACTTTAGGCCTATAGGCCAAAGATGGATGCCCCAATGTTGCAGAGTAACCTTGGGTGACTGTCCAGGCAGTCAGCTTTGTCTGTCATTTCTACAGTTTTGGAAGTTGCTTGCTCTGCACTTCCTGTTTACTCAGGCAATATATCCTTTTCAGGTCTTTGATGGGGTTGAAGACTAGATAGTTATAGTTATAGTTTTCCTTGTTACCAGATTCAGAAAAGAAACTTACAAAATAGTAAGTATATAAGCAAAGTATATAAGGTTGGGAGACATAAAAACTTAAACTGTTAATCTAAGAAAATATTTTGAGGTCTAAAAGGATAGTTTTGGGTTGGTAATACAAGTTAGGATAGAAAGTGAATTAGGTACAAAACTTTGGACTTATCAATATGGGATAGATAATGGAATATTTTTTCTAAATTTCCCAAATGCAAATGTACTGTACATTGTGAATATAATTTTTAAAAAATATTTATTTATTACATATACAATGTTCTGCCTGCATGTATGTCTGCATGCCAGAAGAGGGCATTAGATCTCATTACAGATGGTTGTGAACCACCCTGTGGGTGCTGGGAATTGAACTCAGTACCTCTGGAAGAGCAGCTAGTGAGTGCTCTTAACCTCTGAGCCACCTCTTCAGCCCGTGAATATAATTCTTACCTGATAATTATTCTTATTGTATATGTTACTATGTTAGAGTTAAAACCTCTCCTTTTTTATTTAGACAAAAGGGGGAAATGTTGTGGGATATTTTTACACTGTGAAGAGGCTTGTTGTGATAGATATAATAAAAAGCTGAACAGCCAATAGGAGAGATAGGCAGGACTTCAGGCAGAGAAAGGATGAGGATAATTGAGGTCTGCAGGGGACGCCATTGAGATGCAGAATGAGCCAGACACACATTATAGGAGAGAGGTAAAAGCCCTGTGGTAGAACATAGAGAAATAAAAATATGGGTTAATTTAATATGTAAGAGCTAGTGGGAATAAAAACATAAGTTAAGACTAAGCTTTCATACTTAATAAGTCTCCAAGTTATTATTTGGGGGTTGGTGATCCAAAGATAGTCTAGCAAGAAAGCTTGCTACAGGAGAGAGCTGGTTAGTGGTGGGGAAGAGAGCAAGGCCTTGGGAGTGGTGCTACAGGTGGAGTTTGACTTGTTTCTTGACCGTGGATTGTGGGTCCATCAGCAGGTATCCTTGGTCTTTCCCACTGACTAGCCCAGTGGTTCTCAACCTTCCTAATGCCCTTAATACAGTTCCTCATGTTGTGGTGACCCCCAACCATAAAATTATTTTTGTTGCTACTTCATAACTGTAGTTTTGCTACTGTCATGAATCATGATGTAAATAATCTTTTGGAGATAGAGGTTTAGATTTGTGCCACTGCGCCCAGCTTTCATATGGGTACTGAGGATTTGAACTTAGGTCCTTATACTTGCTCAACAGCTACTCTACTGACCAAGTCACAACTCCAGCCTCCTGGTTAAGAATTTGGTGTTGGGCTGACAAGATGGCTCAGTGGGTAAGGTTCTTGCCACTAAGACTGATGACTTGAGTTTGATCTCTGGGATCCACATGATGGAAGGAGAGAAATGACTCCCACAAGTTGTCCTCTGACCTCTGTGTGAGTGTATGACCCCCCAAAAAATAAAATGTTAAAAATAAAAATATTATTCTTAACTGTCTAGACTTTCTTGTAGTGGCCCATAGGCTACAGTGGGATTGCCCTCTCTTGTTTTGAATGCTTCCTATAGGGTGGGGGCTTGGTTGCTGACTGGTAGGTTTTGGGGAAGCCATTGAATAGTGAAGATTGTGACCTAATCAATCAATCCCTTGATGGAGTCATAATACAGAGGCATAATTCGGAGGTGTTGGAAAGTAGGAGGTGGGAACTAGTTGAAGGAAATGGGTCACTGAGGTCGCCTTAGATATAATATCTTTTTCCTTTTTTGGTCTCTTTCTGCTTCTTCTCTGCTGTGAGCTAAGCTGCTCTGCTCCATTACAAATCCTTCTGCCAGGATATTCTGCCTCACTCAGCACCCAGAAACCAGGCTCTGGTGGCCCTGGACTAAACCTGAAACCGTGAGCCACAAAAGCTTTTTTTCATTTTAAGCCAGGTATCTGTCATAGCAATAAAATGCCTGACTCGCTGTTTGGCTAATCAAGGCCAACCTGTGTGGGATCTGATGCCCAGAGTCTATGGGCAGAACCTGTCTCCCCTCAGGCAGAGACTTTCAATTTCCAATTAGCTGGAGGCTTGGCAGGCAGCTCCAGGCTCCAGACTACACATATTAATGAAGGCACAGTCCCTGCTGGAGACAGCTTTGAACGAGAAGAGAAGTCAAATTAGGTTCTTCTCATAGAGGGACATTAGCCTTTGGTTGGCAGCCATTGGCTTATTTCTGGTGGGCACGGGTATTCCTTCTGGTTCGTAGAGTATTCCAAGATCCTTCTCTGAGCTGTGGTGCTGGGAAGGAGAATTTTACCCTTGGAAATGAGACTTAAGATTTTGGTATTTCCTTCTAATAGAGGCAAGCAGAGATGGGGATTTGGTTATACCTTGGACTTGGGGCAGGAAGCAGGGTTCCACAGGGTCATGAGTAGACAAAGTAAGAGGACTGGGGATGGCTTGCCCTTTGGAGTAAGTGTGACCCAGACTTTGCAACGGGGAACTGACCAAGCCTCAGAGGGAACTGAGCCCTGAGCCCTGAGCCCATTTGCAGTAACTGGAGGAAGGGGTAACCGGAAACATCCAGTTCTCCATTTAGAAAGCAGAACAGTGGTTATATGCCCTAGAGAGTTCCCCAGAAAGTCCCTTTCTGGAGCATCCTTCGCGGCGGTGTCAAAGGCAAAGCCCCAGGGAGTGACAGTTTCCCTTGGTCAACCCGATTCTGTCAGCTGCAGACAGGTTTTTATAAAACCCAAGGAAATATCTGCTGAGAAAAATGGAAGCGGCTCCCCGGAGAGCCCCGTGCCTGTTCTTTCACCTTCTCCTTGGGCTGCTTCCGGGCTCGGAGGCGCCTGCAGACCAGGCTGGGAGCCCTTCAGGGAAATACCTTGGAGGGAGCCATCTTGAAGGGAACCTCAGATGGACCTTCTTTTTTAAAAACCAGACATTCTAACAAAGCATAATCCAAAAATATACTAAGTCAGTCCTTGATGTTTACGTGATGGATTGTATGCGCCAGAAGGAACCCTTTCTTCCTGAGTTTGCTTCTGTCAGGGTGTTCTGTCATAGTAACAAGAATGTACGGAGCACTACTGCTGGGCCTTTAGGCTGTTTCCAGAATTTTGCTGTATCGCAATGGCAAACCTTGTACATAAATTAGGTTGCATGTGAACACTATTCCTGTAGCATAGATTCCAGAAATGTAATTGCTAAGTCAGAGGAATTCATAGTTTCAAATTTGATTGATTTGGGAAATTGTCCTCTATAACTGTCGTGCTTATTTGTGATGCCAATCAGCAAATTCTGAGTGCTGTTTCCCATGCTTTACCAACAGGCTACATGACCAAGAGTTTAGAATTCTGTCATTCTGCTAGATAAAGGGTATTTCAGTGTAGCTTAAAGTTTTCCTTACATAATGAGCATGTATGTGTATATTTGTTTGTATGCACATTCTGTGTGCAGATGTACACAACATATCAAGACAAAAGGAGGGCATGAGGTGTCTTGCCCAATTGCTTGCTGCCTCACCCTTGAGGGTCTCTCCCTGAACCTGAGGCTCATTGTTCTGTCTAGGCTGTCTGTCTGTGTCTGCCCTCAACACTGCATTATATACATTTATGATCATGCTTGAACTTTTAAAGATTTATTTTATTTAATTGTGTATATTTATGTGTGTTTATATGGATATATGTCATGTGTGTGGGTGCCTGCAGAGGTCAAAAGAGGGCATTGGAGCCCTTGGATCTAGAATTACATTATTATGGCCCACCTGCCATGGATACTGGGGACCAAGGTTGAGCCCTCTGGAAGAGGCCTACAGAGCCATTTCTGTAGTCTGCCACATCCAGCTTTCTAAAAACATGGTGTCCTATTTAGCTTTCGTTATCAACTTGACACATCTGGAAAGAGGGATTCTCAGTTGAGGAATTGCCTCCATTGGATTGGCCTATGGACATCTCTGAAGGGACATTATTTTTGTTTGTTTGTTTTGCTTTTTATTTTTTGAGATAGAGTTTCTTTGTAGTTTTGGATCCTGCACTGGAACTAGCTCTTGTAGACCAGGCTGGCCTCGAACTCACAGAGATCCACCTGCCTCTGCCTCCCAAGTATTGGGATTAAAGGCATGCACCACCACCGCCCGGCTTGAAGGGGCATTTTCTTACTTGCTAATTGATATCGGAGAGCCTAGTCCATTGTGGGCACTTCCACTGGGCAGGTGGTCCTGAGCTGTGAAAAGAAAAGAAGCTGTCCAAGCCAGGACGCAGCACTCCTCCATGGTATCTGCTTTAGTTCCTGCTTCCAGGTTCTAGTCTGGTCCTACCTAGGCTTCCCTCAATGCTGGATCATGATGTGGAAGTGTAAGTCAAAATAAATAAATGTCTTCTTCCTCTAATCCTTTTCTCAAAGCAACAGAGAATAAATTAGAATACTAGTTTTTGGGATTTGAGCTCAAGTCCTCATGCTTACTCAGCAGGGGCCCTTACCCACTGAGCCATCCTCCCCAACCCTGAACTATCATTTTTACAGAATAACAAAATGTGCACACCTACTTGTGTAGGTTTCAGAATTGATAGATGTAGGTTCCTATGTGACCCCAGTCAAGCCATGGAACATCTTCACCTCCCACGCTATAGTTTGTGTGCTGGCTGGTTTTGTGTATCAACTTGACACAAGCTAGAGTCATCAGAGAGGACGGAGCCTCGGATGAGGAAATGCCTTCATGAGATCCAGCTGTAAGATATTTTCTCATTTAGTGGTCAATGGGAGAGGGCCCAGTCCATTGTGGGTGGCATCATCCCTGGGCTGGTGGTCCTGGGTTCTATAAGAAAGCTGGCTGAATAAGCCAGTAAGCAGCACCCGTCCATGGCCTCTGCATCAGTTCCTGACGCCAGGTTCCAGCCCTGCTTTAGTTTCTGTTCTGACTTCCTCCAACGATGGACTATGATCTGGAAGTATAAGCCAAATAAACCCTTTCCTCCCCCACTTGCTTTTTGGTCTTGGTGTTTTGTAGCAACAACAGAAACTGAGACAGTTTGCATGTGGCTTGTCCCCTCTAACACTCCTGATGTTTCATCTGCATTGTGCCAGGCTGGGGAGGTGGAAACTCTATGCTGTTTGGAGCTAAAGCCTTTGTGAAGGGATTGGGATTAGGTGAGATTCCTGGGTTGGAACCCCGTGATTGAATACTGGTGGCTTTATGAGCAGTAGACCAGAAAGCAGTCGCTCTTGCTCTTTCTAGCGTGTGTACCCACTCTCTCTGTATGTCTTGCCAAGTGATACCTTGCTCCACTTTGGGGACTCTGATGTCAAGAAGCCCATCCATCATCAGATATGACCCTTGGACCTTGGACCAGGACCATGAGGCAAAATGGACCTTCTTTATTTACAATTTTACTACCTCACAACAGTGTGTTATTAGCAAAATGAAAGATACCAAGGCATCCTGAAGTTTTCCCTAGATCCTATGAGCTAACACCCTCTCCACCATGTCTGAGGAAACCGCTGCTCTGATTTCAGTCAGTAGAGGTGAGTTTTGCCCGCTCCGCAATTTCATGGAAATGCAATACAGTTTGCAGTCCTTTGTGGCTAACTGCTCTTGCACACAGTGCTGGACGTGTCGATTCCTTTTTGTTGCCCAGAGGAATTCCATTGAATAAATACATCACCCTTTGTGTTTGGCCCCATCCAAAGGAAACAGCAACACAGTGTTTCTTCGGGACTTAATATTTTTATTAGGATGAATATTGTCCAAAAATGTGATCCAGAATTCCTTTTGTCCCTGCACAGTGTATTGCAAGGTTCCGTCCAGTGCTTCTGCAGTCACTCCTAATTACCGGATGAGAAGGATTAGACTTTTTCCTTCCAATTTCATTTGCTCAGGTTTGGAGGAAATGTGTTGAGTGCTATAATACACACACACACACACACACACACACACACACACACACACACACACAAAGACATGGATATGGATCTACTCATCCCAGATAGGGAACCAAGGTCAGAACATAGTAACCATTCCACCAAAGCCCAACTTGGAGAACCAATGGGTTTATTGGACTTACTTACAGGAGCATGGGTGAGTATTCTTACAAGAGCCTGGATGAACCGGGCAGTGGTGGTGCATGCCTTTAATCCCAGCACTCGGGAGGCAGAGGCAGGTGGATCTCTGTGAGTTCGAGACCAGCCTGGTCTATAAGAGCTAGTTCCAGGACTGGCTCCAAAAGCTGCAGAGAAACCCTGTCTCGAAAAAAAAAAAAAAAAAAAAAAAAAAAAAAAAAAAGAGCCTGGATGATTCACCGGTGGCTGCATCACCAGAAAGTTAGTGTCTTAGTTAGGGTTTCTATTGCTGTGAAGAGACACCATGACCACAGCAACTCTTATAAATGACAACATTTAACTGGGGTAGCTCACTTACTATTATTATAGTGGGAAGCATGGTGGTATGCAGGCAGCCATGATGCTGGCTACATTTTCATCAGAAGGCAATGGGAAATGGGCTGTGTCACTGGGCAGTATCTTGAGCATAGGAGACTTCAAAGACTGCCCCTACAATGACACACTTCCTCCAGCAAGGCCACACCTATTTCAACAGGGCCACACCTCCTAATAGTGCCACTCCATTCCCTGGCCTCCAAAGGCATGTAGTCATATCGTGATGCAAAAATCCATTTAGTCCAACTTCGAAAGTCTTCACAGTCTATCACAGTCTCACCAATGTTTTAAAGTTCGAAGTTCAAAATCTCTTCTGAGATTCATGCAATCCTTAACTGTAATTCCCTATAAAATCAAAATTAAAAAAACCAGATCCAACATACTTCCAACATATAATGGCACAGGATACACATTATCATTCCAAATCATAGGGAAGGGAGCATAGTGAGGAAATACAGGACCACAGCAAGACCAAAAACCAGCCAGGCAAACTCCAAACTCTGCATCTCCATGTCAGATGTCAAAACGCTCTTCAGATCTCCAACTCTGTTCAGCTTTATTGACTGCAACACACTTCTTTCTCCTGGGCTGAGTCCACTCCCTGTTAGCAGCTCTCCTTGGCAGGTATCCCAAGACTCTGGCATCTCTAATACCTTGGGAGTTCTTCAAGGTGATCCAGGCTTCAACTTCACACCTTAACACAATGGACTCTCTAGGCCTCCATTCAGGGACACCCCTGACACATGCCCGGGCTCAGCAACTTTCTTTAGTCATGGAAGTAAATTCTATAATCCCTTTCTTCAGGCCTCAACTCTAAAACCAGAACTATATGACTGAAGCTGCCAAGTTCTGATGCTTGCAAATGCCTGGAATGTTCAGTTATATCTTCATCAGCTTTCTGTTTTTGATTGTTACTTTTACTGTCTAAGCTTGGCAGTCCTTGAACTTGCTCTGTGGACCAGGCTGGCCTCAAACTCAGAGATCCACCAACCTCTGCCTTCCAAGTACTGGGATTAAATGTGTGTACCACCACATCCAGCACTAAACTTTTCTTTAATTTCTGTTCACAAGTTGGAAATTTAGCTGGGTAGGATCTTGCCCTGAGGTCACCACCCCCTTTATTCCATTTCTTAATCTGTTTATCTCCTTGAACACAGGATTTATCTCTATTCCACTTTCTGGTGCTCCTTTTCTCCTTAAAATTTATATTAGTAATTTACCCTGTTTAACTTGCTCCTTTTCATTATAAATCTTCATTAGAGTTACCACTAATAGTCACATGACAGAGTCTACACTAGGCTGTTTTGAGATTTCCTCTACCAATGAAATTAATTCAAAAGTTTTTACTTTAGCCTCAGGCAGACTCTTTGGACAAGGGAAAAAGGAAACCATTTTCTTCATCAATGAATGGTGAAAAAATGATCACAAGAATGATCTCTAGACAACATACTAAAATTCTTCTCTGAAACCTCTTGAGGTAATCCTCCATAGCGCATCAAATCACACTCAGGACCACTGTCTTCCATGCTCCTACTAGTAAGGCCCATTAAGCAGTGCTTAAAGCATTCCACTGTTTTCCTAACCCAAAGTTCCAATGTCCATATTTCTCCAAACAAAAACATAGTCAGGCCTTTCACAGCAATACCCACACTTGGTACCAACTTCTGTCTTAGGGTTTCTATTTCTGTGAAGAGACACCATGACATTTTCTTTAAAACCACCTCAATGGGTCTTGTCAGTCTTGTATGTTTTTGAACATTATAAGTTTCCTTAACTTTCTGGGGTGTATGAGTGTCTCTCTTTCCTCCAGGAAGGAATGTTTCAATTAGGAGAAAAATTTATACAAGTACATATACTTAAATAAAACAAGAAACCGCTAACCTTAAAAATAAAAACTAAACTAAAAAGGGGAATGGGGAGTAAAAGCCCTTAAAAACCCAAACCAAAAAGTTTGCCCTTTTTGTTTTTGACCCAGACAAGCTAAGTTCTGGTGGCCTCAGAATGTGGATGAGGCCATTGGTGGACCTGGTCCAGGGCCAGGTGGGCCCTTGAGAACTGGCTATGTAGTAGGGTTAGGGTTGTTGGCAGTCACTTGCTGTCAGGTTGTTGGCTAAAGTATGGACTCATCTACACTAGCTTGTGGCTGTTTCCAGGACAACTTCATCTGTAGTGTCTACCTGTGCCAACGGCCTTTTCCTAGGGAAGGAAGAGTAAGAACACTTGCTCCCATTCCCTCTCTTGAGAACCCCCACCCCCTTGCTCAGCTAAACCCATTTCTCTTGAGGATAAGAGGTCACGGACAGGAGGCTGTATCAGACTTGGCTCTGGAATCTGCTTGTTCTGAATGTATTATTCTTTTGATGTAGAGGTGAAGAGGCCTCCACCAGCTTATGTGTGATGCTTTTTGGGGTGGGTATAGCATCTTTAGGAGATGGAGGAGGTGGACCACTGAGGAGCTGGCCTTGGGAGCTACAGCCTGGCCCTGTTTCCAGTCCAAGCTTTCTGTTCCCTGACTTCCTGAGGGATAGTCAGCTTCCTCTTGCTTCTCATGCCACAGCTATGAGCAGCTTCTGTCACTATGCCATCTCAGCTCTGATGGGCTGTGCTGCCTGACCCCCGTGTGAACCAATGACATTACCTGTTGAGTGTCAATCATCATGAAACTTTCTCTAGCTGAAGTGCTGTGCAGTGTACCTATGACCTACAGGGAGGAGACAGGGAGCAGAGAGAAGACAGTTGGGGCAGGAGTCCTTACCTGAACACCTGCTGTCCCCTCTGTGGGCTCACATCAGTTAGTTCATGGCCACCTCTCTTCAAAGACAACAAAGTGTGTCCTCTCTTCACTAGGTAAAATGTGACAGCAGAAGGTGGGGAAGCATCCACCTGAATGTTAGGCAAAGTCTTTCATTTAATGCATCCGAGAGATAAAATCTGTTTCTTTCTAAACTTGGCTTCTATACATTGTTGTATCAGCTCTTTTACCCCCATCTGTTCCCCTGCTTTATTCCTGCTTTAGTTATTGAACTATTTTAGAGGTATTTTGGGGGGAGTGCTCATTTCTTACTATTTTTCATTTTGAAGAAAGGTTGTAACATTTGTATTTATTTATTTTATTTTGTGTGTGTGGGTATTTCATCTGCATGTATTTCTGTGTACCATGTGCTTGCCTAATATCTGAAGAAGCCCAAAGAGGGTGTCAGATTCCTGGGGAATGGAGTTCCAGATGGTTGTGAGCTGCCATGTGGGTGCTGAAATCAAACCTAGATCTTCTATTGAGCCACCTTTCTAGCCACAGTTGTAGTAGTTTTAATTGGAAAAGATTTAATGGAGGGAAGAGAGATTCTGGGTGTTCTGGGGACTGGCTTTGTAATAATTACACTTAAGATTTTTTCTTTTACATTTGTTTATTTGTGTGCTGTGTGTGCACATACATGTATGTGTGTAGGTATGTACATACATACATGTGGGGAATTTGAGGAATCCATTCTTTGTTCCCACCATGTGAGCCCTGGGAATGAAATTCAGCTCATTAGCTGTGGCAGCAAGCTGAGCCATCTTGTTAGCTCTAGAATAATATTCTCTTTTTTTCTATCAACCTGACCTGCTACCTTCCCATGTCCTGGAGCATGCTGTCTTACAGGGCACTCATAACCACTTCCCATCCCTGCTCTTACCATCTTTCTTCCTTTGCCCTTTCTTCTGGCTTTTTGAACAGGAAGAAATAAACTTATAAGCTAGCTCCTTCGTGGTTTTGTTGCCTGGATCCCTTGTCCCTCCCTACATTTAGAGCCCAGCAGAATAACTCTGTTAAAGAAGAGGAGCGCCTTATATTCTGCCCCAGGACAGCTAACCAAGTATGCTTGCCTCTTCAAATGTCCTCAGATAGAGGATGTCAGCCAGGTAACCGGCAGCCACAAGTGACAAAAACAGAGCTCAAGTCACTTAAGCAGTGGAGAGAGCCCTGTTGTGGCACTGAAGCGCTGAGTTGGGACGGTAACACAATGTTATACAGAGCCTGAGGCTGTTTCTCAGCTAGCTCCTCCTCTGGCGATGGCTTGAGCAGGATGGCTATCCGAGTCCAGACACATGGAACATCATAGCTGGTGGTTCACAAGAGGAAAGTGAGGCTGATATCCCAAGAGACACATGGTTTACTGACTTTGGGGAGCATGGGGGCCCTTGGACTAAACTAGCATTCTGTCAAGAAGGAGAGAGAAGAAATGGCTGTTGGGTGGCTAATGAGCAACATCCACTAGAGATGGGTTTATTGGTGTAAAGCAACAGCTCTTCTTTTAGGGAAATAAGGAAATAGTTTATTCTGAATCAAATATGAGAGATTATGGCCTAGGAACATGGATTCAAATTACCCCTGAATGATGACTTCCACTGCAAAGGGATTACATGAACTTTCCTAGGCATAGAACAAAGTCATAAATCAATAGGTTAATCAATGATGTAGGTGGGAGTTCCAGGCAGGTGCATTCCATCTATCTATCTATCTATCTATCTATCTATCTATCTATCTATCTATCTATCTATCTATCTACTATCTATCTATCTATCTATCTATCTATCTATCTATCTTCTATCTATCTATCTATCTTCTATCTATCTATCTATCTATCTTCTATCTATCTATCTATCTATCTATCTATCTATCTATCTTCTATCTATCTATCTATCTTCTTTCTATCTATCTATCTATCTATCTATCTATCTATCTATCTATCTATCTATCTATCTATCTGTCTGTCTATCTATCTGTGTATCCTGACTGCTATTGTGACCGATGGTGGGAGGCTCTAATGACCACAACAGAATACGACCTTTCCTAAATATGGCTCTTCTTCATCCTGGCTGGTCAACCAAGATCTCTATCGGTGGCCTGAGAGATAATGAGAGGCGTTTGGGTGTGCGTTGTCCAGGCACACATTTGTGTGTGTTGCTTCTTGTTGCTGTGATAGAATGCCAGGTTAACCAATGGTGGGAGCTCCAGGCAGGGGGGTTCTGGGAAGGCAGGATACAACCTCTTCTATGGTTTCAGATACTCGCTGAGTTCCATTCTGGACTTTAGGATGCATGGAGGCTGGAGGTCTGTGATGCTTAGTGATTCTTGGGTTTTATCTAGTCAGGTCAGGAACAGAAGTTGGACAAATGACTAACGATACCCAGCCTCTCTATAGCCTCATTCTCTTCATGCCAACAGAGCTTCTTCATAGGGGTTCGGCTCACAGGTTCTAGATTCTTCTCATTCTTGGTGGCTGTCTTCTGAGTCTTTTGTTGAAATCAACCCAAATGATGGAAGCAATTTGAATACAGCCATGAGGAGATGGGAAGTACCTGTTGTGCAAGTATGTAAGGGTTTCTTTCTATAACTTTTTTGTTCATTTCTAGAACAAAGTCTCTTGTAGTCCAAACTGACCTCAAGCTCAGTATGTAGCTGAGGATGACTTTGATCTTATGATTCTCCCGCATTCAGCTCTGAAGTGCTGGGATTATAGGCATTTATTTATTTAGAGTCTCAAACTCTCAATCCTCTGGCCCATACTTGAATGCTGGAATCATAGGTGTATTATGCCCATTTCATAAGGATTCTCAAGCCCACAGCTGACTGTCAGAGGAGGTGCCTCTGACCTGGGAATTAACTATTTCATGTCTGAACATGAGTCATCAGGCCGTTCTAGTCCCATGTAAACAAGCCACATGTCTGTCTGGGACCATTTGTCTCTTCTATATTTATCCAATTTACCTTAATTAAGTTTCTGTAGGTTTTCTTATGAAAAAGATAATGTTCAGATTGTCTAAAGTCCAATTTTCATGTCAATTAAATATAAAACGTCATCTTTCTTATTCTAAACATATAACTAGTTATTCAGTTTCATCAAGCAACTTCTTCAGAATTTTGGTGAAATCAGTTTGCCAAGGCCTGGTCAGTCCTTGTGAGCTGAGGACCTTTGGATCCCTCAAATTGAGAAATCAGACCAAGGAGATGAAGTGCATCAGGATACCTAGATCAGTAAGAAAGAGACACTGCTACTCTGACTGCGATTGTGACCGATGGCGTGAGGCTCTAACGGCTCCAACAGGATAGAAGCTTTCCTAAAAATGGCTCTTCTTCATCCTGACTGTCCAACCTGGTCAACCAAGATCTCTACCGGCGGCCTGAGGGATAGTGAGAGGCGTTTGGGTGTGTGTTGTCCAGGCACAGATTTGTGTGTTGCTTCTTGTTTCTGTGATAGAATGCCAGACACGAACAACTGAAAGGGGAAAAAGATTTATTTTGGCTCGTAGTGTGAGAGGGTTCACCTTGTCATTGGTTGTTTGACTCTGTGTCCCTGGGCCTGGAGTGAGGGGGAACATCATGGCGTGTGAGCATGTGTCAGAAACTGTTCACATCATGACAGAAAGGAAAGAGGGAAGGGATGGAGGGAGAGAGAGGGAGTGAGTGAGTATAGGAGGAAGGGAGGAGGAGCAAGCCCCCAGGACCCATCCCCTGGGACCTAGACTCCGGCTAGGGCCCACCTCAGGTTTTCTACAGTTTTTTAAAGTAGCACCACTGGTTGGGGGCTTGTGCAGAACACTTCATGTTCAAACCGTGACAGCTTTCGAAGGCATGGAGCTAGAGCTGCAATAACCGTCTGTGGGTGGAGCGCTGTCCTGTGACCTGGCCCTATTGCAATCGTCTGGGCTGCCTCGTGAGGGCAACTGCAGCTGCAGTGGCGTGTCACCTTCTCTTCGTAAGCCAAAGAGTGTTTCTCACTGCCTGTGTGGATGCCTTGAAGAAACAGGAATACATGCTATCATGTTATTAGAACTTCTGGGTTTGACAGAAAAAAAACACGGCTTTGTAAATAGAAATTCAATTTGCTTATATAACACAACTGCTGTCACTTTAGATTCAGTTAGATCCAGCTGCTCAAAAAAGTCCTCAGGGTGTCTCTCTTTCCACGTAGCCCTGCTCCTTCCTGCTTGTATTATTGGTATATAGGCATATGCACCCCCGACTCCCACCCCACACCCCTTTGACAGCTCCAGTGAAGGAGAGCAAGTCTAATTCACTCTTAAAAATCAGTCCCAAAGACAGCTATGATTGGCAGTGGTTAGTTACGCCCTTTCCTAAAACACTTGGGTAGGGAGGTAAGGGACACTGATGGGTTTGTTGCTTTTGCCCAGACATATGGACATATTCTGCTCTTACCCCTCAAGGTATTTTGCATCCCTGTGCAGTTGCGCAGGAGATGCCATTCCAGGTATGCAGGGAGCAAGCAGACATGGCTCTTGTGCTCTTGGTGTGTACAAGCTCTCTTAGACTGGGGGAAAGCTGATTAGGGTCTGATTTTATTGCTCAGTCTCAAAGGGGCTTGTTGGAAGTGGGGATGCTTGAGAATAGAGACAGGAGATTGACACTTTGAATTTTGGCTGTTCTAAAAGAGACTGCAAGTGTGTTTGTGTAGCAGATGTACGGATTATATGACTCAGCACCAATCAAGAGCTTGGTCTGCACCATTTTATTTGCATAGTGTATTATGGTGATCTAATTTGTGCATCTGTCAAACCCATAACCAGGTGGGTAGGGATGACAGAGCCAACAGGTGCAGTGATCTGATGTAGGCTCCGCATTTTGCATATAATCCATCATAGCAAGACCCCTACAGACACCAAAGTCAGAAAGGGACTTCCCCACCGTGGCCGCTAATTTGACCTGCAACTTTGCAGGCTCCCTGGCTTTGCTCCCATTGCAAGATCATGGGATCTTTGTGCTACATTGGTTAAACCAACCCTGCAGCCTCTAGATTCGCTCTGGCTGCTATGTTCTCATTGAACCCAGCCCACAGGTGAGCCTGGGGTGCTGCTTTGGGCGAGAGCATCAGCTTGTTTACAAGGTGACTAAGCAAATCCCAGATGCCAACAGGTGAAGGCTCTGTTGGCCCTTTACCCAGATCCAAAGGGAAATATGTGAGTGTGTTTTATTTACTTATTTAAAAAATGTTATTTATATATGTTATTTCCGGTGTGTGTGTGTGTGTGTGTGTGTGTAAGTCAGAGAACAACTTCTGGGAATTGCTTCTCTCCTTCCATAGTAGGTTGCAGGGACTGAATCCAGATGGTCCAGCTTGCATGGCAAGTACTTTTCTCCACTAAGTTATCTTGCTGGTCCATGTAAGTGGTTATATTATTTTATTATTTTATGTGTATGTTTTGCCTCTATGAGTGTATGCCTGGTGCCTACACAAATCAAAAGGGTATCAGATCTCCCAGGACTGGAGTTACAGATGGCTGTGAGCCTCCATGTGGGTGCTGGGAACCAAACCTCAGCAAGGTTCTCAGCAAGAGCAACAGTTGCTCTTAACCACTGAATCCTTTTTCTTGTTGGGCCTCATGAGGCCCGGGCATAAGCCTGACCTAGGCCCGCCTCTGCCCAGCCACTGCTGATGTGGCAGGATATTATTGACCCTTATTCCTTACTCCACCTCACCCCATCCCAAGACTCTCGCCCACTACCTCAGCCCTATATAACTTCTTGCCCTGATGCAATAAAGTGAGACTCAGCTTCTACAGACTTCTTGCTCAGTGTGTGTTTCTTCCTGGTGGCTGGAGTGGGGGAGGGGAGTCTGGGGTGTTCGACACTCACCATCCCGCTCAACCCCAGAGAGAGACGGGCGCGACTGGCTCTGACTCAGCCCTATCTGCTGGGAAACCCGGCAGTTTCTATTCATTATTATTCATGTTTATGTCAGAGTGTGTGTATTTGTGTCCACAGAGCCAGCGTATTGGGTCCCCTAATGCTAGAGTCATAGGTGTTTGGGAACCATTTTAAGCAGATGGTATGAATTGACCTTGGGGTCCTTTGGAAGAGCAGTAAGTGCTCTTATCTTCTGAGCCATCTCTCTAGTCCCTGTGAGTGTGTTTTAAATAAAACGATTGCTAAGATAATTTTGTAATAGATAATCTTTGTTATGTTGGACAATCTAATAATAGATAAATAAGTTGTATTGTCTAAGTTAGTGACTGTAGTGGGGTCCCCAGAGGTTGACCTACACCCGGACCCAACGTGGACAGCTTTTCTTTCTCAGTTGGGGATCCAAGCTACATGTCCAGTGAAAGGACACTCTTTGAACATGATATGCGCGTCAGGGAGAGAACAAAGGTCCACTCAGCGGGGCCAGCTGGTTCATCCTGAGTGCTCCCACAGAGTCTGTGCTGCCCTCCCAGGGAGCCAGCAACAAGAAGCTCAGGAGCTTTGTGCAGTGCTTCTGGGAGCTGAGAACATAATTCCTACTTCCACCTGTGCTCCTATGCAAGGGGCTGATAGAGGTTTGTAACCCCACAGTTTTGTTTTAAATATTCATTTTGGATTTACTCTACGTGTATGGGTGTTTTTCCTGCATGTATGCATTTGCACCTTGTGCATGTCTCATGGATCATTGTATTCCCTGGAACTAGAGTTATTACTGGGTGCTGGGAACTGAACCCTGGTTCTCTGCAAGAGCAGCCAGTGCTCTTAACTGCTAAGCCGTCTCTCCAGCCACTGTTCCCACCGATATTACTGTTTTCTGCAGAAGTTGTTTATCACAGACAGATGCATTTAGAATGCCTGCCGTGTTTGCCTTCAAGTCAAGCTTTAGAATAGAGAGAAGGGCTTTCATTCAGATTTCATTTCAGATCCTAGGGTACTGGAGCACTCGGGATAATGGACGCTCACACAGCTTCTGGAAGCTGAGTTATATCCACGAGCCACCCAAAGCTCATCACCATCTAACTGGGGAGGGAGGGAGAGAGAAATAGAATTTGTATTAGATCTTTTGCATGTCTTATTAGCTGGAGGTTTCTAGAGGGCAGAAAATAGTCTACTTCGGTTGTGCTTTCTCCCTGGGGACTTCAGCAGCACTTCTGTGCCCTGTGCCTCCGTCCCACGTTTGAAGGAAGAGGTCTGAGGTTCTAGCTTGCAATACTCTTTTCTGCTTTCTGTTTTTACACGGGATTAGGATCTGCTGAAGAGGCCAGCACTTGTGGAGGAGCCCGTTAGCTGGGTTATGTCTGTTTCTTTCATTAGTTTCTGAGCTTGCAGAGTACGTACCTTTATAATTGTAGTAGCTATGCACATGCCCACAGCTGCCTGCACAACTGTATTTTCTCTCAGAGCAGTCTGCATTCATTCATTTTTAGGGGTCCTGATAATTCTCTTGGAAGCCTCCCGAAAGGCCCCAGTGTCAACTTTTGGCAGCTCTTTGAGACCTGGAGGATGGAGGAGGCAATCCAGGTGAATGTGTAATTTGATAAGGATAGATTATTTTCTAGAATTTTCCAGCTCAACCCAGGGCCTATGGCTAAGATGATGGCAGCTTAACAAACCAGTGAGGGACTTTTCCCAGTACCATGAAGTCTTCAGAGGGGGTTGGGGCTCATTCCATATTTATGCCAGATCCTGGCATGGGGAGGGGAATAAGGAAGTGCTATCCATCCATCCATCCATCCATCCATCCATCCATCCATCCATCCATCCATCCATCCCTGTCTCCCAGTGTTGGAACACTGAGGAGCCTAGTCCAGGCCCAGTCCTCACTTCCACTCCAGTTAAAGTGTTAAGGAAAAGTCAAGCAGGTTCAATGAGTAGGTGTGAGGGAAATCCACGGAGGAGCTCTGCATGCACTTCTTGGAAGCAGTATTGCAGTTGGAAGGGAGATAATGACAGTCAAATGAGGCTGTGTTTGCCTGGTGCAAGTGAGATTTGTGCTCAGCGATTACCAAAAGGCTTCTCAGGCGCATCAAGCACTGGAGACAAAAACTTTCTCTGGGATGTGCAGTTGCAATTCCAGGATTTGAGAGTAAGTGAGTAATAAATAGAAATGGCGTCTCAAAGTCTATGCAGGAGTATGCTAGTTGTATGTAAACCAGATGCAAATGAACCCGGGACTTCACTTTACTTTTGCCCTATGGCCCTGGGTCATTCATATCTGTATCTATATCTATATCTATATCTTTATCTCTATCTCTATCTCTATATCTATCTATCTATCTATAGATGTATGTGTGTATGTATCTCTCTATCTACCTATCTATCTGTCTATAGATAGATACATAGATGTTGGCTTTCATCCATAGTTTCTGGTTCATAACTCTGATGGACCTTGTCTGATAATGGTTTACTAACACCTTGTTCTAGAAGGGTCCTGCCATCCATGATGGAGGGAGGAATGCTGTAGAGAGACTGCTAGATTTTCCAGCTCAGTTTGTTAGCAATTAGTGTAGTTGATGAAAACGCCATAGAATCCCCAAAAGTTTTAGTGTTTGGAGATCCTCCGGATAGCTCAACAAGGGTAGTCCTAAAAGGTGGTGTGCCTGGAGAGCCGGGGAAGCGCCAGGCTTCACTCCCTCCCCCACACCTCACCCTGTCAATCTGTCCACTGTTTCCTGTGGAAAGAGGTCTCTAATGAACTGTAAGTGTTTGCATGAGTTTCATGAACCTCTCAAGCACATTGGACCTGGAGTGTGGGCTGTAGGAATCCTGATGGGTTAGCTTTCTATAAACAGATAATCCAGCCTATATAGACAGAAGGTTTACTTTGGTTCATAGTCTTGGAGGTTTCTGCCCATGATCCTGATGCCTTGGGACACTTCATGGTGAGAGCAAAATCCAAGAAGGAGGTGCAAATACCTCCTGAAGCGATGCCTCCACCATGACCTTAAATCTCCCAGTAGGTCTCATTTCTTCAAGTTTTACCACCATCTAACAGCATAACAGGACCAAACGTTTGAGGGACATTTCAGATCCAAACTACAGCTCCTAGCTTAAAGCCATCTGGTTAGAAGCACACATAAAATGACCTGGGGAGTGGGGATGGAGAGAAGGCTCAGCAGAGAACACTTGCTGCTCTTGCAGGGGATCTGGGGTTAGCTCCTTGCATCCATATGGAGCTTACAATCATCTATAATTTCAGGCAAAATAATCTACTCTCTGGATTCCATGAGTATCAGGCACATGCATGCTGTACATACATACATGCAGGCAGAACACGCATATAAAATAAAAATAAACATACATATATGTGTGTATAACAGCAAATAACGAAAAGATAGGCTATGGAGGAGAGCGTGGGAAGGTCTGGAGGGAGGGAAGGGAGTGGGGAAATGTGATTATGTTATAATCTCAGAAAATAAAAGAAGCAATCAAAGTTTTAAAAAAATTAAAAAAAAATAACGGGTAATTCTGGCATCTGAAGTTGGGGAGGGGTGGTTGGGATGACCGAGTCCTCAACTGGTGGAATCTGACATGATCTCCAAGCAGACAGTGTCAGAACCAGGCTGGGTTAGAGGACGCCCACATAGAGCCTGCTGGTGGGGAGAAATGGAGGCTTGCCTGATGACAGGGAGAAACGCCTGAACTTTCTGAGGTCACAGAAGGGATCCGGGTGGGAAGTGTGTGGTAGGAGAAATGGAGGCTGAGTTCGGGTTGGGTTTTTCTTCCATGTGATCATTCCAGGGAGAGTTAAATTAAGACCCAGCACACCCTGATTGTCTGGCAGAGCTGGGGGGGGCACCTGAAGGATTGTGGGTAACTAGGTGATTTGCCACCGGCAACTACAACTGGGCCATCATCTGCTCTGAGCTGGCTTTCCCGAAGACTCTGTCATGGAGTCAGTGAGGGTTATCTTAGTTCTGTTCCGCTCCCCTGTTAGACAGAGCAGCCCTTGCAGATGGTAGACCAGGGCCTGGCTCTGAGGTCTGTTTTCGCTATTCACAGTTATGCATATACAGTTACACACACACACACACACACACACACACACACACACACACACACAGTTATTCATATTTTCTCAGTAGCGTTGGTGTCCTACCTGTCAGAGGCTGCCCACCCTGATTCTGATATACTCAGCTAGTCTGGGCTACCCCTCCTCTGAGGCTATCCCTCCTTTCCAAGCGTCCATTTTTCAACTAGAGAGAGATCAGTGAATCAATCACTCCTTTCTCTGTCACCACCCTGAAGGGGTGAGGACTGAGGCTGCCTCCTTCCTGCCCCATCCCATCCCTCTTTCTGCAGCCATTAGAATAGCAAGTTGGGCGTAAGATCCCTGGAAGTTCCTGGACAAGCTGTCATCACATTGTCTTTGTCTGTGTCTGGGTCTGCTAGGCACTTTCAGGTAATGATAAAGATGGCGCTAATAACTTGTACTCAGAGAAGGCTTTTGCTTTCAGGGCTCTTCTACCCCTGCTATCTCATTCTGTTATTATTATTATTAACTTTTTTTTTAAAGTGGGAGCTCTGATCTAAGCAGTTCTGTGACCATAGTCCCCTTTTCTTAAGCTATATTTATTACATATATAGTGTTCTACTTGCATGTGTGCCTGCAGGCCAGAAGAGGGCACCAGATCTCATTACAGATGGCTGTGAGCCACCATGTGGTTGCTGAGAATTGAACTCAGGACCTCTGGAAGAGCAGCCAGTGCTCTTAACCTCTAAGCCATCTCTCCAGCCCCTGTTATTATTATTATCATTATTATTTGGCTTTTCGAGACAGGGTTTCTCTGTGTTTATTTGGAGCCTGTCCTGGAACTAGCTCTGTAGACCAGGCTGGCCTCCAACTCACAGAGATGCTCCTGCCTCTCCCTCCTGAGCTGGGTTTAAAGGCGTGTGCCACCACTGCCTGGTGTTATCTCATTTTTAAACAGAGGATTCTGCCGAATGGAAGCAAATGTTCCTGGGGAAGGGAGCAGGGAGCGCTAGAGTTTATAGCACCGCTGGCACAGTGCTGGGACTCTACAGAGCTTCCTTTTGAATCTACTTGGCCCCCGTCTGGACCCCTGGTACCTTGCACCTGACAGCAGAAGCCTTATTTGTCAGGTGTTGAAAACGCAAATCAGGACCGGTCAGGTGGCTCTACAGGTAAAGGAGTTTGCCTTGCCTGATGACCTGAGTCCGATTCCTGGAATTCATGTAGAGATGGAAGAAGGGAACTGACTCTACAAAGTTGTCCTCTGACCTCCACATGAGTGACACCCCACCATCGACACTAACACAAACAAGAGTTTTAAAAAGAAAAAAATGCAAGCCAAAGCCAACTCAGCCCCTTCCCTTACTCTTTCCTTCCCTCTTCCTTCTTTCTTCTTTTCCTTCCTTGACAAAGAGGCAGATACAAATAAATGGTAAAAGCCACTTGATCCTACCCACGCTACCTAACTTGGAGTGTCTGAGGAAGACAGACAAAAACGGGTAAATAATCGAAGGTTGTTTTCAATTCTTAACTCGTTTGAGGGCCTCGATGCTTTGGTTTATAACTGGTTCACCAGTTGGCATTTTTATTGTTCCGTTCTGTCAACTTTCTTTGGAATGCTTCGGAGAGAATGCCTCCCTCAACATTCACAGCCCACTTCCTCTTCTCTCTTTCTTCCCAACATCTAGAATCTTGTTCTTAGCAGAAGTTTCTCAGCCTAGACTTACGTCATGCATCTCTCGTGCATAAGCCCAAAGGACGGTGTGAGTGAAAAAGTTTGCTTCAGGCATTTCTCAGGCAGAAACAGTGTCGAGAGCTTTATCTGCGTGTTGGTGATGAACCCAGGGGTTCACACTTGCCAGTCATGCCCCTACCCTGTGAGGCCGTTTTGATATTAGTATTGACCCTTCTTCTTTCTTAAGGAATAAGACAATTCCAACTAGGCCTGGTGACAAATAGGTCTATAATTCCAGGTACTCCTGAGGTTTGTAAGTTCAAGGCCTGCCTGGGCTACAAAGTGAGTTCAAGGTCAGCTGAGGAACTTCTGAGAGCTTGTCCTAAGAGAGCTGAGGGTGCAGCTTAATGTGGTGGAACATTTACTCTAGACAGGCTAACCCTGAGGGTACTGAAGGCGCGCATGTGTGCGTGCGAGTATATGTGTGTGTATGTGTGTTAACTTGGTGAGTGTATTTTTGTCTTTTCTGTCCTACAGGCAGCTGCTCTGCTGAGAACTTGATTTATCCCCCTCTGTTTTTTCTACTGGTTGCCAAATATATATATTGTACAATATACTGTTTTGTCTTATTTTTAAGCCTGCTCCAGAAATGGAACGCTATCATATATCTCCTTTTTAAACTTTTAATAACTTATTTTGGCAGCTTTATTGAGGTATTACTCAGATACCATGCACTTTCTTCATTTGAAATGTATATTTCATTGGTATTTAGTACACTCACACATCTGTACTTCCTCCACTAATCATGGTAGCACACAGGAAGTTTGGGGCAGGGGACTGAGAGTTCTAGACCAGCCTGGGCTATATGTTGAAACAATAAAGGAAGAAAGAAGGAAGAGAGGAAGGAAAGGAAGGAAGAAAAGAAGGGAGGAAGGATTGAGGCCACTAGATGTCTCAGAAGATAAAGACACTTGTCACTAATTCTCATGGCCTGAGTTCAGTCCCTGGAACCTATGTGGTGGACAGAGAGAGCCAACAACTACAAAGCCTTCCCCTGCCTCCTCATGTGTGCCTGGCAGGCATGTGCACATGTACACACACAATAAAGAAAGAAATATAAAACAAAATAAAAGAAAGAAAGAAAGGTAGCTCCCATTCTTCTGTCCTGCAGTCCATCCTAGCAGGGGTAGATGGTGGCCAGGGCTAGGGGCTGCTGTTCACACTGTGTCACACTGTCAGGAAGAAGAGAGTGAGCAGGAAATGGGGCTGGGTGGGCTATGAAAACCCAAAGCCACCCTCAGCGATCCATTTTCTCTAGCGAGGCTCTAACTCCAAAAGATTATACAACCTTTTCAGATAGTGTCAGCAGCTGAGGGCCAGGTGTTCAAACACATGAGCATATGCAGGGGGGAGCGCCTCACATCCAACCACTATTTGGTGTCATGTGGTACACACACACACACACACACACACACACACACACACAAAAAAGAGACAGAGAGAGAGAGAGAGAGAGAGAGCACATATTGTGATTTCGTCTTATAAAAATCCATTGAAGTGCAATCAGTCATGGGGCTTTGCTCTGATGACCTTTCCTGACCCCAGCCACTTCCCAAAGCTCCTCTTCTGAGTGCCACTGTCTCAAATAAAGATAAATAATGATCAAAGAAGGCATGAAAAGTCAATCTCTGGTCCCCACACATATGTGTACACATGTGCACTCACACCCAACATACACCTGAGTAAATACAAATACATAAAAAACAAGTCCTTTCCCAGGCATGGAAGTAGAGCCCTTGTTCCCATCTACAGTTTATCTTTTAAAGTTCTTTTCCATTTCTGTTTTATGTTTATGGGTGTTTTTTCCAGCATGTTTATTTATGGCCTTGTGCTTGCCTGGTGTCCAGGGAGGACAGAAGACAGCATAGGAGTCCCTGGAACTGGGCTATTCTATGGTGCAGACTCAGGAGTAGGACTTTCTAGGATAAAGGAAATGTTCTATTCGGTATATTATACAGTCCAGTTGTTGCGTGTTCTGTGCATGTATACGAGCATATGTGTGTGTGTGTATAGTGCATGCATTTGTGTGTGTTGTGTGTGTGTAGTGCAAGCATTTGTGTGTGTGTGAATGTGTGCATGTAGTGTATGCATTTGTGTGTGTGTAGTGTATTCATTTGTTCATGTGTGTGTAGTGTATTTATTTGTATCTATGTATGTGTACATGTGCATATGTGGAGGCCACATGTCAACACCTAGTATTTTCTTCTATTGCTCTCCATATTTTCTGAGTCAGAGTCCTTCACTGAACCAGGAGCTCAGTGATGGGCCAGGAGCTCAGTGATGGGCCAGGAGCTCAGTGATGGGCCAGGAGCTCAGTGATGGGCCAGGAGCTCAGTGATGGG
>JAQHUG010000006.1:4710119-4724835 GCA_028555095.1 Dicrostonyx torquatus | reverse complement strand
CAGGCACGCACACACATGTACCCACACTCTCACAGGCATGCACATACATGTACCCACACTCTCACAGGCATGCACACACATGTACCCACACTCTCACAGGCAGGACAGCTGCCCCTGTGGGAAGCAGTGGGGGCTTTCCATTTTCCTTTTGGAGCCTAAGTCTCCCTGGTGGTCTGTTCTGGCTCCAGGGCCTGTTTGTCTGTCTTTCCATGTCCTTATTAGATGTCTACAGAGCAGACAGCCTAGCTATGGATGTCAGGTGAAGGCCCTTCACTGAGGTTAGGGACCCTGGCTAATAGCTTCAGGTCCCAGGGAAATTGGAGAAGAGGGTCTCCATAAGGATACTCTTAAGTCTAAGGTGTTGAGTGTCGCCCTTTACCTCAGCGTGGTTACAACTCCTGTGTTGAGCTTAGCACTGGGGCAGGGACCGAAAGGGACAAAGGAAACCCTAAAAAGAAGAACATTGTTTCTATTCAAGAATTTCTTTAGCTGGGTGGTGGTGGCACTTGGATGGCAGAGGCAGGCGGATCTCTGTGAGTTCGAGACCAGCCTGGTCTACAAGAGCTAGTTCCAGGACAGGCTTCAAAGCTGCAGAGAAAGCCTGTCTCGAAAACCAAAAACAAACAAACAAAAAAACTATAATTCCAACCCTAACTATAACCACATCCCTGACTTCAAATCTAATCTGATTTTCTTTTTCTTTCTTTTTAACATTTTATTTTGTTTTGTTGAGACTGGGTCTCACTCTGTAGCCCAGGCTGGCCTCAAATAAGCTGCAGTCCTCCTGTACAAGACCCTTGAGGGTCAGACTTACAGGTGTAAGCCTCTACACCAGGCTTTTGAGCCCTGTGACAACTTCAGTACCATCCCAGATTCCCATCCTAGCTCAATCTTCTCACTCCACCTTCTCTACTAATCCAGGTTCACCCCGCCAGGTAGGCTGGTCTAACAGGGCACGATGGCAACTGTCCACACTCCTGCCCCACCAGGCTGGGTTGACAGCATGTGGTGGGGACAGCTGGCTGGAATATCATCTTCATGGACTCGAGTCCACCAGCCTCTGAGAATACGGGTGGAGCGGCATGAGGAGTTGGTAACAGGGAATGCCCCTTCACTGATTTGGCCTTTGTGTTGAGTTGAAACACAATTGCAGCAAATTGTTCTTATTTCTTTTTCACTGGCTTGGATTTAGTAGTTCTTGGATTCATCCTCTAAATGTATGTAAATTATCCATGCCAGTCCTGAATCCAGCAGTTTGGGTGAGGACTGCGAGTTTTCCTAAGATGACTGTAATTTTTGTGGGAGGGCTCTGTGCCACCTCCTACCGGCAGGGACTCTCTGGGCTGAGGACCAACTGAAGATTCAAAGGCAGCTTGGAAGAGCATTGGCTAAATCCACAGGAACAATGGATGCTCTTTAGCAAGCAGAAGAAAGGCAGCTGATGGCCTCTGTTCCACACAATTCAGCAACTATGGTTTAGGTACATGCGAGGTCCTGGGAGCCATATTGCCCAAGAAGGAACATCACAGGACATGGAAGCGGGACGCAGGGGTGAGGACTCAAGGCAGAACAGGACTCACCCTCCGCTCCCCATTCCATGTTGCAGTATCAGAAAGGACTGCTTTCTGTGTATCCTGTGGAGCTGGCCCCCGTCTTGTGTGAGGCAGTACCAAATGGGGAGACAGAAGTGCACAGCCCATAGGAATCTTGGGGCAGCAGCCATGAAAGGTGGGAGCAGGGAAAGGCAACTACCTAGGGATGTTTGGGCACCTGGTTAGTGGGCCTTCTTGAGGAGCTCTGGATGGCTCTGGCTGGGGGGACGAGCAGAAGGCATCCTTAGACCATGAGGATAGAGCCAGATAAAGAAGAAACTTCTGAGTTGGGTCGCAGTCTTAGAAGGATGTAACTCTTCAGGGCACAAATGAGAGGAAGCAGAGAGGGGTAAAGGGTGGGGATAGTGGAGGTGGAGAGTCCCAGACCAGACTTTTTTCTCTTCCTGCCAATGATGGTTGGAACTGGCTCATACTGGTTCCTGAGGGCCTGCTCCTGCCAGCTCCAGAGGTAAGTTGGTTTTTTGAAATCTCTCTGGGTAGAAGTATTTATGCCAGACGATGGGCAAAAGCAACAGAGCAGGATACTGCGTCTGCTTTGCTCACCAGTGCTCATCTCTTCTTCCCGCTTCTCGTGGCTGAATGCAAAAGGTCAGAGTGCAAAGGAGCTTGGGTGATGGGCTCTGTCAGGGGAAGAGCAAAGTAAGGCGGGAAGAACAACCAGTCCACCCATGCCAGCAAGCTTTGTGTCCTTATCATGGTGGCCACTGCCCCATTTCTATTGTGTGTATTTTATGTGGAACATACGTGTGACATGACACTGTTTCAAGTGTACAGTTAAACAGTATTAACTGTGTTTACACTGCTGTGAAGCCATAGACACTATCCACTTCTGCAGTTAATTTTCTTCCCAGGTTTTTTTTGTTTTTGAGCTAGCCCAGTCTGGCCTTAAACACACTATATAGCCAGGGATGACCATAAACTTCTCCTGCCTCTATCTCTGATTGCTGTGTTTGCAGGAGCATGCCACCACCACACCCAGTTCATGTAGTCCTGGGATGAACCCAGAGCAGCATTACTGACTGGTACATCCCTAGCCTCTCCAGAGCTCTTTTCTTCATGCAAAACTAAAGCTCTAAGGCATGGTGGCATGTGTCTGTAATCTCAGAAGGCTGAGAGAGGACAGAGAATCTGAGGCCAGCCTGAGCTACAGAATGAAACTGTCTCAAAACACCAAAGAGCCAGGCTCTGTGGTACACACCTTTAATCCCAGAACAGGTGAGGCTAGCCAGGGCTACATAACAAGATCCTATATATATATATAAAAAAAAGCAGCCTGGTCTTCAAGAGCTCATTCCAGGACAGCTAGGGCTGTTATATAGAGAAACCCTGAATAGAAAAACAAACAAACAAATAAATAAAAAAAAACCAAAATCCAATCCAAAAATACCCCAAAACAAACAAAAAACCCAACTGAAACACTCCAAACCTGATGTGGGATTTCCCTCTTATGCTGTGAATATGTTTTATTACCATTGGTTAAGGAATAAAGCTGTTTCGGCCAATGGTTTAGCAGAGCAAAACCAGGCAGGAAATCTGAACAGAGACATAGAGAGAGTAGGTGAAGTCTAGGAGACTTCATGTAGCTGATGAAGAAGAAAGATGGCAGCCGGAACCTTACCCAGTAAATCACAGCTTTGTGGTGATATTTAGAATAGAAATGGATTAATTAAAGATGTAAGAGATAGTTAAAAATATGCCTAAATCATTGGCTGAACAGTGTTGTAATTAACATAGTTTTTGTGTGATTTTCGGGTCTGAGTGTCTGGGAAACAAATGACCAGTCTCCACTTACAAATGGCGCCCAATGTGGACCAACTACATCCACATGAAAACCGAGAGAACTTGGGAAGGAATTCTAGACCCAAAAGAATAGAGTTAAGCATGGCTTCTTGGTAGCAGCATATTTTCAGATAGGCTCTCTTTGCACGTGGCGAACTGAGGCATGGCTCCTATAAGAGGTTTCCTGACTCAGCATGAGCAGCTGCATGGCTTCTTTAAGAGAAGGTTTCCTGGTTCATACTGATGGCACAAACAGCTGTTGGCAGCATGAGCAACGTTTGTGTTTTGGGAGGTCCTGTTATGAACTGTTTAAATGGGGTTTGTGAGCAGAGGGCTACAAATTGCTTTATAGCAACATAGACTCACTGTGTCCCTAGCTGGGGTGGTGAGCATGGCTCACAGAGCTGGCGGTGAACATACCTCTTCCATATTGGACTGGGTGGGGCTGAAGACAAAGCAACCTTAGTCCTGGCCACACTGCTTAACATTTTAAGAAGCATTCCTGGTCAGAAAATGATTACAGATACACAATAAAGACAGATTCAGATGAAAAAGACCTCTAAATGGGTCACAGTGTTGAATAAATGTATGCAGGCTTGGGAGAAAAAAAAATAAAACAAAGTCTTTAAAGAGATAGTAAAAGTAATATGAAAGAGTACAGACAGTCATAGATTAAAGGAATAAAGAAAAATAAGCCATGAAAAATGGAATATACAAAGAGTCTGGATTATATTTATTATTGTGTTTTCTTTAAATTTTTGACTGCAGAGAGATATTTGATTCTGGGGGCTGCTAAGCTAAACCAACATAAAGGTATCTTAACTTTAAAATTTGAGTCTAAGGATATGTTGCTTTGGAAAAGAGGTTCTGTTTTTGTTTACACAGAAGATGAGAACCTGTGGATTTCTCCCAGGCTAATGTGGTTTGATGGAAAAAGATCCCCCCGAAAGGTCTTCATGAACCCCTAAAAATATTTCACCCAACAAACAACAGGAAGCAGTTTGGGGAGAACAATGCCCAAATGTTAATAAATTATAAAAAAATGACTGTTTATAAATGTTTATTTTTATTTAAAGGATGCTGATTATAAGTGATTAATGGTCACAGTCAACTTCTAAAACAAAAGGAGGGAGATATGATGTAGTAATGAATACTTTACATTGGTATGGACTTTGGTTTATTGATACAAATTTAAGGTTGATTTTGTTATACTATATATATGTATTTCTGCCCTTGCTTAAGGTATTATGTGTGCAGCTCATTTAAAATGTAATATATAATTAAAAATTGCAGATTAATACATAGTCACTTATAATAGTCAAACTTATAGTCATGATAGGTTTTTCTAGATGTACAGAGATATATTTTAGATGGGTAGGTATTCTTCAAATCTTTCAAACACCTACAAAACATAGCATTTAAAATGTTTTAAGAACTTAGACTTTTCATTACAAAGAGACATATCTCCTGGCAGCACCAATCTACTTCAAGAGATTGATAGGCATCGAAGAGGCTCCTTTTGGAGTTTGTTAGCCATTTGGGTAACAAAACTGCTCTTTCCTGGACTGTTTGATGGTCTGCTGTATGAACTGGACATGCAGGACCCACAGAAAATGACTGCTGAACTTGCCTAAAGTGAGACCATCCTTCAGGGGTCATGTTTCATAAGAGTCTGCCAGACATTCTGCAGGATACAGAGGAAAGTGACTGATAAGCTACCAATAGTGGCAAAACAGTCTTTCCAACTTCCTGATTCATGGAAAAGTCTGCCAAATACTATGGGCCTTTAGGCTGAAGATGGATGCCCCAGTGTTACAGAAGAACTTTGGGTAACTGTCCAGGCAGTGAGATGTCTCTGTCAATTCTAGAGTTTTGGAGGCTGTTTGCAAAGCACTTCCTGTTAACTCAGGTAATACTATATTCTTCCTGGGTCTTTGGTGGAGTTGAAGACAGTTATAGTTTTCCTTAGTTTATAATAAAACATAAATTAGATATAAAACTTTAGACTCACAAAGATAGGATAGATGATAGAGTTTTCCTTAATTAGCCAAATGTAAATGGACTAACTATAATTCTTGCTTTATAACTGTTTTATATATGTAATTTTATTTTGTTGAAGTTAAAAACCTTCCTTTTTATGTAGACAGAAGGGAAGATGATGTGGGATTCTCCTCTGTATGCTGTGAAAATGTTTTATTATCATTGGTTAATGAGTAAAGCTGTTTTGGCCAACAGTGTAGCAGAGCAAAGCCAGGCAGGAAATCTGAACAGAGATGTATAGAGAGAGTAGGTGGAGTCAAGAAGACTCCATGTAGCTGCCAAAGGAGAAAGATGCCAGCCAGAATCTTACCTAGTAAGTCACAGCCTTGTGGTGATACATAGATTAATAGAAATGGGTTAATTCAAGCTGTAAGAGCTAGCTAAAATTATGCCTACGTCATTGGCCAAGCAGTGTTGTAATTAATATACTTTCTGTGTGATTATTCGGGTCTGAGCAGCTGGAAAATGAGCGAGAAATCTCTGCCTACACAAACAACCTCAAACCTTCTACCCAGTATACAGCAACTCGACTCCTATTTCTCCCTTCCTTCGCCTTGGTAACCACTGACTTCTCTGGTCTCCATAAGTCTGACTACTATTTCTAGGTGTTCAACTTTGACATGACTGCCACCGTCTTGAGTTATCACCACTGAAACCACCCCAGGATAAGCACATTCTAGTTAATGTTTCCTGCCTGCCTTTCTGGAAAACTATAATTAGAGAAAGCCAGCTGAGCTTTACAGCTAAACCCTGGCACTGGGAATGTGTTTAACTCTGTGCTTACGTTAGCTTCCGATAAACCAAGTATGCTCCATCTTGAGTGAAGTAGTTTTTGTCCTGACCAGGTTATATGCCTCTCCTTTGGACCCACGTTGCAGGGATCCACTTGGTCTCCCCAGAACTATGCTTCTGCTAGTAAATCCCTCACAGGCTCCAGTGGGAGGTGGGTGGAGCTGGCTTCCTCTCTTTGGTCTTATAGCGCTGTGGCTGTGTAGGATGTGTAGCGCTGTGGCTGTGTAAGAGTGGTTCTCACGCTGGAGCTGAGCTGCTCAGACCTTGTTTAAATGAATTCACATAACAACTGCCCTTTTGGGCCTTCTTTATTTCACTTAACATTTTTGTTTGTTTTATTTTTTGAGACAGCGTCTTAAGAAGCCTAGCCAGCCTTGAACTTTTCCTTGCAGAGGTAAAACATTTTACTAATCTTGTGGGTGTTTGTTAATCTAATCAAGTTTACAAGATTAAGTATCTCAGACTCCTGGTTTGTTTTTTCTGTGGAAATGTCTTTATTTAACACACGGGTGGGGGTGGGGGTGGGGGTGGGACCTGATCCAGCTGCACTCTATGTGGAAGGCGTGAGGAGGCCTTAGGACTTTTTCATCATCCAAATAGCCACCCCAGCCCTGCCCTGACCATGTTCCCTGTTTTTGGTGGCCCTGGGACCACCTGAAAGAGCAGCAGTGAGTCTCTGCTAAAAGTCCATGTGAACTAAGTCCACATTTGGACTTAACTATTAGGAACGATAAATGAGTATTTTATCTAAGAAGTTCCAGTTTTCTCTGAGGCCCCAGCCTTCAAGTGTCTGCTCATTGTAGATGCACAATAGGTTATGCAGTTGAAGAGAATGCAGCCAGGGTGGGAATAGGGACTGGAGTCTCCAAAGGGACTTGGAAGCATGTTCTAACGGCGTCGAGGTCAAGGGGGATCCCAGGTAGCCAGCAGTGTCCTAGAGGGAGCAGAAATCTCCTTTCTAGAGTTGTCAAAGTCAGGTTGTCAGGCCTGCGTGACAGATACTTTGCCCACTGAACCATCCCACAGACCCCACGAATTGATTTCTTGATGGGATGGCCACAGTAAACACAGGATGTGAGAGTCTTCGGCCAGCAGAAACAGTCTGCTGTTTTATAGTAAACCCATTTGCTGGTTTCTCAGAGTTGAAAACTGAACCTAGAACCTGATGCATGGTAGGCAAATGATCAACCTAAAAGCCACATCCCCAGCCCCCATCAACTATTTTTATAATACAAGTACAAGGATTATATTCTAAAACCAAAATAAAAACTACAGTATTGAAAATACAGAGTGTCATAGCCATATATTAGGCATTTTTCATAATTGTAGCTGTGATTGTATTGCTTTAATAAAACTGACAGGACAAGAAACTTAAATAAAAGAACATTCTGGGGGCTGGAAAGATGGCTTAATAGTTAAGAGCACTTGTTGCTCTTGAAGAGGCCCTGAGTTTGGTTCCCAGAACCCACATTGAATGTCTCACAACTGCTTGTAACTCCAGCTCTGGGGATCCAAAGTCCCCTTCTGGCCTCCACAGGCACCTCCCACTCCCTATATACACAGAAATAAAAATGAAATACATATTTTAAAAAAGTATCACTACATGCACATATAATGCATCATGGCTGCACTACGACTATGATGTTGCTAGGCTACAGGAAGTTTTCAGCTCCTTTACGATCTTACCAGGCCATCGTGTGTGCTGTCTGCTCTGGATGGAAGCATCCTTGTGCAGTGGATGACTGTATTTTGTACACTTATTGTTTATGACAGAGTAAGTCTTGTTCTGTCTCTTCTCTTCCTCTGTTTATCCTGGAGCTAGCAATGGCCTCTAAACATTTGCTTGGTGTTCTGGGAAGCTTGCCTGACTTTTTCTCCAGTTGTTCCTGCTGCTCTGGCAAATGCCTGTTGGTCTTCTTTCTTGATGGTGTTAGCTAATGTGTGTTCCACTTATCGCTGTCCCCGCTGCTCCAGACTGTCTGGTACCACAAGCTTGGACACCGCTGCTGTCTACAGACTTGTGTTTACTGCTCTGCTGAATTCCCGCTCTCTCAACCCCATCGTGTCTTCCTTGGTTTGCAGTCCAGTTTTGTTGGAACATATCTTCCGGTATTTCTTTCTTTCTTTTAAAAACAATTTTATTATTATTACTTTAACACATTTACTAAGTCGTTGAAACCTTCACCCATTGTGTTTTGATCATATTTGTTAGCTTCCACAGGACTCTAGCACTTCCTAGGACAATGCAAATGGGAGACCATTTTGCTGTGAATTTCCATGTATCTATCTGAAAACCTCTGTATATCTTCTGAATAAGCATAGACTTTCTCTTCATTAGTATTCCCTGAATGATAGTGTATAGCAATTATTTACACAGCATTCTCATCATATTACATATTAAAAATAATTTACAGGAGACCTAAGTCTACAAGGATATGTAAGTCTACAAGAGCATATGTATAAAAAACATTAGGAGTCATTAGGAATTTTGTCTTTGAAAAGGATCCTGGAATCAATCCCCAGTGTTTTGGGTAGCTTTCTGTCATGGCTGCAAAAAACACCAGACACAAGTATCTTATGAGGAGGAAAGGTTTATGGTAGCTAATAGTTTCAGAGGTTTTTGTCCATGACCATGCTGCCCTAGGCCGGTGACGAGGCAGCTCATCCTGGAGCATTACAGGCTGGAGGACCATTCACTTCAGGGTTTCACCGTCCTCCTCAAGGGCATAGCCCAAAGACAAGACTCCCTCCCAGTAGGCCCCACCCGTTGAAGGATCCATATCCCTCTTTCCAATAGCTCCATGAACTGATGATTGAACTTTCAACACACGAGCCTTTGGGGGAACGTTCCAGAACCAAACTATAGCAGCTGCCTGGAGAAGGATTTGTATAGACTTCTGCACAAACCTTCGTCTCAGCTGTATGCTTGACTTAACGTTCCCTGCTCACCCAGGTTCTGGGTGCCTCTGGCTCTCTGCTCATGAGGAACCTCCTTTCCAAACACGTCAGCCTGCTACCTCTCCATCTGCCTGCTTTCTCCCAGACTTGGTTGAAATCCGTATGTAATTATTTCCTTTTATAGGCTTCTAGTTTTTGAGTTTATATTGTTAAAAAAATGCATCTGCTTTCCGGTTAGTGGGATTTTAGGTGAAAGGCTAAATATAGGTGGCTGTGTCTGGGAGGGATCGGTGTTTTTCCTGACGGCTCCTGGCCTCCTCCTGATGTTCTCAGCAGAGGCCCACATCTTTCCGGTGTGTCTGGTAGTGGCCAGTCTTTGGAGTCTGGGAAGTCAGAACCAGCAAAAAATGAGGGATCACCTCTGGCTCCACCTGTGGACCCTGTGACACTGGGAGCATTTGCCTATGAGGATGACTTCTAGGGTGTCATTTGTTTTAGGTGCTAGCCTGCTTAGTCACATTCTTGAGCTTGACGGTAGGGCCCAGAGATGCTGACAGCAGAAGCACCAGGTGTCAGTGGTGGCTGAGAGGACGGAGACAAGTGAACCTCAAGCACCCAGCTGTGGGAAGGGACAGAAGTCTCAAGGGGTAGCCCTTGGTCTGCACCTATGGCAACAGCCAGAGCCAGTTGTTTGGATTGATAGTCACTTGGTTTTGGTCCAGCCTCCCGAGGAAGGTACTTGGGTCTGATTTCAGGGAAGCAAAACCACCCATTTCCAGGCCTGTCTCAGGGCAGGCGTGTATAACAATACTGATTACAATTATTGGCATGGAGATAGAGGGATAGAAAGGAAGAGGGGGTTGGGGAAGGGCCCAGAAATCTGAGCTGTCATAGCAAATGTGACAACCTTGGGACAGCAATTCCCAAATATGGGTCCCAGGAGGTAATGTCATATGAACGCTAAGAATCGGAGGAGACGAGTGTCACACGAGAGTTTCATTGCAAGCTGGGACTCATGCTCCAGCGAGCTTATTCCTCACAAGGACTTTCCCAGGATGGGGACTTCCTGTCGCTTTGGTGCTTAAAGTACCAAAGGGCGACATGTCTTGCCCTAGGGAGGTTGCCGAAACTCTGAGATGGTCTAAGAGAGAGCTAATGTCCGTCGGCAGTGAGTGTTTCACAGGAATGATCTCGTTTAATCCTTCCAGCAACACCCTGATGTGGTCACACCTCTCCAGGAGCAGACAGGGAATCAAAGTCCAGAAGTTGAACAGGTTGACACAACCCATGCAGCTCGTACATGACTGGCCCAGGATTCAAACTATCCTGACCTGAAACCAAAGGCCATCTTTCCCCCTCTACTTCACTGGCTCCAAGGTGGGAGTCATGCTCCTTCAGGAGTTGAGTGGCTTGCCACCCTGATTTCAGCGCTCCTGACACAAGTCCCAGAGCTAGTCAAGGAAAGCCAGGGGTTAGTCAGTGGCTCCCTTCCCTGAGGATTTCTCCCTTTACCTCAACCCTTGTATCAGAGGGAGCTAAATACCAGTGCTCGGGGTGAGGATGGTGGCGGCGGGGGGGGTGGGGGTGGGCGGAAATGTCCCAGGCCTGAGGAGTCAGGACAGGGTTGAATTTTCAACCTTTTCTTTCTCCTTCTTTTGGCTTTGTTTTCTGTTTTTCAAAGTAGGATATTTCTGTGTATCCCTGGCTGTCCTGTAACTCTGTAGGGCAGGTTGGCCTCAAACTCAGAGATCTGTCTACCTCTACCTTCTAAGTGCTGGGATTAAGGTGTGCATCACCCCTGCCCGGCCTCAATCCTTTCTTGAGCCTCATAGGTCTATCCAGTTAATTGGGTTGGGGGCATTTGCAAGCTAAGACAAAAAGTTCACACTATCCAGAGGGTGCTGGTGTAAGCTGTCCTGTTCTTCTGTGTCTAAAGTTCCACACCCAAATCTGCTTCGAGCTGCAGCCCTGGCTCTGAGAGAGCTTCAGATAGAGGGAGAAGCCGTAGACACAGAGAGGTCACAATGTAAATGCAGAACCAGAAAAAGCTTCCGTTAGAGAAGTCTGGAGGGAGGTGTGGGACAGATCTGGATAGGGACACAGACAGGCACAGATATCTAGACGGCAGCAGAGTATCTGTGGGCAAAGGCACCCTGAAAATAGCTGCCACCCAGGCAGACCGCTTTGCGGGTCCTTCAGCACCCATGCAAGCGCGGCACATGCAGACAAGACTCACTACCCATCCTGGCATTTTTCCCAAGCGACAGGACACTGGGACACCATACACGCTGGGTTTCCTCCATCCCTGGTTCCCCATCTGTGAGCTGCAAAACTGCTTCATTCAGTGTGCTCTGTGGTCTGCCTCGTGGGACCTGGCCGGCAGTAGAGCTAGCTTACAATGCGGTGGGCTGATGTGGTAAGTGGTACCCGGTGGACACGCTTCTTGCCACACGTGCTTCTGAGGAACCCAAGGAGGTCTGAGAGGATCAGGGAAGATGTCCCTTGAGGAAGTGATGCAGAGGCGGGGCAGAAGGGAGACAGGTAGACAGATTAGTAGAGAAGGTAGGGACGATGATGGAGAACCTGTGGTTGGGAATGGTGTTAACTTAATGGTGGCAGGAGTACAAGGAGCCTGGAAGCGAGGCCAGGAGCCTCCTTAGCCAGCTGCCCTCTGCTGGACTCCTGAGCACCCCCACCTCAGTCTCTGAGCATGTGGACCTGCACCTAGTTCCTCCCTATTGCATTCCCAAGGACACTGTCATCCTCCATACCCCTCTCAGGTTATTGGGGGCAGTGCCTGGTCCCAAGATGACATTAATTACCCCCTTTATCACATAACCTGCCCTGATGTCACACAAGTCGTGGTTAAAAGACCTTGGGACCCAAGCCATAGCTCAGAAGCTCTTTAAGCAGAGTAAGGGGGGAAAGCCAGACACTCATGTTACAGTCCCTTTGGGTTCTGCTCTCTCCAATGGGGTGGAAATCTGGCTTAACCTCCCCTGAGTCCCAGCGTGGCCCCCAGAACCTGGCCCTGACTCAGCCCACTTCCACCTACCCTCCCTTGGGCTGATTGTCCCCACTGGAACACCTGCAGGGCACATGGTGGGGAGGGAGGGAGGGAAGCTCTAGAAAGGGAGGCCGTCCCTGGGCCTTGCTGGGTGCTTCAGTACATCCTAGCTCTCTACAACAGACCCGCTCTGTTATTTCCTTTGGTTAAGGTTCTGTTTTCCCTCAGCCCACTGGATTCATCTTCAGTTATTTAATTCTCACTGTAATAAAAGCAAAACAAAGCAAAACATCAAAACCACTGAACTGCACAGGAACGCAATAGGAGGCTGCCAAGCAAACGACAGACCTGGAGGGTAGGGTGGAAGAAGGGTGGAGCAGAGAGGGACCCACAGGGCTTTGTCAGTTCCTGATGCTCCCACACTTACCTCTGAGCACGCCTGACTCAGGCTGAGGGCTGGGAGATGCACTTAGCTTGTGCCGGGGGACTTGGAGGACAGAGCCCGAGACTTGTGCTGCCCTCAGCAGCAGGGCCTTGTCTCCTTTAGGCGTAGGTGTGTGTGTGTGTGTGTGTGTGAGTGTTGGGTCCTGAGTCTCCCCCTATCTGTGTTATAGAGGTTACTGGCTATATTCCAGGGCCATGTGAGAGTCAACTTGAGGCACACTTGGAGTACTTTTGTTTAGACTGAAGTCACATGCTCTAATCACCCCATCAACCCCCAATTCCAGGCATATGCTTCAAACTATTTTTATTCATTTTTGGGGGGAGGGTGTAGGCAGGCCCTTACTATATTGCCTCAGTTGTCTGGAACACTTTCCACCTCAGCCTTCTGAGGCTAGGCCCACAGGTTACATGACTGTTCCCTGCTCTAGTCTCTATCTTAGAGTTTCAATTCCTTCTCTCTGGTCTTGACTCAGCCCTAGTCGGCTCTAACACCCACGTCTTGATTCCCTCTGGCTGTTCTGGAACTCTCCTATGACAGCTAGCTCATTCTGGTTCCAGAGATCACTGTAGGAGAGACGGCTGTCCAGCTCTAAGACAAACCCTACTTTGGGGATTTTAAGTACGTTTACAGAAACCTACAAAGTCAACACAAACATATTTTATCCTGCATAAGAGTGTACATGTCTTTCTCTGTGTCTCTCTGTTCTCAGGCCTAGCATCTTCATAACACCATACTGTGCTCTAAAACCCAGGGCAGGGATGAGGCTCAGTTGGTAGAGTACTCGCCTAGTATGCTGGCCAGTTTATGTCAACTTGACACAAGTTAGAGGCTTTTTAGAAGGAACCTCAATTGAGAAAATGCCCCACCCAATAGGCATGTGGCGGGTTTTCTTGATCAATACTTGATGCTGGAGGGCCCGGTTCACTGTGGGAGGTGTCTCTCCTTGGCTGGTGATTCTAGGTGCTGTAAGAAAATGGTTGGGGCAAGCCAGTAAGTCAGAGAGATTCTGCTTCAGGTCCCGCCCCCAGGTTCCTGATTTCCTTTGATGAGGGACTGCTGTGTGGGACCAGAAGCTGAACTAAACCCTTGCCTTCCCAAGTTGCTTTCGGCCATGGTGTTTCATCACAGCAACAAGGAACCCTAACCAAGACACCTAGCGCAGAGGAGGCCCTGGGTTTGAACCAATGCTACCTAAACTGGTATGCTGCTGGTGGTGGTGGTGCACACTTACAATTCCAGCACTTGACTGGGAGAAGCAGGAGGATCAGAAGAAGCTTAAGGTCATCCTTGGCTGCATCATGAGTTTGAGGCCAGTGAGGGCTACATGAGACCCTGTCTTAAAAATAATTAAATAGGGTTGGAGAGAGGGTTCAGAATTTGAGAGTGCTTGCTACTCTTGCAGTGGACCTGGCTTGGTCCTAGGACTGGTTTCAGGCAGCTGACAACTGGGTCTGACTCAAAGCGGAGCCCAAGTACAGGTTCCTGTTGGGGTCAGGCCAAGGAGGCTGGCCTCATCTGAGCCCCAGCTGCTTCTTTTAAACCAGAAAGATTTTAAGAGTAAACACTTCCATGGTCTGCCCAGGGACAGAGTAAGCCCTGATAAAGCCTCTTGCAACCAGGGCAGTGAGCTTCCCTAATCTCCTGCAGGGCTGGTTCTGACCCTGTCACTCTCAGGCAGGAGCTGCTGACTTCTAGTGGAGGTCCCAGTCACCGGGAGGGGCACACTCCACCTGTAGGTTTGACTGCCCTGTGCTACTGAGCAGCAGCAGTCCAGGCTGAACCTGCCAGTCAACTATTGGTTGGAAAATCGGATCCAGAGGCTGGCGAGGTGGCTTGTGGGTAAGAGCGCATACTGTTCTTGCAGAGGACCCAAATTCGGTTCCTAGCCCCATGCCCGGTGGCTCACCACCACCTATGATCCCAACTCCAGTGGCCATGATGCCTTCCCTCTCTGGCCTCTGTGAGTGTGTGTACTCACAGGTATATTACCCCCACCCCCACAAATTTTAAAAATAATGAAAAGAGTAAGAAAATCGGGTTTGAACTCTAGAGCTGCCTGACTTGAGGGCTTTTTTAGAAGTCCACTTTTAGGTGCTGACCTCAAGCTTTAGGTCCTGTCCTTTGGAGGGACAGGAGAGGAAA
>JAQHUG010000006.1:4688602-4703301 GCA_028555095.1 Dicrostonyx torquatus | reverse complement strand
AAAAAAACTGCAATAGAAAAGTTCACATGCATGACTAATTTTCTATATTTTAATCTACTCTCTGGGTATTTCTTAAGCCTGCTGTGAGATTTGAGATTGGCTGACCCTCTCTCGGCTTGGGAGTTGTCCAGAGTACAGCTTAGTCCTTTATAGCACCAGGGCTCTAGGCCCTCTTCAATTCAGAAACAGAAGATAGAGCCCATTCTGTGATTGCTGAGCTCAGAACCTGGGCGTCCTGACTTAGGAATGGCGTCTTTGTTGTGATCGATGGATTGCTCCCATTATGTCCCTAGCCATCCCTCCCTACTTAAGATGGCATCTTTGGCTGGTAGAACACAGGATTCCTTCTCCAAAGAAGTCTAAATGTTGCTTGGTGTTGTGTGTGTGGGTGTTTCTACCTCTTTTTAGAATCCCTCATACCTCCTGTTGCTAGCCCCGTACCTGTATCATCTAATTGTGAGCAGTGACATCACTTTCAGCCTCTGGGCTCTAGTTGTTTAACTGGGCTTTCACCTGAGCTCAGCAGTGAGACAGACAGTCCTCCTGCCTCTGTTCTGGCACCGAGCCTGGTGCTGGTCCTCTTGGCTGGCACCTGACTCATCTTTGCTGATCTCTTCTTCTTGGAACATTGGGTGGCACCTGCCTCACTCTGAGTCTAACTACGGACTCACAGCGATGGCAATGGTGGTGATGGTGATGATGGTGGTGGTGACAAAGCTGATGATGGTGATGGTAGTGGTGATGGTGACACTGATGGTGGGGATAGTGGTGACAAGGGGAGGGTGAGGATGGCAGGACGGTGACAGTCATCTCTGTACCTGCACTGCCTCTCTTTTCCTTTTTCTTTTTATAAAAGTATTCAGACATTATGAGAAAGGGAGAATAGTAGGGAACCTGTATGCCAGCCAACTTCAACATTTCCAACTCCTCTGACCCTTGTTCTCTCTGTTCTTTGTATCGTGGCTGCTCATGTACTCGTCTGTTGGAGCATTTAAAATCTCAGATGCTATTTCAGTCACAAGGATACAAGGCCCACAGTCCTTTTTAATTTATGTATTTTATTTTTTGGTTTTTCAAGTCAGGATTTCTCTGGCTGTGGCTCTGGCTGTTCTGAAACTTGCTCTGTAGACCAGAACTCACAGATATCTCCCTACCTCTGCCTCCCGAGTGCTGGGATTAAAGGTGTGTGCCACCACTGCCCAGCAAATTTATTTTGTTTATTAAAAAATATTTATCTATTTTAAATTTTGTGTGCATAGGTGGTTTTTCTCGATAGTCTGTGTACTACTTGAGTGCCTGGTGCTCATGGAGGTCTGAGGAAAGTGTCAGATATCCTGGAACAATACATGGTTATGAAGCATCATATGGGTGCTGGGAATTAAGCCCAGGTCCTCTGAAAGGACAGCCAGTGTTTTTAACCCCTAAGCCATTTCTCCAGCCCTTATTCTGAATTTATAATGAATATCAGGTATATTTATAGGTGTGTGTAGCTCTCTAAGCCATTATCACATTTAAAATAAATTTACTTGTCTATATATAATTATTTTCATGTAAACATCTTTCACCAGTTGGTTTTTCTAAATCAGGAACCAAAGTTTGCACATTCATTTGTTGAAGGCTCTCGCCTCCCTCTTGACTCTGTGCCTCTTCCCTCTGTCGTGCCTGTAATTTGTGAGGCAGTGTGAGCGATTGGTTGAGGACACAAAACATCTGGATCAGGAAGCATTAGCCTCCTTTCATGTTAACCATTTGCTCTGAGCTCTCCCTTAGGCCTAGGAGTTTAAGTGGACTTGGGGTGGGGGTGGCGTATGGGGCTGTGCTCCCCCTCCTGGAGGGAGAGGATGTTTTATTAGTGACACTAGTGCGTGCAGACAGACTTACAGTTCTTTTCGTTTCTGGTTCAGCCTTTTATACAGAGCACCCAGGGTTTGGCTCCATCCCAGGCAGGAATATTACAGAGTACTTGTCCTCCCAATCACAGGCTGTCTGGCTTGCTCTCTTCTTGTCTCTGTCATGTGACTTTCCAATCACACCCTTTCTTCTGGTTTATTGTCCAGTTATCTTCTGTAGAGAGGTACCTTCCCTCCTTTTCTTTGTCTACTTCCAGAGTAGTTGGTACTTCCTTGAGCTGTCTTGAATAATGGCCATGAGGGTTCTGCTGTTGGCACAGCTTGGGCACACTGAATTCTTTCTGTGTTTGACTGTGCGAGATACACTCTCCTAAAGATGGGGCAGGGGAACCACAAGCTTCTATCTTGCATTCAAATTTAATATCACAGGGTTTCTACTTTACTAGGTTGGGTTTATACTTTTTCATTTTTCTTTGCAGAAATGCTTGATTTTAACGATTTTGACATAATTATTCGCCCACTCCACTCTGTAACTGTAATGGTTCCACAATAGCTGTGAACGTGGCCCCTGATGATGTGGTTATGGAATGCAGTGCAAGACTTCCACTTCACACAGGTCCCACCAGGACTGTATTGTCACTGTTCTCCATGGGAGAGTCATCTGGAGCAATTATCTTCTCCATGTTGTTATACGCTGTTAGGCACATTTCTTTCCATTTATTCTCAATGTCTCAGATTTGCATATTGCCTTGCGAATATTTTTTTAAAGATCTAGATTCAAAGTTAAAAAATGATAAGCCAAGAGGCACTTGGAGTTGCCTAGTTCTTTGTTTTTAAGGTGCGTTTGTCTGCATGTGTGGAGGCCAGCTGGACAGCAGATCACCTGGAACTGGAGTTATTGACAACTGTGAGCTGTCTTGTGCATGCTGGGAACTGGACTGAGGTTCTCTACAAGAGCTGCAAGTACTCTTAACCACAGAGCCATCTCTCCAGCCCGAGAGGCCTAGTTCTTATGTCTACCTCCTTCAGCTAGTCCTTCTCCCTACACAGGTGGTTTTTATTAGTACTTAATTTCCTTTCATTAATCTTTAGAACCACAACAAATGTGTATGTTTTCATACTCTCCCCTCCTGCGTTGTAACTAGTGATGACACTCTTCTGTAACTAGTGATGACACTCTTCTGTAACTAGTGATGACACTCTTCTGTAACTAACAATGACACTCTTCTGTAACTAACGATGACACTCTTCTGTAACTAACGATGACACTCTTCTGTAACTAACGATGACACTCTTCTGTAACTAACAATGACACTCTTCTGTAACTAATGATGACACTCTTCTGTAACTAGCGATGACACTCTCCTGTAACTAGCGATAACACTCTCCTGTAACTAGCGATGACACTCTCCTGTAACTAGCGATGACACTCTTCTGTAACTAGTGATGACACTCTTCTGTAACTAGCGATGACCCTCTTCTGTTACTAACGATGACACTCTTCTGTAACTAGCGATGACACTCTTCTGTTACTGACGTGGGCACCCTTTTGTAACTAATGATGGCACCTTCTGTCATTACTTGCTTTTCCCAGTGGGATCTAAAGTTTTTCTCCTCTCTGGGTTGGTTCTGTGACTGTTTTCACCATGATAGTGTAGCAGAAGTGACAGTATCTTGTTTCCCGGCCATTTTTGGTTCTTCCCTCTCCTTTGGGATTCAGGTTTCAGCTGCCAAATGACAAACCTCAAGCTAGTCAGTGGAGGTAAAAAGCCTGGTCCTTACCAGGCTACCAAGGCATCCAGCACCTGAGTGACTCTTCTCAGACATTCCAGCCTGTTACCTGAGTACAGAGGTATGGGGAACGCCCATGGGGATCATCACCAGGGACAAGGAATGCCTGTTGCTCTTTTAAACTGCCAACTTTTGGAATGCTTTCTTCTGTAGTTTGATAGAACGGAACCAGCGTCTTATACAGTATGTTCTATTAACACCCCCGCATCTTGCTCGCTTGATGCATCATCCTGAGATGCATCAACTCTTGAGTTCATGATGACCCAGGTTGTATGTGGAGACCTGAGGGATTAAAAATTGGAGCAGCTGGCCCAGGCTGTACAGCTAGAGCATATGCCTGATAGGGCTGCTGTAACGAAGTCCCTAAAACTTTGGCTGAAATGATGGGATTTTATTTCCTTGAAGTTCAAAGTCAGGGATAAAGCCCTGTTGAGTTCTCTGAGGCCTCTTCTTTGCTTGCACATGGTCTTCTTGAATGGTTACCACCTTGTGAAACATCTATCCATGAAGTCCCTTTGTGGGGCCTAGTCTCCTTATAAGAATGCCAGTGGATTGCATTAGGGCCCTCCCCAGGAGACATATTTTAACCTTAATCTTCTTGTTAAAATCTGTATCTCTGGGGCTGGAGAGATGGCTCAACAGTTAAGAGCACTGGCTGCTCTTCCAGAAGACCTGGGTTCAATTGGCAGCTCATAACTGTCTGTAACTCCAGTTCCAGGGATCTGACACCTTTATACCAATGCACATAAAGTTAAATAAATTATTTTTTTGAAGAATGGGTCTTCTCTTTTTAAAAAAATCTGTGCCTCCAAATTCAGTCATATTCTGAAGTACTGGTGGTTGTAGATTTTACTTATGAATTTTGGGGCTCATGTACACTTGTGACCAGTTTGCATGACTGCGTGTAGGATGTGTGGCCACACATATGGTCTGTTGGTGATGCTGGAGCATACATTTTTAATCTTATAAAATGGGCTCCAAAGTAATAAGAATGAGATGGATAAGAATCCAAACAAAACTCCATTTAGAAAGCCCAAGAAGATCAAACAAGGTGGGGCCAGCGGATGGGTGACTTCTAAGGTCAAGCACTTGCTGTCAAGCCTGACACTTGAGTTTGACCCCTGTAGCCCACAAGGTGGAAGGAGAGAGCTGAGTCCTGTAATTTGTTCTCTGACCTCCACACACACACACACACACACACACACTGTGACGTGCACCTTCTTCCAGACCGAAATATTAAATGAGCAGACCATAATGGCGCACACCTTTAACCCCAGCACTCGGGAGGCAGAGGCAGGTGGATCTCTGTGAGTTCAGGCCCAGCCTGGTTTACAAAGGGAATTCCAGGACAGGTAGGGCTGTTAACACAGAGAAACCCCTTATTGAAAAACCAGAGAGAGAGAGAGAGAGAGAGAGAGAGAGAGAGAGAGAGAGAGAAAGAGAAAGTGAGAGAGAGCACATAGCCCCTCCTTCCACTACATCAATTCGAGAGAATGATTTTTAGAGAACATATCACTCACCTCTAGACTGTGAGGGCCATTTTGCTCAATAGGCTTCTACTTGAATCTTATTAAAATGGGAAAAGTTACAGGGCATTGACGAGGACATGGTATTGGCCAGAGTATTAACATCGGCGATGTCTACAGCAAGCTATGAGTAATTTGTCTCTTCCAAAACTTCAGTACTTGTCCAAGCTCTCACTTTCTGAGCTTATATTACTTTCATAATGAGGGGATAAGCCACACAGACCGTTTAGGGCTAACCTGGGTCTTTCTTCTCTCCCCTTCATTTTGGGCCTGATGAAATCTGGTTAAGGAGGCCAATGCTTGCTCCTGGGCAGGAAATAGACTCATGGGAGATGCAACAAACTGAAGATGGGTGGGATTGTTGGTGAGATGGGCATCCATACAGGAAGCCAAGCCCATGACAGAAACTTCTATCAAAGGAACTAGTCTATCTATCCGGCTTGAGACAGAATGGGACTTCATGTCTAGCCACAGACAAGTGCACAGGATGCTGAGCTTTGTTGGTAGCATAGAGCAGTCTCTGCCCAGCAAGGGGAGGGTTTCACTTTACTGCCAATGGTACCTGCCATTGTTGGGTACATTGATGGGTCAACCCATCGTTGTCAGCTTGTATCCCACCCTTGGGGCTGCCTGGGCTTCTCATGGACCTCAACTAGTAAATCCATAGAAGATGGATGGGTGAACAGAGAAACATGTATTATATAGGGAATTAGTTTATGTGACTATGGAAACTGAGAAATTCCATGATGTGCAGCTAGCAAGCCAGACTCAGAAGAGTCTGAGCCCACAGTCAAGACCAAAGGCAGAAGGCTGATGCCACAACTTGAAGACAGAGTGCATTCTCTCTTAAGCAACCTTTGCATTCCAGAAACCTGGCTGTGACTGCAATGGATGGGCCCAGTCTATATGACTGGTGATTAGGCAGCCAAATAATGTTCTGTCACATACATGGACATCTGCCTTAGTGAGGGTTTCTATCACTGTGAAGAGACACCATGACCACTGCAATTCTTATAAAGGAAACCATTTAGTTGGGGCTGGCTTACAGTTTCAGAGGTTCAGTCCATTATTGGCATGACGAAAAGCATGGCAGCATGCAGTCAGACATAGTGCTGGGGAGGGAACTGAGAGTTCTACATCTGGATCCACAGGCAACAGGAAGTAAACGGTCACATTGAGCGTGGCTTGAGCATCTATGAGACCTCAAAGTCTGCCTCCATAGTGATACACTTCCTCCAACAAGGCCGCACCTACTCCAACAAGGCCACATCTCCTAATAATGCTGCTTCCTGTGGACCAAGGCTTCAAACACATAAGTCTATGGAAGCCATTCCTACTCACACCACCACAGCATCCCATGGGCCCAGCCTAGTTGGCACATAAAATTACTGTCACAGTGGGGATAAGAAGGGCCAGGGAAAGAAAATCCCTAATTCTGTCTCCTTTATGTAATTAGCTCCTTTATCTCATGAATCTTGGCCCAGCTCTCAAGATTCCTTGGGTACAGTAGACAGTCATCCTATTTTTTTCAAAGGGAAAACTGGCTTGGCTTTGGCAGTAGAAAGAGCCTTGCTAGTTAGCTGCCCAGGAGGAGGTGGGGAGTCCTAGCTGGTGATTAGGCAGCCTGCTTGGCTCAAGCCCCAGCAGCCAGAAGATGAAAGGAAGAAGGCCAGCAGTGCCATGCGGGGAGGTGCTGGGCACAGGTGCCTTCCTGCTATTGAATGCCACAGCTGGACGCTGCTCTGAGGGTCCCTGGAGCCAGCACTCAGAATGGGGCCGAAGGAGGGTGAAAGGGATACTGAGGGCAGCAAAGCCCTGCTAGATAGGGAATCTGTTCATAAGATTTTCCACTGACAATGGCAGCAGTGCCTGTTCCTGAGTGGCACTGTGTAGCAGCCAAAGGCTCTCCTACTGGGCCATTCATCTAGAAGCAAATCTAAAATGACTATTTTGGCGGGGAGAGGGGGTTATGAACCTTCTTTATTGTGTTTGTCCTTTCCCACGGTGTATCTGAATTTTATTTATATCTATCTATCTATCTATCTATCTATCTATCTATCTATCTATCTATCTATCTATCTCTGTCTATCTATCTATATCTATAGCTAGATATAAATATATGTTAGCCTTGTACTTGCTGCATAGCTGAGGAAAACCTTGAACTTTTAAAAATTATTTATTTTACATGTATGTATGTATGTATACCTAAGTTTTTGAATGTGTACCACGTGTGTGCAGAAGCCTGTGGAGGTCAGAAGATGGTGTCAGATCCCTGGAGCTGGAGTTACAGGCAGTCCTGAGCCACTATGTGGGTGGTGGGTCCTTTGCAAGAGCTTCAAGTGCTCTTTCTACTGAGCTATTTCTCCAGCCCCAATCTTGAACGTTTGCTCCTCTTGTCTCTACCTCCTTCATGGGATTACAGGTCTGTGCCACCTCATCTGGTTTATGTGGTGCTATGATAGACACTACAATAACGGTTGCTAGGTGACCATTCTCCCACCTAAGCTATGTCCCCAGCCCCAAAAGTTCTGTCAGGATGATTACGATCACTCCTTTACTCGGAAGCCTGCAATTAATGATACCTTTAGCATAACCTGTTTTTGTTGTTTTTGTTTTGTTTTAGCAATGACTCTCCAAAAATGCTCCTCTACTCAGAATAGCTTGGAAGATTTTTTTTCCCTTTTAAAAATATTTTTATTGAGTTATACATTTTTCTCCACTCCCCTCTCTTCCTTCCCTCTCCCCTACCTCTCCTGTGACCCCCGCATTCCCAATATACTCAGGAGAGCTTGTCTTTTTCTCTTTCCTATATAGATCCATGTATGTCTCTCTTAGGGTCCTCTTTGTTATCTAGGTTCTCTGGAGTTGTGGACTGTAGGCTGCTTTTTTTTAAAAAAAAAACAACATGTTTTTTAAAAAAAGACACATTTTTACTTTATGTGCATGAGTATTTTGCCTGCATGTGTATTATGTGCACCATTTATGTGCAGTTTCCTCAGAGGCCAGAAGAAGGCATCAGAACTTCTAGTACTAGAGTGACAGACTGTTGTGAGCTGCCATGTGTGTGCTGGGAACCGAACCTGGGTCCTCTGGAAGAGCAGTTGTGCTCTTAAGCACATGTAAACTTTTTTTCTAATACATCCAGAATCACACATGCTGTGTTCAGGCATTTCTTGGATTTCTCATGAGAAAAGAAAAAAGAAAAAGGAGGACAGGACCTAGGTATGGTGGTGGGGATTATTGTAGACGAAGGAAGGCATAGAAAGGGGCCGAGACAAAGACATCTGGGAGAGTCCAGAGTGGACATGAACGGCAGACAGAGCTGGGCCTTGTGAGGGGAGCACAAAGACGAGAGGAGAACCAGGAGACCAAGAGGCCAAAGGGGCAAAAAGGGTAAAAAGGACCACATAGCCAAAATGGCTAGATTATGCAGGGAAGAACGGTGTGTGTGTGTGTGTGTGTGTGTGTGTGTGTGTGTGTGTGTGTGTGTGTGTGCCTAGCCCCTGAACTAGAAAGTTCAGGGTAGGGGTCAGAGTATGCCAATCAGGAGGACCCTGTAACAGGTAGGGACTGATGGCTGAGGCATGCTGGGAGAACCTGGCTACCAGTTCTACCTTGATATGTTAATAGGCATCTCAGCCATTTGTCCTGGCTTTGAGTCCTAAGTTGTGAAGGGCTGGCAGGGGTGTGCAGGTGTACATGTGCAGAAATTTCAAGGAATTACAGCAAACAAAACAGGTGTGGGAAAATTGGAGTTGGATAAAATTACCCAGTTCTTAAAAAAAGGAAAAAGATCTACCCTCTGTGGACATAATGTCAACTTACATGAAGAGGTTATGAAAATTATTAATTTTTAAATACTTAAGAAGGAGGCAGCCCTCAGGAGGCATCATCGATTGCTTATTAAAAATTGAGCCCCCAGGGATTTTCGTGCAAGACAACATATTTGAGTAGCATTATAGCATCTTTCTTCCTCAAAATTGGTATCAAAGTAAGGACTTTAGGGAAAAGGAAAAGTATAAGTCTGTTTCCCTACAGACACAGATGCAAACACATTAAAACATCAGCAAATAAAACATCAAATGATTCTAAAACAATTTCACACACTTAATTTAGAGTTATCTTGGGTATTTGGAAAGTCTAATACTAGGAAATTGTGAATGGCCTCACTGACTTAAGAGTCTAAAACAGAAACCGCCTCCTTATGTCAACAGGTATAATGTGTCTTTGATGAGTTTGAATAGAGTTGCACTAACATAATTTTTAATTATGCACATTATTAATTAGGCACAAAGACAATTTCCTTGACAATAAAAAACCAACCAACCAAAAAAACAAAACAGAACACCAGCTAGTAGGATAGGTATTGTAAAATGCTAGGATGTGGTGCTTCTTAGGTTGGCTCTCCCTAAGGAGGAGCTTTGGAATACCCCTCAGTTTGGGGCTCCCCCCACCCCTGGCTCTGCACCTCGGCTGGGTGGGGGGTTTTCTTGTTGTTTGGTCCCTATGATCTCAGAAGCTATACCTCTTCATCTTACATTTAAATTGACCCATGTTTCTTATCTACGCTTTGCCACGTGGCGTGGTACCTTTTCTCAGCGTGGCATGCTCATCTTGTTCTCTCTGCATGTCCTCGCTACTCCTCCTGCCCTGCCCTCCTTCCTCCCACCATTCTCAGTTTGGCTTTCCCACCTAACCATATCTTGTTCAGCTATTGTACAGTCAAGGTTTTTATTAAACCAATCACAGTGACATATATTCACACAGTGTAAAGGAATATTCCACAGCTGGGACTCTGAGGTGCTGTGATCCCAAGGTGCTGGGATATTTCTCGCCTTCTCTTCTGTTCCTGACCTCCTAACCCCTTCAGTCCTAGGGATGGCATTACCTGTTCCTATTATGTGCAGGTCTCCAGCAGCCTTCTTGATCCTTGAGTTCCCAAAGGAAAGCATTCAGGCAGGACACAATAATGGGTCAAGCATCCAAGAGTTTAAATAAAGCAAGCAGGGAAGCAAGAACATACCCGTTAGAAATAGTACAGGCTAGACTAAGGCATTGGATCTTTCTTTCTTTCTTTTTTTTCGAGACAGGGTTTCTCTGTGTTGATTTGGAACCTGTCCTGGAACTAGCTCTTGTCGACAAGGCTGGCTTCAAACTCATAGAGATCTGCCTGCCTCTGCCTCCTGAGTGCTGGGATTAAAGGCACGCACCACCACTGCCTGGCAGGCATGGGATCTTATACTTCTGTTGTTCCTTCTCCTGTGCCACCTCCAGAGTAGGTGTTTCCAAGAAAGGGCCATTCTTCTTTGCTCAGAAACCCATTGGACGTAAAATTTAATCTAAGTATATATAAAAGATGCACAAACAAAGAGAGGGATTTAAGTACCCCTAAAGCAGAACAGTAAACTAGGAAAAACTGGGTAACAGCATTCTGGGCAAGCTCTGCTGAGTGTGAAGAAGTCTTGATGTTCGTCTTATATAATCTCGCTAGTGTTGACCACATCATTTATTCTTCTTTACATCCTATTTTTGGGGTTCTGATCTGGCTCATCTAGAATCAACCACTATCACTATCTTTATATTTTGGATTGTTTACTCTTTTTATTATTGTGTGTGTACATGTGATGTGTGTGGATGAGTGGGTGCATGAATCACAGCATGCATGTAGAGCTCAGAGGGCAACTCATAGAGTTGGTTCTCTCCTTGTATCTTCACATGGGTTCCAGGGATTAAACTCAGGTTTCCAGGCTTTCACAAGTGTCTTTGCCTGCTGAGCCATCTTGTGGCCCATATCTTTATATCCTGGTCAAAGTTGACCACTGCTGTTATCTTTACATCCTGTTTCAGGGCCCAGTTGAGGTAAACATCACCACCTATTATTTTGATGTCCTATTTTGAAGGGGGCCTGTTGACCAGTCCCTTGAAGAGCTAGCTTCTTGCCTAACAGCCCCATGGGATGGCATCCCTGTCTCTCTCTACCTCCTAGGACTCTTACCTTCATACCTGCACTCTGTCCCCAGTTTGCACCGTGCCTGCCTTTGTTCTCAGTTCTGCTTCTCTTCTAGAATCTTCCTCAGCACTTCCATGTTTGACTACTGACTCCAGTAGGGCCTTCCTAGCTGAGCTCTGCTGGAAAAAAGACCAGCGGTGCTAAAGATTGGCCATTCAGTGCCACCTTGCAGCCACTTGGTCTCATCCTCTGAGCTCCCTTCATGGATAGCTAAACCTATACCACTGTCTTCAAATCCTTTACCTCTCCATCACTCCCTTATCAAGTCACACGATACCCTGGGCTTGAACAGTAGCTGTTCCTTGGATGTTTCAGCAGTCATGGGCCCTGAAATCACAGATACTGAACTCTGTGCATGTGTTTTTTCCATATACATACCTATGAAGAAATTTAATGTGTAAATTAGCCACAGTAAAATGTTAACAATGAATAATAAATTAAAACACCTATAGTAACATATTGTAATGGAAGATTGTCATTTGGGACCATTATTAAGCAAAATATATGTTATTTGAACACAAGTACTGTGATACCATGGTACTCTGGTAACCAAGATGGCTACCAAATGATTGTGGGTAGGTAATATATACAGCTTGGATACTCTGGACAAGGGAATGGTTTGTGTCTTGGTAAGACAGTGTAGGCTAGGACAAGGTCTCATATGCTACTCAGGATAGTGTACAATATAAAATTTATGAATTGCTTATTTCTGAGCTTTTTCATTCAATGTTTTCAGACAGGAGAAACTATTGCAGACTGAAACCAAGGCAGGTGAAGCCAGTGATGGGGTCCACAACCAGGTAGCCAGTTGTCTCTGTCATTTCTTGCACCCTTTGGAAGTTGCTTGATTACACTTCCTGTTCACTCGGGTAATATTATTTCCCTTCTCAGGTCTTTGATGGAATTGAAGACTAGATGGTCATAGTTACTCTCCTGTCATGACTTAACTAAGCCATTTTTAATATAAGACCTAGACTCCTAAGGATAGGCTAGTTATTGAAACATTTAGCACATGTTTCTTATTTGCCGGTTGTAATTTTAATTTTTATGTATATGTTTACCTCTTCTTTTCCCTGGACAATACTTGATCTTTGTTCTTATTGTATATAGTTTGTATTAGGCTTAGAACTTTCTTATTTAGACAAAAAGGAGAGGTGTTGTGGAAACTCCTGCAGTCAACAGCCGTTGAGATACTGGCTCACTTTGGGCGTGGTCTCGTGCACTATAAGTGCAGATAAAAAGCATACACGGCCCTTTTGCCTGCTGGATTCAGTTCAGGTTCCCAGCGCATGCAGAGGACTATGGATCGTTACTCTTACTGTGAGTTTATCCCCAAATAATAAACCCTTATTACACTCGGTCTGTGCTTCTGTGGAACTCTTCGGTGCTACTACAATTTGTGTATTTTCTTGACTTGTCTGTGTTCTTGAGTCAGGGTCTCTTCGTATCCCTGGTGCCTGACCGAGCACCTGGTGTCTTCCACTGTCCGACATTGTTGTCGAGGTCACAGTGGGTCAGTGGGGTATGTGGCCAACCAGGGGTGAATGGCAGCTCAGAGAGATGCCTTATCATGTATTTGGGTGAGCTTGTGACACTCCAGCACAGCCCCCAGGACCCACGTGCTGCGTGACTGAGGCTAAAATAGAGTTCGGCAGCCACTGTCTGCATTTCAAAACCCATTCCGAGAGATGAAAGGCAAAATCTGAGGTCATTTGGTCCTTTAGAGTGAGGTTTCCATGGTGACTGTGCTGAAGGCCTGGGTGGGGCAGCCTGACTTTCAAGGCTAGGTCCAATCTGCCCCACACATCACTATGAGACACCCTCTCCATATTCTGTCCCATGATCAGCAGGACAAGGCTGCATGTCACTCCCCACCCCAGTCCCTGGCATCAGCTGAGCTGTGCTTTTCTGTCGAGGGGAAAGATTGGGCAAAGATCAGGGGAATCCCAGTGTGGCAGACCTGTCCCATTGCACTGAGATGCCGACCCCCTTTTGAAGACCCGTGAGCTCTAGGGCAGGTGTTCAGCCGCTCTCTTCTGAGAGAAGTCTCTGAGAGTTCACCTGAGATAGTTTTTGGATGTTTCTTCCATGCTATCCCTCTGGGATAGAGCCCAGCTTGGTAGCCTGGAGCAGGCTTTTCTCTGTCAGCGTCCTCACCTGAATTAGGGCTCTCTCAGCATGAGAAAGCTATTCTGAATGAGGTGTTTGTTTGTATCCCCACTCACTTCTCCTCCAGCTACCCCTTCCCCTATGACTCCATCCTCCCATCTCCATCCCTTCTCTGTCCTCTCCAACACTCTTACTTGTACCCACCCGGCTTCTGGTGATCAAGCCAAGACCACACTCTGCCCTCCTGCCTTTGGTCTCTTTGGAATGTCTCCTAGGAGTCTCTCCCCTTCCTCTTGGGCCTCTGGATACTATCAGAGGCTCTCGAATGAAGGCCCAGCTAGGACACAAAGGTAGATGATTCAGGCTAGTACATGGCATGCCTGCCCCTAATTATGGAGCAGGTTCTCTGGGTGACCACTGAACCCCATATCAGTTTTGCTATGCAGGACTTGACCCCGCCTCCATTCTCCCCACACCTCCTGGTCTTTCCTGTGACTTCCTGTCATGTTAGCTGTTAACCCCAGAGGCAAGCCCAGGATGGGCAGACTGAGAGCTTCCCATACAAGAGGACTGTGAAGATAAATGAGGTCAAGCCTGCCATAGTCACCAGCTCATAGGGCTAGTAGATTGAGCCTCATGCTCAAAGGGCAGCAGGTGACACCGTTTGGTGTTCTCTGGTTTGAACTTAAAGGAAGGAGTCACTTTCTCTACTCTTCAGGTTACCCTTGCCCCTTCAGGTAAGGTTTTCAAGGCAGCTGGGAGGTCAGTGGGAGGAGAGGGGCCCTGGGGCCCTCTGGGCTAGGGATAATGAGTGTTTAGCCTACATCCCCTTCCTCTGCTGGCTCTTGTTCTAGGTGGCCTATGGCAAAGAATATCCGTTTCACAGGTTGTTCAGAGGACCTAGGAAGCACCTAGCACAAAGGTTATCTGAGGACCAGCTGTCAGAGATGAGATAGCTAGGGATACTTTCAGGCATTCAGAGCTTCTACTGCTCTGGAGCTCCTCAGTCAGAGCAGACGCCCTGCAGGACAGGGGAAGTCCCATCTCGGACCTGCATGGTCTGTTATCCCTTCTGCAGACAGCTGCCATTCTCAGGATGCTCAACTGCCTTTCCCTCTTTCTATTATTTTACAGAGAGTAAAGTCACTTGGCCATTGTCATACAGTCACTTGGCTGGTGGGTCTGGGATTCAGACAGATGTGGTGTGACTCTGGAATCCATGCTTTTAAGCACCGCAGGATTTCTCACTCACAGGTGGAGCATTCCCATTCCAAAGGCGAGGATGTTGGAGATTTGTGTTTTGGGGTTTTTAGATTTGGGGATATTTGTACATAATGATATAACTTGGGACCCAAATGTAACCATGAAAGCCATACCTGTCTCAAATACACCTTACATACCTTACTTACACAC
>JAQHUG010000006.1:4565492-4688442 GCA_028555095.1 Dicrostonyx torquatus | reverse complement strand
CACACACACACACACACACACATACACACACACACACACACACACCCCAGAGCCTGTAGTTAATTTTGCACACTATATTTAGTGCACCTGTTTTGACTGGCTCATCACTTTAAGTCAAACATGTTTTAGATTTTGAGGTATTTGGAATTTTCAGATTAGGCATAATCATCTTTAAAAAAAAAAACTCAGGGTCTGAATTTCCTTTCCCTCCTTCCTCCTCCTCTTTTCTTTCTTTTGTCCCCCTCCTGGAGATGGAACCCAGGGCCTCAGCTTCAACTTTCCTGCTCTGGCAGGCCCTTCAGTTTTAACTCCCTCTTTCAAACTCTGAAGTTCAGTATGAAGCCTCTAACTTCCTGTAACTGACTCTCTTGAAGGCTCTGCAAGAAAGCACACACTAACTCAGCGCCTTCACACCTGTCCAGCCTCCTGTGCCGTCCCCTCTCCCCTCCACTAGAGTGTAAGCTACTTTATTGAACTCTCAGAAAATGCCTCGGAGGCTTTCTGGAACGTTCTGGCCTGCTATCCCATCCCAAATAACTGGGTGTTTTTCTGCTTGTGTTTTGTAGCAGAACATTTTCTCAGGAGGACCTGATCCTAGCACCTTCCTGCTGTACCATGTTCGGGTGAGGGTGTACCCCCACCCCACCTCCCAGAGCATCAGCAGAGAGCTCTGCCTTTCCTTTCACACTTTGGACTCGGTCCAGGCCAAACTCTTCTAGGGTTTGCTGTTTGTTTTCACTCTTGACCAAAGTGGTTTCTTTCTGTTTTTATCGTTTGCTTAATTTTCTCTTTTATATGCTAGTTGTCAAAACAACAAATTAGTAGTTTCTTAGCATCCTCAGTAGATCCAGTGAGCTGCTTTTAGTCATCACAGATGCCTGGGTTTCACTTTCATCTTCCGCTATCACCACTAAAGCTCACACTGTCACACCTCCAGCTAGTGGGGGGGCTCTTTGTCCCAGCTCAGGACTTCTTTGGACATGACTGACCCTAGTCCCCTCTTGTTGCCTCCTTAGATACTGGTGCAACTCTAGACTGCGTGCTTCCCCGGTCACCTCTTCTCCAACGCTGGGTGGGAGAGGGTCTAGCAGAGGTGCTGAAGAGTTGTCCCCAACCAGCATCTCTGGCAAAGGAGAGGGGAGATGGAGAGGAGGAAATCTCTTCTGTGTGTCTGGCTTATTCTGTGAGCATGAACTCAGTTCCTTAGGATTGAGCTAAGCTGGGCAGTAGCCACCGAGGGTGGATCTGGAAGAGTCTCCCCCAGAAAGAAAGCCAAAGCTAAGGAAGGCAGAGTGGAGGTTGGAGACTCATGCTCCCTGGGGATTCTGGGAAGAACTACTAGAACTTTGCATGAGGCCTTGGTTGCAGGAGGCCCCTCGTGGGCAGTCACGGACTTGGCTTCTCAAGGGGGTCTCCCTATTCCAGGCTTACGAGGCAGAAGTAAGGCTACCCACAGACGACGAATCCTGGGCAAAAGGCACTTCAGGATTGCTCCTTGAGGAGAACCAGAAGAACAGTTCCCACAGGTCTGATTCTCTCAGGCTCAGCCTTTACCCAGGCAGGGTAGACTAGACTTCTTGACAGCTTAGCAATTTCGTTGAGTTTAGAAACAGTTTTGAGGTGATTCCCAGGGCTCCGTCTACTTGGTATGTACCCAGGTGACAGCTGGCAGGTAACAAAATAAAGAGCAATGGATCTATGGCAAAGGCCAGAAGTGAGGCATCCTTCTACTGCAGCGGAAGGCAAAGCCGGCCCCTTACCGTGTCTCTGAGCCAGGCTTCTCTGCCTTGTTTCCCTCTCCGTTATCTAGTTGTGTTTTGAGTTGCAGGGCTCCATGGGCGCCCTAAGGTGTTGCTTAGCTCTCCACTGAGCCAGCTGCTCCATGCTCCCTGCAAAATGGCTGTCCCAGGATGAAAATATCCTGCCCACATTATCCCAGGAAGCTGCTCCCAGGAAAATTTGATGAACTGTTTTGAGTTACCTGTTACTACAGTCTATCCCATCCCAACCTGTAGTGGCTTGAAAGAATGATTTATTATTTAAGGTAGTTCTATGGTCTGACCAGGGTTGGAGGGCAAGTCTGCTGCTCTCTGAGCGTCTTCAAGGCCTGTGAGTGGCTGCTTTCCGCTGGGAGGCCATCAGAGGTTGGGATACCCAACCTGTCCTCTCCAGGGCCTCTTTCTTCATTTAGGGGGTCTAGGCAAGGGTTCTTGGCCATAACCCCTCAACAATGTAGGGATTTCTAAGCAGGCAAAACTTAATTTGTAAGTGTGCTTAAAACCTAATGCTTGGATTAGGCATGGTGGCACATGCCTTTAATCCCAGTAGCCAGGAGGCAGAGGTGGCAGAACTGTAAGTTTGAGGTCAGTTTGTTCTACATAGCAAGTTCCAGTCCAGTTAGAGATACACAGTGAGACCCCATCACAAAAAATAAACAACAAAAACCCTCAAACCCAAACAAAACACAAGATTCCACTCAAAAAAAACAAATCTAATGTTTACTAGTATTCTGTTGGCCAAAGTAAGTCACATGACCATTTTGAGCGTCCAGGAGGCACGGACACCAAAAGATGGTCCCTTGGCCACCAGTTTAGTCATATACAACACCCTCCACTTCAGAGCTGAGTCAGCGAGAAACAGACCTTCTTGGCACAGCTTCCTGGTCTTTAAGCCACAGAGGCAGAGCTAGTGGGTGAGGGTGACAGGTAAATGAACAAGGACGATGATGAGAGCTGCCCCAAAGGGAAGCATTTGCTCTGTGAGGTAGTAAGCTCCCCATCATGCCTAGTGTTCAAAGGCTACTTTGTAGAGAGCTGCGTGGAGCTGCGCCATTAAGATGGCACCGGCTTCTGCCCTCCGCCCTCCCGACTGCGAGTGCTCTTTGGGGTAAATAACTCCTTATTAGGCTATGGCTGGACTCATGCGATCGCTTGTGTATGCGTGGACCAATGGGTAGTGCCCACATAGCTGTCCAGGGTTGGCTGCCCAGGCCTACTTAAGGGCTGGGAGAGGCTTGCCCGGGGAGAGACATCGCTGTCAAAAGGCCTGAATAAACTGCTTAAAGAAGAGCTCCGGTGTTGCATCATCCTTGCTGGTCGAGGTAGCCGCGACAGCTACCCTTTCTCCAGGCAGGGCGTCAATCCCATCACTCCGGAAGTTGAGGCAGGAGGATTGTTGAGTTCAGCTTGGGCTATTACATAGCAAGATTCTGACTCAAGAAATAAAATGAAATATGAATAAATCGTCTCACTCCTTGGAAGAGAGTCTTTTTTATTTGTTTTAAAGACCACCTCTTGAGGGTGCAGAGGATTCTTGCTTGCAAAGGGAGCTGAGCTAAATAATGGATAAGCTTCCTTTCAACTCTAAGTCTATTTTAAGCCTCCCTGGCAGGCCGAGAATATTTGTCTCACAGATAACCAATTCACATGTTAGACCACTTGCCAGGGGCTGAGCATAGGGATTTTAGTCTTCCAGGTGGGAAATATCTCAGAGGGGGAAGATTTAGGGTCTTAGTTAACTTCCTTGGGTCGGGAGCCAGTTTTGAGTTCTTGTTGAATGACAGTTGCATTAAGGTGAAACAGTGGGACTTCCTATCTTGCCAAAAAGCAGTCAGGAAGGCCTCTTTGGCATTGAACAGGAATGTCCAAACCTGCAAGAAACAGGCAGGCCCCACCAAGTCCCTTGAGGGGCCGTCACTGGTTAGGGGTCACTGGTTAGATCCTCCCTGAGTGATCTGGTCTGACAGAGCTCCACTCTTGTCTTCTTGAGATAACATGAGTTTTTGATGATAGGCGGTTTTTTTGGGTATGCTATTGTTTTAAGAGAGGATTCTAGGATTGAATATTAATGACTTAGAAGCCACCCAGAAAAACACTGCCTGTCCTCATGCCCACTGCTGTATGTGAGGACACAGGGCTAAAGACACAGCTCCATACACCTTTGGTATTTGGGGAAGGCAGGGAGGGTGGGTCCTGAGTCAGCTCAGCACAGGCCTCAGTCTGCACTTTGGCTTGGTGTGGGCTTCGGGAGTGTGATTCTCTGTCCAGGGTGGCACTGGTCTACCTAAGGTAGTGAGAGCAGCCGGGGCATAACTGGGGCAGAACTTGGTGTGTGTAAGGCCCTGGGCTTCATCCAGATAAAGGTGTTGAAAGGCCTGCAGACCAAGGCTGGGGTGGCTCTTCCTGCAGGCTGAGGTTAGAACGGCTCTTCCTACAGACCAAGGCTGGGGTGGCTCTTCCTTCGGCATCTGAGTGAAGAGGAGTGAAACCTCCAGTACATCTGACTGGAGGACCCATAGTTTCACCCCCTGCCAGCAGCCAGCCCCTGTCTATATGAGCAGACTGGTTTCTCTGCCCTGAGCCCTACTGGTCCTTGGATACTCGGCAGTGAGATTCAGGAAGAACTCTGTCTGGTCTCAGATTCAGGCAAGTGGTCCCAGGGCAGCAGATCCAACCCTTTCCACCTGGAAATGAAACCGATGGGCAATGGTCAGGGCAGATGCCAGTCCGTGGGAGTAGCACCTACCAGTGAGAAGCCACAAGCTAAGGTACGCCTGTCTTCTGTGTCCTACTATGTACCAGGATGTCCCATATCAGTTCTGTTTTTAAAAGTCTTTTTTAAAAATTTATTTATTTTATATGTATTGGTGCTTTGCTTACATGTATGTCTGTGTGAGAATGCCAGATCCCCTGAGACTGGAGCTACAGATAGTTGTGAGCTACCATGTGAGTGTTGGGAAGTGAACCTAGGTCCTCTAGAAGAGCAGTCAGTGCTCTTAACTGCTGAGCTATCTCTCCAGCCCCCCATATCAGTTCTTATTGCCATGGACTCAGCCACTGGAAATGACCCAGATTGTCCTACGGATGGCTTTGTTGGTACAGAGCTTGAACTCTTAGGTTTTGTCTTGGTCACTCTTGGTGTCTCCTGGATTGCCACTAAGGGTTAGCGGCCACTGCATTCCTCTTTTGAAGAGGCTACTTCCAAGCCCCCTCTAGCTGTGACTGAGCTCGTATCTGAGCAGCTGGGCCACCAGGATCCTTGCCTTTGCTGCTTTGATTGGAGGCTAAAGTTACCAGTGCCCTACCTCAACAAGGCTATGGTGTGTCCCTCAGAGAGTCTCTACTCCAGAAGGTCCCAACTTCTCTTTGAGGGCAGATATCTGATTGACAAGTCTGTACAGGGCAGTCTCCCTCCTTGAGATGGATTCAAATGAGCACATTTGGGACCTCAGTGGTACCTCCTTTGCCATATTGTACACATTACAGGCCCCTATCCAGCTCAGAGGGGGTGATACAGGGTGTAGATGTTAGGATGTGGGAGTCCTGAGCCATCTGGAGCTTTATCTTCCATATCTCTGTTGTAGAGACTCCAGGCAATAATGCCCCAACCCCTTCCTGGCCATCTGTGACATTTTGTTCTCCTCCTGACCCATTGTGGTAGTTTGAATAGTAATTGGCCTCCATAAGCTCATAGGAAGTGGCACTATTAGGAGGTGTGGCCTTGTTGGAGTAGGTATGGCCTTGTTGGGGAAGTGTGTCTTTGAGATCTCATATATGCTCATGTCATGCCCAGTATCTCAGACCACTTCCTGTTGCCTGCGATCAAGATGTATTAACTCTCAGCTCCTTTTCTAGCACCATGTCTGCCTGCAAGCCACCATGTCCCACCATGACGATAATGGACTGAACCTCTGAACTGTAAGCCTCACAATTAAATGTTTTCCTTTATAAGAGTTGTCGTGGTAATGGTGTCTCTTCACAGCAATAGAAACTCCGACTAAGCCAGGCAATGGTAGTGCATGCCTTTAATCCCAGCATTTGGGAGAAAGAGGTAGGTAGATCTCTTTGTTCAAGGACAGCCTGATCTATAGAGCTGTTAAACAGAGAAACCCTGTCTCAAAATATTAAAAAAAGAAAGAAAGAAAAAGAAAAAGAAAAAAGAAAGAAAGAAAGAAAACCTAACTAAGACACCCATTGTCCCTGTGGTGACCCAAGACAAGACTCAGTCTTCCTTCCTTCCTTTCTTTTTTAACTTGATTCTTTGTGAATTTCACATCTTGTACCCCAATCCCATTCATCTCCCCATCCCTCCATATCTACCTTCTGCCCTTGTAATCCCCCCTGCAAGAAAAGAAACGATAAAAATAAGAATTTAAAAAGAAATCTCAAAAAAAAAAAAAAAGAAATCTCGCCATGGTAGCTGCAGTGTGACGTGGGGTTGCCACACAGCACACCTTTTTGCCCAAACAGCTTTACCTCTAAATGTTCATTGCATGAAGACTCAGTTTCCCATCTCACCCCAACACCATTTCCTCCTAGCTGTTGGGAAAGGTTGAAGTAACTGGAGTAAGAATTGAATCACCCAAGGGCACCAGTGTGTTGGTACCATCAGGGGCCTTATCCTGAAGAAGGGACTGTGGTGGACAGAGACAGCCATGATTAGTTAGTCCAACAGATGGTGTATTTGGGTATCGAAAAGGTCATTCAGTCACTCTCTTTAGAACATCTGCTTTGTCCATAGGACCACCTCTTGTACAGTCTTAGGGTGGTCCCTGTACCTCCTGCCACTCAGAGGGTGAGTGGCTTTACAAATCACCTGCACTTGTATGATGGTGTTTTGTAGATTTCTGGTACTAAGGAATTTGTCCTGTCTCCTCTGTAGAGGGTTGTTGTAAAAGGGGGGCGGCTGTGTCCTGCCACCAAGAAGTGGGGCCATTTACCCAGCACCCGGCTCCCAGCCCCCAGCCGCCGGTTGCTTGTACCTGAAATAACCACACGAGAATTGTATTCATTTAAACTCTGCCTGGCCCATTATCATTAGCTTCTTCTACATATTAGTCTAACCCATATTTAGAAATCTACATGTCACCACGAGGTGGTGACTTACTGGACGATTCTAAGGTACGTCCATTTTGGGTGGGAGAATCATGGCATCTCTGGCAGTGCCTTCTTTCTCACCGCCTTCTGTTCTGTCTACTCCGCCCACCTAAGGGCTGTGTCCTATCTTACAGGCCAGGCATTCTCTTTATTAACCAATAAAAGCACACAAAATAGAGACGAACCCTCCTACACCAGAGGGTTAGTAATAATGATTATGGTTGCAGGTCTGTTACCTGAGCACTGCCTAGGGCCCAGCATGGTGTTCAACTTTGAGGAAGTCCTCCAGTGTGCTTTAGGGGGCAGGTACTACTATTGCCCTATTTTGGAAATGTAGAAACTAAATCTCTGAGAGTCAAAGCTTGGGCCCAAGATTATAAAGGTAGGTGGCAAAGGTGGGTTCTCCTCCCTGGAATGTCAGACACCAAGTCTGTGTGATGACATGTGTAAGCTCATAGGGACACAGTCCATCTTGTCATCTGTGGTAGGTCTCATGTGCCCTGTACGTGTCCAGGATTTAATCATGGCTGGGATTACTGAAGCTGTCCCAAGTGTCCTGAGGGGTGTTAAGGATGCTGGGAACAGGGCAGAAAGAGCTGCCCCTGGGCATTCTGGCTCCCTTTGCTGCATAGCAGCACCCCTCCCCCACCTCAGAGGTACTGCCATACGTGCCGGGTGGTTAAGAAAGAAACAAATCAACCTACGCCAGGAACTAGATGCTAAGAGGGACCAGTCTGTGGTGCTTGCCAGAATATCAGAGCTTCATGTCCCCATGTGTCATCACAGGAAGCAGGGGACCATGCAACCTGTGCCAAAGCAGCTGGGGCCAGTGTACTGCCTCGTGAGGCAGGGGAAGGGCTGGCACGCTGATCTGGGCAGCTCAAGCTGCTGGTCAGGGATGCTGGTTCAGAGGGGCTGCAGGGACAGACTTGAAGGGAGCTCACTAAGAGGACATTAGTCTCCACTGACCCATCCTTGGGGATGTGTGGATGACGGAGAGATAGTCCCTGTCATCTCAGTTGGCTTTGCTGTTGTTCTTTTAATTTTCTGTTTTTCAGACAGGATCTTAGGTATTCCAAGCAAGCCTGAAACTCTCTGCATTGGAGAAGATAATTCTGAACTCCTGATCTTCTTCCCTCAACCTCTTAAGCGCTGGAATTCTGGGCTTATGCAGTACTAGGGTCAACCCCTAAGCCTTATGTACACCAGGCTATAGTGGCATTTCATTTGTATTTTAATAAATAAAGCTTGCCTGAAGATTGGAAAAGTAAAACCGTCACACTGGTCAGCCTTGTAGACCAGGCAGAAATGACTCACACCTTTAATCCCAGTTGTCACACTAGCTTGCCATAGAAACCAGGCGGTAGTGGTGCATGCCCTTAATTCCAGAACTAGAGAGGATTGATTATAAGATGGGAGGAGATAGCTCTTAGTCTCAGTCTCATTCTGAGGTTTCTTGGAGGCAGGATCACCATTTTCAGACTGAGGTCAAGGTAAGATCCAGTGGCTGCCTGTTTGCTTTTCTGGTTGAGCCCCAATATTGTCTCTGAGTTTTTATTAATTGTACTTCACCAGGCACACACTCTGCCAGCTGAGGTATCCCTAGCTCTTTTTGCTTTGTTTGGTAGGCTATTGCTTGCTTAGTTAAGTGCCATGGTGGTGAGTATAATTGCATACAGCTCACAATGTATTAAATTTGGAGTCTTCCCTAAATGCCCATCACCAAAGGCTTAGTCCCTAGCTTGGCACTGTGGGGAACTGGTGGACCTTTGAGAGTAAGACTAGGAGGAGTGGTTAGGTTAGTGGGGCTATGTTCTCAAAGAGGACTGTGAGACTCCACCCTCTCTGCTCTCTTTAGCCTGGCTGTCCCACCACAGGCTCTCACCAAGAAGTGGAATGTCAGGGTAGACTGACCATGGGCTGAGCCCAAATCAACCGGTTTACAGACTCACTGTCTCAGGTGTTTTGTTACAGTGATGGAAAACTGACCGACACACCACCCTTAGGGTGTGGAGAAGAAGGCCTTCAAGATCAAAAGCAAATGCTCCCTATGTTGTGTCCCTTCTTCCTGTCCCCAGCCACCCCACCTTGATTTCCCGTCTTTTCTCAGTTTGGAGAGAGTCTTCTGTTCCGTTCTGGGTTCCTACTACTTCTGAGAAGTCGTCAGTGAAATGTAGGGTGTCAGGGCATTGTATTGGCTGGCGCCTGGATGATGGGGCAAATTCAGTTCAGACTGGTGATTGGGATGGGCCAGCCTTTGCTAGCCATGGGTTGGGGAGTTGGGGCTTTGGATGGTACAGCTGTAGAAGCCAGGCTTGATCTTAAGGATGCTCAGAGGAGAGGAAGTCTGTCTCCATAAAGTGTCTATGTTCCCTCTCTACTTGGTACTTTGGTGAGGTGGGAGGAGAGCGAGCCTGACCTTCAGTTTCCAGGGTAACTCACATTGTCTGTGTTTCTGAGCAGCCCCTCTCCACATATGTCCACTCTGGTCAGGTCACTGGAGCCTGCAGTCCCCTTTTGCTAGTGTCAACAATAGCCACACCACATGGGAATTTCCAGACCAGTCTGGATACTGGCATCTCCCAGAAAGTCCTGCCCTGGTTGTGTGTATGTGATAGGGAAGAGATCTAGGAAGTGGTTAGTGAGAAATTGATGATGCAAGATCTGGAAGAGGGACGTTCTCACCAACGAGGAGGCTAGAATTCTGCAGGCATCTTGCCCACTTCAAAGACTGCTTCCTCTGAGGTTTTGGAATCTTGACCCTCAGTCTTTGGGGTGGAGGAGAAGGATGAATGGCAGGCAGTTGCATGGTTAGGGCCTGGCTAGATGAACTTTTTTTTTCTCCTGCTAATCAAATTGACTTATTGTTCAGGTTATCAGTGTTGATTACAGAGACCCTCAGACTTAATCACCAGCAGCTTTAATCAAGAGAGATGGTCTTAAGGATGCTCTGAGGATTGATTACAGCTTAATGGATTTATTAGGAGCTAAGTGGGCCAGCAAGTAATTGGCTAAGTGAGGCGGCTTGTTATAGAAAAGGAGCAAAAGCTAAATGCTAGTGAGAAAATGGGTCAGAGGGGTGCTGGAGAGAGACTCCAAGGAGAATGGGGAAGAGGGCTGGGACACACAGAGTGAAATGAGCAAGTTGAATTGTGTGATCCCAAGGAAGAAGCTTTGGGGGAGTCGTTTCCCAGCAAGTCTTAGGAGCTAAACAGGGCAACCAGCTGCTTCAGGGTTCTCCTACCATGCCTTCACTTTGCCACGACAGATTTTAGGTTGTTTCTCCTCAAACTGTAAGCCAAATATGACCTTCCTCCCTGGAGCTGGTGTTCGTCAGGAGTTTGATCCTAGCAATGAGAAGTGAGCATTCTGCCCCTCAAACACAGCAGCTCCGTTCTGTCAGCTAATTCTGCCCAATTATCATCTGGGAACTGTCTCTCCCATTCTCTGTCCTTATAGGTTAGGGAGAGCCCTCCTCATCCACCCTCAGTCCTGTGGGCATGTGGCCTTGCCTCACCCTCTCCAGCCATACTCCTCACTGTCGGCTGAGTGGTCCTCCCAGTCAATACAGTTATAATGTCAGCTTTAGAGCTTGGCCCTCTTTCTTCTGTTAAGAGGTGGACTGCCCTGTATTTAAGTCTGGGCAGGTGACCGAGTCCCTAATGAGTGCTGCTGTGGAGGGATGTGACTTCCGGAGGAGAGGGTGCCGTACTTCTTCTAGATCTGCTGTCTGTATTCTCAGGAGGACTCCCCTTCACAAGTTCCAGTTTAGAAACTGGCTACCATATTTAACTGTAAAAAGTCCATGTCATAGGGACACTGAGTGGAGGTGACCTGAAGGGCCACCCCAGAGGAGCCAGCTTTCAAGCTCTCTCACTGAGGTCATTGACCCGAGAATATTTTTAGAAGTGGATCTTGTGGTCCCAGCAGTCACAGCCATCAGCCATTTGACTCCAGCCACAGATCTGGACACAATGGTGGCGGCGCCAGGGAGGGGGGTGATGGAGCTGCCTCTTCTGTGTTCTTAGTATAGAGTATGATCATTTAAAAAAAAATCCACGTTCATCTGTTCAATTTGAGGGTCACTTGTTGCACAATAGGAAGAAATAGGACTTATATGATGCCCTATGCCTACTTAAAATGTCAGTGATTCCCAGACCACGGAATAAAGTCCCAATTCCTCTGCTCTTTAACCAGCTTCCTGTCCACCTTAGCAGCTCTAGCCCCCAACTCTGCTGCATGTCTGGATGCTCCCTGCTTCCCTCGGCTCCCAGGTGTTGGCGCCCACAGGCTGTCAGAGGACACTGGGGTCCTTTTCCTCAGGACTAATAATGATAAAAGGATCTAAAAGCAGGTCCAGGTATTCGTAGATTTGAGGTGAGTTTCCGGATCTTTAGATGAAGCAGCATGTATGTACGCGGGTTCTGGAGTCACACTGTCATGGGTGACTCCGCGCAGTTAAGAGCATGTATGTACGCGGGTTCTGGAGTCACACTGTCATGGGTGACTCCGCGCAGTTAAGAGCATGTATGTATGCGGGTTCTGGAGTCACACTGTCGTGGATGACTCCACGCAGTTAAGAGCATGTATGTACGCGGGTTCTGGAGTCACACTGTCATGGATGACTCCGCGCAGTTACTTAACCTCTTGATGGTTCACCTGCTTCACCTAGAAAACAGGATGAGAGGAAACACTTCATAGAGTTGAGGTGAGCATTAAATGTGGCTTGGAGTTGAGGATGGTGCCCACCAGAGGATGCTTTGATAAGTATTTAAAGTAAAACAGGCTGGGCGGTGGTGGCGCACGCCTTTAATCCCAGCACTCGGGAGGCAGAGGCAGGCAGATCTTTGTGAGTTCGAGACCAGCCTGGTCTACAAGAGCTAGTTCCAGGACAGGCTCCAAAGCCACAGAGAAACCCTGTCTCGAAAAACCAAATATAATAATAATAATAAATAATAAAAAATAAAACAAACCTGCCAATAGTTTCCTTTCATCATGAAATCTTGGCATGTGTCACTTTCTGGGGGAGGCCTTAGTAACTGATAGCTCTCCTGCAGCGGGCTACATAGGAAGGTCTCGGTCACAGCGCCTTCGATCCCTTCAGCACATCCCAGCCACTGTATTTGTCACTGATTCTATGGTGCTGTCATTGAGATCACTACAATCCTGCAGTTTTCTAGGATACTTTAAAAATATGTATCTATTTAGGCGAATGGTCTTAAACTTGGTAGGAAGAGCACCTCCTGCCTCCACCTCTCAAGGGCTGGGCTTGCAGGCATGAAGCACCATGCCCGGTTAGAGGAGATTACTTCCGTCGATTCACTTATTCAAGGTGTAGATGAAGAAGAGTCTTACTAAGAAGACCGAATTCTACTCCATAGTGTTGGGCTTGGACTCCGCCAAGGTCTTTTGTTTATTCCCACTGGTGTATTATCAACACCAGGAGGCGCTGTGGTCGCACTGGTTTTTTTCACCCCAGGTGGCCCGCAACACTGGTCAGGGGTCAGGGCATGGTTCCCCTTACCGGCTTCCTCTTGAGGGAGCATTCCTATCTTTTTTTTTTTTTTTGCGTCTCTGTGCGTGAGTCTGTACGTGAGACAGTGTGTGTGTGTGTGTGTGTGTGTGTGTGTGTGTGTGTGTGTGTGTGTGTGGGCGCGTGAAGGGAACATTTCTTGCATACATACATGGGTTTATAAAGCTGCAAGCTACATTTCTTGCTTCCAGTCCTATCATCATCTGTGACTTGAAACACGTTGCTTTTTTTTTCTCTGTGACTTGAAACGCAGAGTGAACTAAAGACTTCCTAGATTTCAGGCTCCACGCGTCCCTCCTACCCCCATCTCTCTAGCATTAAAACACTTTCCAGAAGAGAGACTCAACCAGAGGCTTTTCCAACTGGATAAGTCTAGTGCATGCCCAGCTCTTGGGGACCTTTGAGTGAGGTTCTCCGTTCACCAGTGGTGGGAGAATGAGGCGCGTCCATTCCTCCAAGTGCCTGGACCACCAGCATCCTTGCGCTCTCCTACTTTCTTTGCTCGCCCGGGTCTCCATAGCTGGTGAATGATGGCCTTAGCGGAGAGGCGTGGAGGGGGCGGGGAAGGGGCCCAGAGGGGAGGGGCAAGGGAGCGCTGTCACCGAGTGTCACGCTGCCCCTCCCGCCCTCCGCCCGGGGTGGGGGCGTGGAGCACGGGAGGGCGGGCTTCTCCGCCAGCCTCGCAGCGGCAGCCGGAGCGCACTGGCCTCCTGAGCAGGGCGCGGAGCGCGCAGTCCAGAGCCGGCAGCCGGCCGTCCCCTGCCCTCGTGTCCTGGGCGGCTGTCGGGTTCCTGGAAAGCGCATCCAGCCATGGAGCCTTTGCACAAAGACGCCGAGACGGCGGCAGCGGCAGCGGCTGTGGCAGCGGCAGATCCCCGGGGGGCGTCGTCCAGCGGGGTGGTCGTGCAGGTTCGCGAGAAGAAGGGCCCCCTGCGCGCCGCCATCCCCTACATGCCCTTCCCGGTGGCTGTCATCTGTCTCTTCCTCAACACTTTCGTGCCGGGATTGGGTAAGAAGTGGGGGTGGGAGCTCCTATGACCTAGGCTGCCTGCTGAGGGTGGGCAGAGCAGGGGCTGAGCACTGGCTGAGACCCGTGGGTGTGCCCGCCGGTCTCAGGCTGTGCTCCCACTGTTGGTCTACTGGCAGGTGGCTGAAGCCAGTGGAGTGGGCATCTTAAAAGAGAGGTGCCACGTTTGGTCTCTGACTCGCAAGCAAGGTGGCCAGGGCAGAGAAAAGCTATAAACTTGGCTGAGAATCTTGGAGCCCCAGGGAGGGACCCGACGGCTCCCAGCTCCAGGCTAGGCTACCTTTCTTAGCGAGAGGAATCTTCTCTATCAAGCATATATTTCTTTGATTCCCACTACTTCGGGAAGAGAGGAGGCAGAACAGGAGGAACTCGTGGATATGGTGATACTGGTGGTGGTGGGGGGGGGGGACCAAGCTCGAGGGAGTCTGAGAAGTCGATTGGGCTGGGGGAAGGGGGACACACAGATTTAGGAGACACATTGTACCCTATCATACTTTTACACGGTGCAGAGCCTGTGGGGATGTCAGCTCTTTAGCCAGAGTCTCTTTTCCTGGTGCCTGAATTTTTTTTGCCAGAAACCCCGCTGTGCCCCGTAGGAAGGGAGGGATGATTTTATTTAGTTTACGCGCATGTGGATTTGGACTGCATGTGGCCAGAAGTGAGCCCGTTAGAACGCGGAGAGCGCTCGCCAATAAGTCTCTGTCGGGCTCTGGCTGTTTGGACACACCCTAGTGGCACTGCTGTCCCAAAATAGTGCCTAAGGGTGAGCAGAGGTAGAGAAAGAGAGCTTTTCCCCATCTCCTCTCTCCAGCCCCCATCGCCGACTGCCTGTCCCTCCCCCCACCTCTAACTTGCTTGCTTGCTTGTCCACAAGTAGACCCTGCACACTAAGGAGGCGTCCTCCTCAGCAGCGTGCTGGGCTGGCAAAGCAGGCATCCTATGCATTCTTCAGAGTGCCTGCCTCTGCCGGCCAGCTAGCTGCCTTCACAGGGCTGCCAGTTCCCAAAAGCAGAGGTCAGCTAGAAGTGTCTTTCAGCTTCCCTTTGGCCTTTCTCACGGTCTTGCTCCTAGCAGGCTCAGCAGGGACCTCTTCTGTGGTGATTTTGAAGGCCACACCCACTCAACCGAACCTGTGGTCCTGCCTCAAGTCTTTCTGTCCCTGAGGGCCGCTGCGGCTGGGAGTCCTGTGTGAGTAGAAAGTCAAAGCCTTTAGCTGGGCTTCCCCCTTGAAAGATGCCTTTAGTAGCCTACCCCACATTTGATGTCATCAGGCCAACTCTAAATGATACTGCTGGAAGCCAAGTTGGTGTTAATTTCCATGATTAGAAAGGTCCACCTACTGGAGTAAAGAGAGACCTCTTGCCTGTCTCCTCCAGGACACCAAGGTCACAAGGCAAGGTGCATTTTTTTTTTTTTGGGTTTTTCAAGACAGGGTTTCTCTGTGGCTTTGGAGCCTGCGCTGCTCTTGTAGACCAGGCTGGTCTCAAACTCACAAAGATCTGCCTGCCTCTGCTTCCCGAGTGCTGGGATTAAAGACATGTGCCACCACTGCCCGGCTTGATAGAATTTTTTTCTACGCGGTGAAATGAACATACCGTAGGCTTTTGAAAAAACAAACGTTATGGAGTCAGGTGGGCAGGGCTGCACTGGGCTGCTGCTGGGGAGGGAACCAGGCTTGTGGGAACCCCGTACTAGGAGTTAGCAGGGGTCTACCTGCTCGTGATGCACCAGTGCCTGCCCTTCTGGGTGTGAAGCTCTAGGTGTCTTTCCACCCCAAGTCCTACCGCTCTAATAGCATCCACTCCACTCACCTCTGAAACCTTACCCCAGGGATCTAGCTTTCTCTCCTTCACAGTTCCTCTGTAAGGTCAGAATCCAGGAATTTACACACACACACACACACACACACACACACACACACACACGCACGTCTTTCTAAGAAACTTGGATACAAAGAAATGAGCAAACGACACGAGAAATAGCAGGTGGAATGTGGTATATAGACTTGTGTTTTCAGCATGTTAACCCGAGCATGTTTTCTTCATATTTGCCTTGATTGCTACTCCATAGTCTTCTGGGCATGCAGGCCTTGGCACCTATCCACAAGGGATGGAAGATCTCAGGCCCTTGGGAGGTAGGGCTTCTCATCTGTAAGTTTGGGATGTCTGCTTCTCTAGGAGACTGGATTGATGAAATGTGAGAGGTTAAAACCAAAGGCTTCCTATAAATAAAAACCAAAGCCTTACTATATGTAAAGACTAAACCAAACCAAAAACACTCTAGAGATGGTGGGCCCATGTGTCCTGTTCTTTCTCTCTCTCTCTACTTCTTTTTTCTTTTTCAGATAAGGTCTTGCCATATATTCCTGGCTGTTCTAGTATTTGTTAGGCAACCCAATTGGTCACAAACTCAGAGCAATCCTCCTGCCTCAGATTTCCACGTGCTGAGATTATTGTCCTAATCTTGCACACTGCCCAACTCTACTTTGCGCCTGTTTGTCTCATCTCTGGGTAGGGTAGCTGGTACAGTGACAGCTCTGTTTCTAAGTGTCCTTCATCTTTCTGCTTCCCTCTGCACCTGCCCCATGTCCTGAACCACAGACCACAGACCTCGAAGGCATTCTCCCACCCTGGCCTTCCTGCTACCTCCACTACCCTGCTGGGGAGTGGTTTGGATGATCTCAGCTCTTGGAAGTCCTCTTCTTGGCTCAGGTCTACTTCTGCTAATCCTCCTGGTTTGTTCAAAGCTCCAGAGACAACTGAATATTCAGACTGCTTCTTCTACTCTTTGATGAAGTGTGGCATCTTCTAATCCATCCACCCATTCACTGGGCCAACATAGGCATCACCGTATGTCAGGCACTGGGTATGTGAGGATGGATAAAGCAGCCAAGGCCAGTGTCTGTGCAGGAGAATTAATATCGACTTCAAATTTGCTCAGAGGGCAGCAGAAACAGAGTTTTTGCCCCAGTTCCTTCTTCCTAGGTCTGGGGCGGGGCTATTGGAGGATGCTTTCAAGAGAAGCAATTGTAGGGATACTCATCCTGTGGCCCCCACAGTCCTTCCCTATAGCACCCACTCTCTAGAAACTGCTCAGACCACTGACTTAAACTAAGATTTTCTTTCTTCTGGGAAATTTTCTTCTTTTCCCTTTCTTTCTTTTTTTTTTTTGCAATGGAGGGGAGCTGGCATTGGCTGAATGAAAACTACCTACCACCTCACGTTGCTGGCTACTCAGGCCCATCAGTTTATGAGACCTACCTTGGAGGAGCCATATCCTTTAAAGCCTCCAGGCTCCTCTCCATCCATGCATGCAGTGGTGGTCCTTGGATAGTGAGGTTGAGCAGTAAGAGTGATAATCCCTGCCTGAAGTATGCCTGGGAAGGAGAGATGGCTTATAATCACTTTCCATTGTCACCGTGAAAATGTCTATTCATTTATTTTTGTGGTGTTGAGGATCAAATCCAGGGCTCTGCACATGCTAGATAATTACTCTACCGGTGAGCTACACATCCAGGCTGAAAAATCATTTTGTCAAATGGTGATAAGATGGTGAGGAGAGGCATGTTCATCCCAATCCAGATAAGTCCTGATAAAGGCAACTGCCAAGTTCTTCTTGTTTCAAGAAGGAAGATATATATGTGTGCTTGTGTGTGTGTGTGTGCGCGCGCTTGTGTGCGTGCGTGTGTGTGTGAGTGTGCATGTGTTTGTGTGCGTGTGTGCTTGTGCTAGTGTGCGTGTGTGTGCTTGTGTGTGTGCGTGTGTGCTTGTGTGTGTGTGTGCTTGTGTGCATGTGTGCTTGTGTGTGTGTGTGCGTGTGTGTGTGCTTGTGTGCATGCGTGTGTGTGTGTGTGTGCATTGTGTGTGCATGTGTGTGCTTGTGTGCGTGTGTGTGTGTATAAAATGGAAGTTAGTTGTTGTGCCCTAAAATGGTCTGAAAACGTGTCTGTTGATGAAGGGAATCGTTATGCTGCCATATTTAAAAATTATTACCTGTGGTGATTTGGTAAGATATAACTGCTGGTGACTCAGAGAGACAGAGCAGGTAACAGGAAGGCCTTGTCCGCTGACCGTTAACTTCTCCATCAGACCTAATGTTGGCCGTCAATTACTGCCGACTGTCACATAAACATTTATGCCTCCCCTAACTCACCGCTTGTCCTCTGACAGCACAAAGATCTTCCTTCCAGCAGGGATACCTCAGGCAGGCTCAGCTTCTAGTTCTTTCTTTTAGCCCAAGACTCAAATCAATAACCAATCAGCCTTTACCTTGCAACGTCTTTTGTATTGATGACTTTCTGTTACTAGTTTGACAGTTTTATATGTGTTTATCCAAAAAAGCTGCAAATCCCTTGAAAGTAGCAACTATTTAAAATTTTCTCCTAGAGCTCAGAAGCTATAAATGGCCACATATTGACAACATTATACGCTTGGAATAGACATTAGAGTGCCCCTGGGTCTAGCACCTTTATTTAATACATACATTAAACAGGCCTGGGGATGTGAAAACCAGGGGCGTTTATCTCCTACAGAGATCTCCTAAGGGAGTTACTTGAAAATGTTTCTTCAGCAGAGTAAGGGAGTGTCTGAAAGACCATGAGCTCCAGGAAATAATGGGTCCTACTAAGACAGGGAAAGAGGCCCATCTCTCCCATGGGCACTGGACTAGTGTTAAGCATGGCTGAAAATCTGTTAAGATCACAATTGGTTTTAATGATAAGAAGTCTGGCTGCTTGACAGCTGAAGAAGAAAAAGAGCATCAGAAGAGGGCAGCTAAGGCAGAGAGAAGGCAAGGGAAGGCAGCAAGCTGAGGCTAAGGAAGGATAAAAAACTCCAAACCCGGCCGTTGTAAAGTCTTTAGGGCCAAAGGTCTTGCGTCCTGAGCCAAGAGTTCCTAGGCTGGCTGATGTGGGAGGTCCTTCTGTCTTTGTGTTACTTTTATTGGTTAATGAATAAAGAAACTGACTTGGCCTATAGCAAGGTAGAAGGAAGGCAGATTCAGGGAGAAGCTATGGAGCCGCTGCCAGAGACAGATGCTGGAAACTTTATCCAGTAAGCCACTGCCACATGGCAATACAAAGATTAATGGAAATGGGTCAAATTAATATGTAAGAGTTAGCCAATAAGAAGCTAGAGCTGGGGGCTAGAGAGATAGCTCAGAAGATAAGAGCACTAGCTGCTCTTCCAGAGGTCATGAGTTCAATTCCCAGCAACCGCATGGTGGCTCACAACCATCTGTAGTGAGATCTGGTGCCCTCTTCTGGCATGCAGGCATACATGGAGGTAGAATGGTGCATAAATAAATAAATAAATGAACATGTAAATAAATAAATATATAAAGTAAACCACAGATAATCCAATTGAAAAAATAAAATAAACATAAAAATTCTTAAAAAAAAAAAAAAGAAGAAGAAGCTAGAGCTAATGGGCCAAGCAGTGTTTTAAATAATATAGTTTCTGTGTGATTATTTCGGTTCTCAGTGGCCAGGACAAACAAGCAGCTTCCTGCAACAATTGACTGGTGTTAAAGGCTAAATAATACCAACTACCTAAGTCTAAACAGCAGCAGCAACAGAACAGTAATGCCGTCCAGGGCTGAAGAATCCCAAATCCCTAGGCCTATACAAGGGACTGAGACCCTTGTGGGCTGAGGATCTTGGTACTGGAGGCCTGAAGAAAACTCTAATGGAAAGATGCTATCTGTGGTTGCCTGCTGCCAAAAGCTGAGTGGGAAAGAAAAGCTGTCAGTGGCCAGGGTTGAAGAACTTCTCTTTGCCGACTCATGGTTTCTACCTATGTAGAGCAAAAATCCCATCCAGTTGACTGGTAGTGCTACTTCGGCCAGCCAGGAAAAGCAGTCAAGAGATGAAATTTACTCAGCAGCCTAGAAGACAGCCAGACTTCATAAGAGTAGGAGGGGCAGAGGGCCCAATTAAAGAGCTCTCTGAGGATGACATGAAACCAGGACATTCCACACAGTAGAGAATGTTACTGGGAAAGCACAAGAAATTAAGATTTTAATGGGAAATAAAGAATGCGAACAAGAAAAGCAGAAGGTAATTAGTGGCCTCGGCTTGGCGGTTTATACCTTCAATCCCTGCCCTCAGGAGGCATTCCAAATTTGAGCCTGAGCCATGTTAACAAATAAGACTCTATATAAAGACAGAAAGGAAGGGAGGAAGGGAGAGAAAAAAGAGAAGGCATTAGTAACCGTAGTGAATAAAAAGGCCATGCAAAAGCATTAAGATCCAAGTGTGAAGCTGCTCAATGAGATCAGAAGTCAACAGACTTCAAAAGCAAGAGGAGGATTTAACAATAGCTGGGAAAAAATTTTGAGGCCATTATTGTGGGATGTGTCATATAAGGCATGTTCCTCCTACAATTCCTACAACAAGAAAAAAAATAAGGCAGTCAGAAACTCTGTGTTAACAAACCAAACACAGTGTCATGAGTGGCACATTGAAGCCCAAATACGAGGCCATTTAAAATGTGACCCAACTGTGAGTAATGTAAGTGACAGAATGTAAAAAAGGATCTTCGAAGTCTGTGTGGTGTGTGTTCTTGATGTAGTGGTACAGGGTCTGGTATCTCTGGCTCTGCAGGGGGAGTGTTTGCTTAGTTATAATGATGTAAGTGCTGCCTTGTGGGTTTCACCTTCTAAAATCAACAAAGCAATGCAGACCACTTAAGAATGGCAACGGAGGAGCATATCAAGCCTTCCCACCTTTACAATATAAAATGAGAAGGCAGACAACACAGGAGGAAATAAGTGGAATGGCGAGGGGACAAACTCGTTGTTCCCAGTTTTTCTTCACCCTTTGTGAAGGAAGGATGCACACTCACCTGATGCCGTATGGCTTACCCGCCTCTCGTGGAGGAGAATGCTCTCTCCTCTGCCCTTTGGCATCAGGCTTGGCATGTGATTGATGATCTGTTCATGGTGAGCAGATCCTGGAAGAGGTGCTGTGAGGCTCTGCCCTCTCTCCACATCGGAAGCAGGGTATGACATGAACTGTGAGCCCTAAGTTAGAATTGCTAAGATTTTGTTGTCAGTTTTCTTTGCTATTGTTCTGGAGCATGCAGCAAAGCTGACTGGCGGGTCGAGGTGTTCATACCCTGATTACATAAGGTGGGGAGTGAGGCGGTGCTTGTTATAGTTGATAGATTGAGGGTACCAGGGTGACCAATAGATAAACTGTGTTAGTAGCATGTTAGGATAATGGAGCAATGGTGGCATGATGGGGATGAAGTCAGAACAAGAGTGAAGGGAACGAGGATTGATGTTCCAAGCTGATTTTGCTACTTCATAGCAGAAAGCCAATAAGTCATTGGCATCTAAAGGTGATAATTCAGGAAACAGCAGTATACACTTTTTTGAATATTGCTTTTTGAAGGTTAGGAAAATGAAGAATTGGCATCATTTTTTTTTCTGTCTGGTGGTTCATCTTAGCAGCATATATACATGCAGAAACTGGTTCATCTTTAAAAGACAGCCTCTCTCTCTCTCTCTCCTCCCCCCCATCCCTCCCTCTCCTTCTCTCTGTCTCTTTCTCTTTCCTTCAAGAAAGAGTTTCTCTGTGCACTCCTGGCTGTCCTGGAACTCGTTCTGTAGACCAGGCTGTCCTCGAACTCACAGAGATCTGCCTGCCTCTGCTTTTGAGAGCCAGGATTAAAGGTGTGTCCTATCACACCCACCTCTAAAGACAGCCTCTCTCGATCAAGCCTCTGCCTCTGGCCATTTTACAGTTCTGTACTCTCTTTTATAATAAAATTCTCTCTGAAAGTGTTCTTGTCTGGATTTGTGGTCTCCAGCATGTTCTCTTCCGAAAGTTTGACCTCTGTCACCCACCTAACTTGCACTTGTCAGGGTCACCATTCTCCTCCAGGTTGCTACATCCAGGGGGCAGTCCACTGTCCCTCCTTCCTGCGTTGGACTCAGGGCTCATTCCCTTCTAGCAGTGTTCTTTTCATTTGGCTTCATGTTTCTTATCTCCCATGGCTCCTTCATTTCCTTTGCTCCTCTCTGCAACCTCTAGCCGTGGGCGTTCCCCAGGGCCTCGATCTTGACTTTGATCTTCTCTCTTCTGCCCACACAGCTTTATGACAAGGACTCTTAAGCTCAGATCCTTAGATCTGTCCCTGCCTCACACTCTAGAGCCTCATCTCCAACCTATCCCCTCCTGCCCAGGCCGCAAGGTATCCCGGACTCAGCCTTTCCAGAAGCAAATGCTCACTTTTGCCCCAAACCTGCCTTTCTCTTATCTCAGTGAATGTCTCCAGCTGGAAACCGGGACTCACCCTTGACTCATCTTCAGTCACACACATCCCTGAGACATGCTCCTGTCTCTGCTGCCAAACTCTACTCAGTACCTGATAGCTTCTCACCACTCTCTAGCCTAATCCTCTACCTTTCTTCAAAGTATTGTGAAAGCCCTGTGTGTGTGTGTATGTATGTGTGTATGTGTGTGTGCACTGTCTGTGTTTGCATGAACACATATTTGTGTTTGATGCTGTGTGTGTATATATGTGTAGAATGTGTGTGCACACATATGCATGTGTGTATGATGTGAGGGTGCTATGTGTATGCATATATGTCTCTGTGTATGTGCATCCATATGTGTCTGTATGATTTGGAAATGTTCTGTGTGTGTGTATGCAGTCTATATTTGTGTGCACACACATATGTGTGTATGATGTGGGGGTGCTGGTGTGGGGGTGTATATAGTCTTTGTTTCTGTGCACAAATATGTGTATATGATATGGGGTGCACATGCCACAGCATGTATGTGGATCCATCCTCAGGCATCCTCACCTTCCACCTTATTTGAGACAAGGTCTCTGTTGTTTTTTCCGCCACCACACGCCAAACAAAGTGAACCATGAGATTCTGGGAATTCTCCTGCCTCCACCTCTCACCTCCCCATAGGAGTCCTGGGTTACAGATGCTTGTGCAATCTCCCACTGTGCTCTGGGCTTTTATATGAGTTCTGGGGATTCAGACTCATGTACAGCAAGTGTTTCTACCCACCAAACCACCTCTCTGGCCTGTCGGATTTTGAGATAGGGTCTCACTCTGTAGTCCAGGCTTCCTTAGCCACTCATCTCTGATAACTTCTTTTTTTTTTTTTTAAATTTCTTTATTTTGTGTGTATGGATGTTTTGCCTGCACGTGTGTCTGGGCACCATGCATGTTGTGTCTGTAGAGCCAGAAGGGGGCATTAGATCACCCGGGACTGGAGTTACAGATGGTTCAAGCCACCAAGTGGATGCTGAGAATCAAACCTGGGTCTCCTGGAAGACCAACCGGTGCTCTTAACTACTGAGCCATCCCTCCAACTTTGCAATGGCTGCTTAAATGACCTTCTCTTCTTGCCTTCACTGTGTGCCCCTTAATGGTATCTTTATAGTCTGTCCTGAACATATCAGCTAGATCAATCTTTTTGAAACATGATTAAGTTAGATCATTTCACTTTTAAACTCTCGAAAATAAAACAACAACAAACAACATCAAAGCTAAACCAAACCAAAGTTCCTCAAATAACTCCCACAGCCCTCAGTGGAATCTCAAGTCTTATTTATGACTTATACCATCCTAGGTCAGAATTTTTCGGTGGGATATTATAAAGGTCATAGAGGAATTTTATAAGTCTTTAACAATTTCTGGTACCTAAATTACAAAAAGTTAATAAAAAGATACAGGGAAAACTAATTGAACAATATATTTTGCTTAATACGTATCCAAGATATTATCATTTCAGTGTGTAATCAACACTAAGTTATCAGTGAGACTTTGACATTTCTTTTGGTGTGTAATGAGTTTCCAAAACCTGATGAAATCCAGCATGTGTTTTACACCTGCAGAATTTTGGGTGTCAGTGTTGTGTGAGCTACGCCCGTGTTTCTTCTGAGATGTGGCTTGGAAAACTAGCTGTAGCTAAGAGCAGACGATATGGGGGGGGGCACTTCAGTGATGAGTAGGCAACCTGCCAAGCAAAGTAGCTGATTTGTGACTGCCCTTTGACCAACCTGTGCCACGTGCCTACTGTGTGACAGCTCAGCTTTGGAGCCAGAATGCAAAGACACAACAGTTAGGTCCCGGCACTCAGGAACTAATGGTCTCCCATGAAGGAATGTCAATAAATACAGAATGAGGTGTGTGCTCTCTTGAGGATGGCTGTAGCCTTTATGATCCAGTCGGTTGCAGTGAGATGAGACTTTTCCTGGGAAACTTGAGGACTTGAGCAACGGAGAGCCTGGTGTGGTTGCCTGTGCCTGTGATCCCAGTACTCAGGATGTGGAGACAGGAGGATCATGAGTTTGAGACCAGCCTGGACTGCAGAGTGAGACCCCCATCTCAAGGAAACAGAACAGAACAAAACAAAGAAGCAAAGAGGAAAGGAAGGAGAGGGGAAGATGCAGCAAGTTCAGTAGGATGACAGGGAGGGTGCTGGACAAGACGTTCCCTGCTCTGTCAGACTCACCTTGCTGCAAAGCATCATGGACAGGGTGTGAACCAGAGGCTTCAGACCTGAGTGTGGTCCCTTATGTGGCTGGCTCCTGGGCAGCAAGGACCTGTGAGCAGCTCACTTAGCCTCTCTGAGCTGGTCTCCCTGCCTGACCTCACCACAAGGTCACTACGCTTTGTTAACCAAAAAAACGCTCAGTGATTAGAAACGTCATTATCCATCAGTGTGCCAGCATTTCTCTGGTTCCCAAGGTCAGTGAAGGGATCTTTCTCAGACCAGAACTGGACATAGTGTGTAGCTGACAATTGCGCCTGCTCAGTATCGTCTTCCCACAAGTCTTATGGAGGCAACACCTGAAAATTCCTTCTGGACGTTCATGCGAGCTAGCTTTCCACCACCGTAACAGCGAGTCTGAGACGATCTGTTTACAAGGAGAGAAGGTTTATCCTGGCTCACAGTCTCGGAGATTTTAGTGCATTCTTTACGACTGTGGTAAAGCAGCTCATGATGGCGGGAACATGCGGTGAACCGAGCTCTCACCTGGAGAGAAAAACTGCTCAAAAGAGAGAGGACAAAGAGGGGATAGACTCTTACTGTCCTCTCCAAGGGCATGCTCCCAGTGACATAAGGCCCTCTCACTAGCCTAAAACTTCACAGTGCTTGTACTAATGTCACGGTGAGGGCCATGCTTCCAACACTTGGGCCTTTAGAGCAAGATCCAAATGATAGAAATACCTGACCCTATTACCCAAATTCAATATGCCAGGTGAGAGGAAGACCCAAGAGGCTCTAAGACTTATTCAGCACACCAAGAAGTCATCTGTGTGACAGTCCCCATATTCAAGGGGTGTGTCCTGAGGCTGACCTTAGAATTCGTCAAAAGGTCATAGAAACAGTAAAGTGAGGGTGTGTGTGTAGGGGGGGCACACATATGTACACAGACAACCCTACACACCACACACACACACACACACACACACACACACACACACCTACCTCTGATGTTTTGCCTATGGTCATTTTGCTAAGGAAATTGGAAACTCCTGTTTGTGTTTAAAAAGTCCAGCCTTCTAAGACCAGTTTTTTGATACATCCTTGAGGCACACATGGTGGCTGGCGACTTAGTGTCTTGAAGCATTTGGGGTTAGGTGAGGTGGTAGATGGATCTTCAGCATGGGAACATCCCTCTGAGAACTGAATGTTGGTGTCACCTGGCCTGGACAGAGGACTTTTTCTCAAATGGGATGGGGACAATGTTTTCCTAATTAGAGGCTAAGCATAAAAATTAATTAGACATTTGTTTATGAAAGATCATAAGTTACACACAAGTAACTTTTATTGAAAAGACTAAAAAGACATGAGACCAAGGTTCAAGGTGACCCTTGAACATGAATGCATGGGGCCCATGACCAAGGCGATTCTTGAACATGAATGAATGGCGGTCATGGCCAAAGTCCTCTCTTGAGTTGAACACTCAATCAGCTTTGTTGACTGAGAAGTTTGACCCTGAAGTAAAGATGAGTTTGGTCTGAGTGAAGAACATTCCTGAAACCTCCACAGATAAAACAGTTCACCTTCTCTAGGATGATGGACCAGAGGGCCTTCCAACCTCTTCCGTTTACAGATGAGGAAAGGGACGCTCATTCTGTTTCACCATCCATCACCACAGCTGCATGCTCTTCCTGCTTGGGTCACTAAACATATGTTAAATTAGGGGGATGTATGAGGAGAAGCATGTGTGGACAGCCACACAGTCATTGGACAGACAGAAGATGGCTAAGCACCCTCCTGTCACACATCCGTACCTCAACTCACTGTATTCAGTTGCAGCTGCTATATTTAGTGTATCAAAATAGATGCTTATATACATTACCACACAATGCCATAGAAGTCTGCTGTTGAAGGCTTGGGAGCTTTGTCCAGGTGTCCTTGTGTCAGGGCCATGGGTAGAGTCCCTATGTCTTGTCTCAGAGATAGACAAGGACAGGAGTTCAGAGAGTGAAGTTTCCTTAGCACCATAATTTAGAGGCTAGCAGCCACTGTCCGGAAGAAGGCTGCTGCCATGTTTTCTTTTTAAAAGAAGCATGTTCCCAAGTGGGACCTTTTATCAATGGGAGTAGAACAAGGTGCCCTTGGCACACATTGAACACAAGGGCAAACATGACAGCTGAACTACTCTCTCTGACCCTGCCCATGGCACTAGTCAGATGGATGGCCTTGCCACACAGAATGACATCATGAGGTCAAGCTGCTGGAGGGAGAACCAACGGCCACTCAGGACATCCAGGTCTTGTTGCAGTGTGTCTGTGGTATGACCTGATACTGTCTCAGTAGACTGTCTGTATTGCAGGCTAAGCACATGTCTGCCCATGTCTCAGCTCTGGTCCTTGCATCTTTCACTCTGAAATCCTCAGTAGCGCCCCGTCACTCATTGAACCAAGTTTACAGTCCACGTTGGGTCTCAAAGGTCTAGTGAGCAGCTTATGTGTTTTCTGTCCCTACCTCACCGTCTAGCCCTTGCACAGCCTCCAAGTCCCACTTCAAACAGCCTCCTCTGAAAGATGATTTCTTCACTCCAGCGAGGTCGGCTCTTCTTTCCTCTGATGGGCCAATCCACTTGAGCCACTCTGGGCCTCAAACTCTGGTTCTTTTGTGACCATCTTATCCTCTCTTGTGAAATCATATCCTTGAGGGGGGGACCATGCTCTATTCATCTTTTTTTTTTTTTTCGAGACAGGGTTTCTCTGTGGTTTTGGAGCCTGCACTGGAACTAGCTCTTGTAGACCAGGATGGTCTCGAACTCACAGAGATCCACCTGCCTTTGCCTCCCGAGTGCTGGGATTAAAGGCATGCACCACCATCGCCTGGCCCTCTATTCATCTTCTACCACCTGTGGTGCTTTCTGCTCTTCCAAGAGGTGTTTGCTGAAGTGGAGGTATATTTATATTGTGGCTGGAGAGTGTGTGGAGTAGGCCTGCTATAGTTTGGAATAAGAGCCCCTCAAAGGTCAGAGGCTTGGTCCCCAACCTGTGATAGTTTTAGGAGACCGTAGGACTTTTAAGATGTGGGACTTAGTGTGAGGAAGTTGTGTCACTGGGGGCACACCCTTGAAGGAGATGTTGGGACCCCAACCACTTCCTGTCTCTTTGCTTCCTGGCTGCCGAGAAAGCATTTCATTCACCTCAGGCTCCTACCACTATAGGCTTCCTCATCTACACAGGCCCAAGAGCAACAGGCAGAGCCAAACAACCACAAGCAGAATCCTCTGAAACCATGAGCTAAGATGAACTTTCCCTCCTTTCAGTTTGTTTGCTCAGGTATTTGGTTGTAGTAGTGGAAAGCTAACAAAACAGGTCCTTACTCTTTGAGCTTAGGACAGCCTTATCCAGGAACATCAGATTCCGTTCACTTCTCAGCCTCCCTGAGTTAACAGCAGTAGGTTGGCATTCCCAAGGCTCTAAGCAGGATGAGGGAGACAGGGGGGCGGGGCAAGACAGCATGTGTATCTCTGATGAGCCTCTGGGACCTCAACTATCAAAAGAGAATGTTGAGCCAAGGTCCTTGTGACTTGATCTGTGGGGGACTCACTGGAAGGTCACCTACTACCCATCGTTAATTATGTCCTTTGAAGTTGTATTTCTGACTGTTGCTATAAGTATTTAGGAAGTGAAGAAGTTGATTAATCCTTTTTAAAAAATTAGTACTAGCCGGGCTGTGGTAGCTCATGCTTTTAATCCCAGCATTCAGGAGGCAGAGGCAGGTGGATCTCTGTGAGTTCAAGGACAGCCTGGTCTACAGAATGAGTTCTAGGACAGCCAAGGCTACAGAGAGAAACCATGTCTCAAAAAACTAAGAAAAAAAAAGATTTACTACTACTACTAAAACTACTACAATTATTATTATATTATATGTATGGGTATTCACCAGAGTGCATATCTGTGTACTACACTGAGTACTGGTGCTTGCAGAAGTTGCAGGAATAACACCCTGGTCCTCTAGAAGAGCAACAAGTGTTCTTAACCACCGAATCATCTTTCCAGTCCTAAGCTGATCAATCTTAATAAAGACTGGGGAAACAGAGACTGAGGGATGGTGAGTTTGTGGGAAATGGGGACTGACCACTAACAAGCATGGTGACAATAAAATGTCCCCAGTGTTTTGAAAATGATAGTGGTAATGATTGCCCAACGCTGTGAGTATGCTCAAAGCTGCTAAATTATTAAACAAATCAGTTTTATAATATATGAAAGATAACTAAAGCTACTTAAGGGTTAATGTCACCAAAAAGGGGCATGTAGCTATTCTGTACCTCTTGATGTGACTTCCCGAGGAACACCAGTTTTGAGTAACCTAAATTTATTCACCAGATAACATCAGACTCAAATTGTCATGAAAGTTGTCTTAGTTAGAGTTTCTTTCTTCCTTTCTTTTAGATTTTTGTTTTTCGAGACAAGGTTTCTCTGTGTAACAGACCTAGCTGTCCTGGAACTAGCTCTTGTAAACCAGGCTGGCCTTGCTCTTACAGAGATCTGCCTGCCTCTGCCTCCTAAGTGCTGGAATAAAGGCATGCACCACCACCACCTGACCCCTTAGTTAGGGTTTCTATTGTTCTGAAGAGACACCTTGACCAAGGCACCTCTTACAAAGGAAAACATTTAACTGTCATGGCTCGCTTAAAGTTCAGAGATTCAGTCCATTATTGTCATGGCGGGACATGGTAGCATGCAGGCAAACATGGTGCTGGAGAAGCAGCTGAGAATCCTACATCTTAGAGGCAACAGGAAGTGGTCTGTTTTACTGGGGGTGGCTTGAGCATATGTTACACCTCAGAGCCCGCCTCCACAGTGGCATACTTTCTCCAACAAGACCACACCTATTCCAACAAGGCCACACCTCCCATTAGTGCCACTTCCTTTGGGGGCCACTTTTTTTTTTCAAACCACCACAAAAGTACTAAGGAAGTTTAAAGACATGACAGTTAGCCAGGTGAGGTGGCACAAGCGTGTAATTCCAGCACTCAGGAGGCAGACAGGGGGATTGTTGCAAGTTTGAGGCTAGCCTGGTCTACACAATGATGGGTGAGCATGGCCTTGAACTAGACTCTGTACTGAATAAGAAAAGGGTACCAGTATGGATGCGGATGCTGATTCAGCTGACAAAACAGGGCCGTGAACTGTAGAATTGATAAGACAGTTTATGACTAGTTAGCATTCTAAGTTTGACAATTGTGCTATAAATATTTAAAAGAATATCTCTGTCTCTGGAAACTCATACCAGTGTATGAAGGCAAACCATGAAATCAGCAGCCTGCTCACAAGTGATTTTAAAAAAAGGTGGGCTGGGGGTGTGGCTTAGTTGGTAAAGTACTTGCCGAGCCAACTCCAATCCCTGGGTTTGATCCCTAGCACTACCTAGAACCTAAAGCCATTGGGGTGGCAAATACCTGTGATGCTAGCACTCAGAAGGTGGAGGGAGGAGGAACATGGGTCCAAGTGTGCCCTCAGCTCTCAAGACTGTCATTCTCCCCACCCCACCCCCCCAAAAAAAAGGAAGAAAAAGGAAGAAGGAAGAAGAGAGAAAGACCAGGCAAACACAGAGCAATGTTAGATGTTGACATCCTGATAAAGTAGATTGGGATTCTATGCAAAATCTGTGAAATTTTTTTTGCCAGTTCAAAAGTATTTTAAAACAAAAAGTTTAAAAAAAAAGTCTCATAGCTAAAGTCATATAGCCAAGTGGTTCTGACAGAGAAATTGCACCTCAATCCCAAATACTGTCCCTAAAGCAGTCACGACTTCTTTCTTAGCATGCTTGTGGCATGACATAGGTAGCATTTACCCAGGTTCCCTAAGAAGGTTGCCCTAGGGTACCTACCAGTAAAACTCTAAGAGCACAAGAAGTTCATTGCTACTGTTTGGAAGTCTGAGATGCTCCACGGCCCATCAACAAGGGCTTGTCACTCCGGAAAATTTCCAATTATACAAAGGCAGTGCACAGGGCTAGATTTCCCTTGGTGGCCTTACAGGTCCTTTGGGACCAATCAGGAATCTGAATGCTTCAGCCAGAACTGGGCCGGATGTCAGAGGCACAGCATCGTTGGGATGTCTTTCTTTTCTTGGTTATTCCCCATCTCATTTGGAGTCCAGGAATCAATCACAGCTCTCAGAGAAACCAACTCAAACCACTAGTCCATGCCTGTGCCAGGCCAAGTCCAGGCATCATGAGCCTTGGTCTTGGCTGCTTAGAGAGGTAATGTGGGTTGAATGCCCAAGAGGAATTAGTCCAGGAATCACCCTGTGGCCTGACTCAGAAGAGAAAGAGTAAACATGACCATCTTAGGACCAAACTGCTAGGCTTCTCGACTTTTCTACAGAAAGGGCGGTGGCCTCATGCTCTGAACTCAGATGTTTGGTTTGACTGAGTCTGGTAGGTCCTGATGGGCTTTAGAGCTTGGAGGCTGACGTGGGCTGGAGGAGAACAGGGAGACACAGCAGGGTCATGGGTTATCCGGCTGGCTGGGCCACTGTGTACTTTAGTTTTCCTGTGGTTCACGTGGCAGGCTATTCTAGAGCTGTGTGGTGGGTTCTGCTCAGGCCTGAGAGCAGACTCAGGATGGAGGTGTCTTGGGGAGGTAGACCCAGGGAAGGGAGGAGTCGATGGTTCATCTCTCTGGGATTGTCTCCAGCTCCTCATTTCAGATCTTAGGGGGCTTCCGGGGACCACCACCAACTGTGGAGGGCAGTGCTCTGAAGATGGTGGTCAGGTGAGAGCCCAGCTTGTATTGTAAACCACTCTTCTCAGTTGTCTGGTCGGCTTGCCGCTCTGACCTGGGGTATTCTGATGTATTGTGTGGGTTAGTCTGGGTTTTTTGCACTGTCTGTGGTGTCTCCTCCAGCATGTAGCCCAGGGCATAGCCCCAAATAGAATTCCAGCCATTCTTGCTGACGTGATAAACTATGTGCCTTTGGAGCTGAGGCCTGCATTCCTGACGTCCTGTTTCAACTCTGTAATAACTGTACTCTTGCCCAGGATGGTGCCCACTGCTCCTGCCTGACCCCACTTTGTCCCCATTTGAGGTAGGGATGGCTATTAGTCCTGCTTTCTTGTTTGTGATGAAATAGTTAATGAAATAAAATCAGGCCCAGGGGTGCCTAGCTCTGTGCCAGCCCTGTGGGAGCCCAGTCCTCCATCTTGACCTGTCTTCATGCTTTCAGCTTCTGAATGCATGAGAAGTTCTACCCTCACAGGGGAGAAAAGACTGGGGAGTGGGCTCCCCCTGCCTTCTCTGTCCCCTCCTCTATTTCGACCCTCTTATGATCTGCTCTGCCCCCGCAGGTTGTCCTCTAGGGCCTGCATCACCACTCCTTGGTCCTGTGTCTTTCAAGGAAGGCTCTGGCAAGGTGGAGGAGAAGAGGAGAGAGGTTGGGGCTTGGGTTTCTCTGTTCCCTCTGACCACCAGGCTATGGCCATGGGTTCTAGCCTGCAGCTCCATTCTCTAATCCAGCTTTCTGGCCACTCCTTCAGGCCTAGGTATGCAAACGTTTGCTTTCTATTCTAGGCTTCTCCCATTTAGAGTTTGCTTCTTAGGTGCCCCAACTGGACCACGGAACCTGGGTTGCCAGCCCTGGCCCACAGTGAACACCCCCACACACACACACACACTCTGCGCTTTTCATGAAGAGTTTGGTTTCTACTTTCTTCCTCCTGGAAGCTGCGGGAACAGCCAGCTCTAGAGCCTGAGCATCCTGCTGTCTGAAAAGCGTGGGTGTCCGGTTTCCAGATGGCTCTTGGTACTCAGGAGATGCTGTGATCTCAGGTGGACTGGGAAGAGACTGACTCTGGGAGGGATGGCAACTTTAGAGGTGCTGAATAGGACTCCCCAGCCTGTCTCCTTCCTGGGCATCCTGGATCCTGGTTACTTGGCTTTCAGAGCTCTATACCATCTGCTCTTGACTTGAATACTCCAGCAACAGGATTCAGGATTCTACTTGATCTCCTGGGGAATGAATGCCCATCCTTTTGCCTGGAGCCCTCATTTTGGAGAGTGCAACATCTGCCCAGCCTGTGGTGGTGCTGATGCTGCCCGGTTGTTGCCCTTCACTTTCCCAGTGGCAAGAGAGGCTGAGGGGAGCAAATCCTCACTGCCAACAGTGTACTTGCCACTCTGGGGACCCATCGCTTTGCTTGCTTGCCCTGCTTCCGGTTCCCCTCCTGTGGAGCTGGAGACCCAGTGTGGAACCATCCGTTGCAAAGTTTGAATTTCCTCCCTGCACTCCCAGAAAAAGCCTCCAGTGTTTGCATTGTTCTAGCTCGCAGGGATCCCTTGTTATGAGTCAAGTCATCACAACACGCTTATTGCACTTTAAATCTTACAAAAGACGCCAAAAAATTAGTGCATCTTCTATTTAAAAGCATCCCCCCCTTTCCTAGGCACATCAATTGCATACTTAAAAAGCAAAGAGGTTCTCACTGGGTTCGTGTGAATCTGGCTTTTTTCCCCCTTCCCGTGTGATTTGTGTGCAGACTTCTGAGTGAACAGGTTTTATAATAGAGAGTCAGCCAGGCTAAATCACAGTGGCGGAGGCTTATGCAACTGCTAAAAACCTATGAGTTAAAAATGGAATAGTCTTGTAGAGTGGGGAAGGTAATAATATCAGTGATGTGAAAATAGAAAGTAAGAAGTGAGTACTTCAGCAATATGAGCCTCTTTGCCACATTTCTTCGGCACCAGAGGAGTTTGGTGTTATCTTCCAGAATAAATCCAAAGAGCGACCGACCTCTTATTAGAGAAGCCAAACTTTGCTTCCACGGAGCCCACCCTCTGCTCCCAATTAATCCAGAGTCAAGAGCCCTTTCTACTTACTTTTCGCCATCAGATACATTGTGTGTTTTGTTCAAATCCCTGTGTTCGTTAATGCTCATAAAGGAACAGATTTTAGATTTTTTTTATAAGTGGGTTTTTGTTAATTTGCTATTTTAAAAATACTTGTGAGACCTTTACTGTTGCCATGGTGATATGATTTCCATAAACATGATTTTTGTGGGGAGTTTTGCACATTGAAGGATGAGGTTGATATGCAGTGTTGGGGGGAAAGTAGGTGGTGAATTTGGCAGCTACCCCATGACTGTTTCCCTCAAATGCTGCAAATACATTCCAAGAATCCATCCCACAGTGGGGTCCTGGGTCTCTATCAACATCACCGACACCTTCAGGACCTAGTTAGAAAAATATAATGAAAGGTCACAGGCTTTTTGCTGTCTCTTTAACCTGTCCAGGTCAGAATGACCTAAGGCCTTACCCCAAACCAGTAGGTATCAAAAAGCCTTTGGGGACTAGATAGCCTGGAGCCACCCAAGGAGTGAGGGTTCTTTTTCTCTTTAACCATGCTTTCCTAAACTCCCAGAGTGTGCTGTACTGCTGAGGTGCAAAAGACTTGCAAATGAAGATGAGGGAAAACTGGTTAAACAAACAAGAAAGCATTGATGAGGAAATAGCTTCTCGCCTGGAATGCCAAGGGTTAAGGAAAAGCCAAGCTTGTGGGAAGGAGGAGGTAGATAGATGGTCTCAGTGAAACAGGACCTCAGAAGTGGCCGAGGCTAAAAATCCTGAGCCCTTCCTCGGGCCCAGTGTAACTGGAAGCCAAGTGGAAGCCTGGCTCCCCTGCCTTCATTTATTATGTCTCCTTCACTTTGATTCTGACTCCTGTTTGACCATCATAGACATGGCGATCCCTCTGAGAGTGCCTGGCTACCTACCTGGTCTCATGGCTTTGGATTCCAGGAAGAGTAAAGTGTCCTGGAACCGGCCCCCACTCCTACTAGGGTGTCATCTACAGTGGTGAGGCTGTACCCCAGGGCAACATTCTCCTCCTGAGACTACTCTGGGAGACTGTGCTGAAAGGGTGAAGGCAGGGCCACACCCTTGCCCGGGGTGCCTTCATTATGCACCTCTGTGCTGAGCCTCTTCTCAGTGTGGTCACACTAAATTAAATCTCCTCTTTCTGTTCTTATTTATTTATTGTTTCATGTTCATGTCTTTAATTTTGGCATACAATGTGCCAGTGATGGGCGGCGAAGCCCAGCCTGTTGGGGCTGCCAGAACTGAGGTTTCTGCTCTGGGAACTCCAGCTATACCAATGGCACTAAGTGGCATCTTTTATCCACAGTGCTGGGGCATCAGTATTGACTCAGAGAGGAATTGTGTCCCGAGGAGGGGACTATACAGCGAGGTGGAGGGAGGAGTGGGGCAAATAAAGGATTTGAAAGGCCGTAGGAACTGCAAGTGGCTGAGTGATAGCACAGGCCCCGCTAGGCTCTTAAGAGAATGGGTCAGGATTTGACTCAGCACTGCCTAATTGAGTACCTGGGCATAGCCAAAAGGTTTGTGAATCACCCAAAACTATGACTCATAAGGAATTATGAATTACTAGAAAGCCATTGTGTTGACTGTTATTACTTATGCAGTGCCAGAAACACAAAGAGGGCCACCCAGAAGAGGAGGTGCGCGATACTGTGTCCGGCCAAACATAAGGCGGTGCGTGAGCCAGATGTGTGCAGGTGTAAGCACACATTGCCATTGTTCTATGTGTGCTTAGGACAAGTGTGTGTTGGGAAGTGTGTACATGTTAGAAGGATGCATCACCTCAGTCCTGCGACACTTGGTCTCACCCTTCACACCTGTGGGAAAGGTCTATAACAACCCCCTGTGCAGATGGCCCAGACAGCTGGCGGCTGCTGGCGACGTGTGATTTGTTGAGGATTTTTTTTTTTTATGGAAATGATGAATGAGAGGTGCCTCCGTAACAGTGAGTGTGACCTGAACAGGGCTTACGTTTGGGGTGGTCTGGACTCTGGGTCACACTCTAAGCTCAGGGAGAGATGGCTTCCTGCTGACCCACCTGTCCAGCAGTCAGCTCTGGCAATGGCTCGTTGAGGGCCTGCCAGGGTGGTTTAGGGGACTTCCCAGGCATTTCTGTGTGTGCTCTAAAATAGCCCAGAGTAATTTGGCAGGGACAGCTGCGGGAACGTGGCTCAGCACCTCGTCCAGGGTGGAAGTGGGAACCGGTACATCGCCTGCCACGCAGCTCCAGACTCTTCTCACAACACATTTAATTGAAAATGTTTTAAAGCACCCATAGCTGGCAGCTTGGCAGGGACTGGTGGGCGGCCAGGGGGGAGAGGATCCTACTGTGAGAGGAAAATGTCGCCCTGCACAGGGCCTTGCTGCCTGTGGTCCCCTCTGATGACCACTCTATGGGCTGAGCTGTGGGCAGGGGCCTGGACATTTGTTTAGGTACAAAATGCCGTAGGGAAGAAAGCCAGCTGGTTCATGCTCTGAGAAACAAAACCATCCATCTGCTACCCAGAAGAACGTCTGCTAGGGGCATCCTTAGCGGCTCCCCAGGGAGGGCATAGGCGATGGCCCTCAGTCAGGAGCTCAGCTCACTGAGGCAGGCTCTGTTGTATGCAAAAAACCCCGATGATCTTTTTCTGGGTATTTTCTTTTTAGCGGAAAGAGCACTTGCTCCCTGGCTTGCATGTTATCACGTGATCGCTGTGTGAGTTTGGTCAAGTGACCTCTTTTGCATTTCAGTTTCTTTCCCTTTTAAAGTTTTTCTACTTTAGTAATCTTTCCTGCCGCCAGGTTACAGAGTTTGTCTCCTACATTTTCTGCAAGTTTGATAGCTTTAGGCTTTACACTGTTTCTATGTACACCTCAGTCTCTTGATCTGAAAAATGGGGGAATAGTCCCTATTTCTTCAGACTCAAAGAGAACTGAGTAATTAGGCATGTGGTCCTAGAATAAATAATACTTTGCACACGGTGGAGATTAAGCGTGATTGTTGCCCATGGAATGTCACTGTGGTAAAGTCTCCTCAGCTTCTCTGGTCTAGCTGCACAGGCCCCAGTGCTGTGTTACTCAGTAGGGCCACTAGACCATGGGCTGGCTGGTCTAGTGGAGGAGATGTTCTCATTCAGACTGTGTCTCTAAACTTGGGGCCCTGCCTGGCTTGAAACACATGCTTAGTTCATTTGGAGGGATACAGCTGATAGGTAATCCCGTACTGCTGACCCCTGACCTCAGGAACATCAGAATCCCTTAGGAAGTTGGTCAAAGTTTCCACCTTCAAAGAGGTTGATGCAGTGGAGCGGGAGTGGAGTGGGCTGTGCTCGGCACAGTTTAGAAAGCACTTCTGGAGGCCTCAGTGGAAGGTGACCCCGGGGCTCGGGGAAGGGAAGACCCACGGTGATTGTTGCTGACAGCGGGCTGCCTTTGAAGCTCCTGTGTCCAGTAATGCATGGGTGAGTGGGGACCCACAATGGGAGCCCTTGTGCCTGGTACAGTCAACCCAGAAGATCCAAGCCTTGGAGGTGGGGATGCTGGAGGTTTCAGTGCATGTGGTTTAAATCAAACTGAACACAGAATTGCTTGGCAAGGAGTGGTAAGGTCGGGCATCTTAGAAATGCAAGCAGCTACTGGTAGGATAGAGCCATCTGCCCCAGCAAGGCTACATGGTAGCTCCAGGCTGCGCTGGTCGTTTGCAGGTGACTGTGGCCGCCATGAGTCTTCCTCTCTCCCCCAAACCATTGCTCCACGTTCTCAGAGGGGCTTCTCTGAGTAAGTGGAGCGTTCATTGGATTTTCCTTGAGGTTCGAAATGTGGTCTTTGGCAAGTAGGTGTTCACAGAAACTAAACAGGACCCAAGAAAAGACACCGAGGAGCTGAGTGTGGAGGAATGTGCTTTTCTAGAGCAGTGTTTAAAGATACATCTGGGATTTGTCTCTTAGCAACAGGGCTCATCCAAAGCACACTGGCAGTGTCAGAACACCCGAACATACTTGATGCCCACAAGCGCCGTGTAAAATAAAATAAAAATGTACTGAGCAGGAAGGAGCCAGGAACTGAGCACAACTCCTCCAACAGGTGGAAAAACTCAGAACCACAGACAGACGCAGAGGCTCTGGGGTGAGTCTAGAGCACCAGGGTGGGCACTGGGGCCAGGCCACACTCCGTCTTCTTCCCTCCCACCCTGCCTCCCTCTCTCACTCCCACAAGACCTTCCTTCCCTCGGTGACCATCACTAAGACTGCCCCTCCTCCAGCCTCTGTCCTTCCCAGCCCTGGAGACCCAGTGTCTAGTCAGAGGGTCTTTGAGCCTGTTAGCCTGAAGAATGGTGGGTGACATGTAGGGGAAGCAGTTAGCGACCAAAGTCAAAGTTTCTTAGCTCCATTTTGTGCCATCTGACCCCTTTACAGTCTAGACTCCGCAGAATAACACCGTTGTTTGAAAATGTATCTAATAGGTTGACTTATTATTATTATTATTATTATTATTATTATTATTATTGACTTAATGTTGTTCTCAAAACACCCCAGTGATGTTGGCAAACATTTGTCAGCAGAAGTGCTGTGTGTGATGGCATTAGACACGAAGCTGCAGTCCCCGGAGTACTACCGTAACCCTGAAGCAGTGGCGGGAAGGGTCATTTGAGAACATGGCTTCACTGCTGCATAGCAGAGCATAGACTCTGTCCAGGTAAAAGTGTCTGTGCTCATAATGAAAAGAGATGCTTAAATGGCCATTTCCTGTCTCCATCCTCTTCTTCCCATGTCCTGTGCACACTGCCTTGTGCACACTGGCATATGCAGAGAGATAGGAGCACTGAGACAGACACACTAGAGGAAAGCAGGTTAAGAGATGGAATGCTGGTTTAGGCTGCTGTAAAGAACTTGTCACTGTGCTATTCAATAAGCCCACAGTGTCACCTTTCTTCACAAAGCAGAGTTCACAGCTCAGGTTTTCTTGGGTCAAGGCCACTGAAAAGTCATTTGAACTTGCAAAGAGAGCTCTTTGGTATTCTTGGAGCATTTTTCAGTCTGTTTTCCTCCTCAAATCTACTTCATTCATTTAATATTTTTGGTGAGCGTGTATTAAGTGCCTAAGATGTAGAAGGTGTTCTACTCCATCTGGGATCTGCAGGGATATTCTTAGGAAGCTGTGCTTCGGTGGACACCAGGGACCCTAGGATGGGAGAGTGCAGCTGCTAAATTTCCCCATCTGGACTGGGGATGCTCAGTTTGTGTGGCTCCTTTTAGGAGGTGGGGCATCTTAGGTTTCCAGAGACCCTGAGCTGGCTTAAGGATTATCTTCCTGGGACTCTGAGAGTCTGACTACTTGGTCTCAGAGGTACTATCCCATGCTCTGAGCAAAGACCTCAGAGGGGATCTGCCCTGAGGGACTCTGCCAAGGCAAAAGCAGGAAAGTTGTGGGCTTCGTGGTGCTTAGCCAACCTGAAAGATTGAACCTTGGTCACAAATGCACACACTGAAGGGACCTGATAGAAGCCTCTTCATAGATATGGACACGGATGACGAATTTCTCAGGGAACTATTCACATTAGGTAGCATCTTTTGTCCTGGAGCCCTTTAAGGTCTATCGAGGAGCCAGGGCATCTGAAAGTCCTGGGGTTGCATCTGAGCTGGGAAGTCAGCTTTCTCAGTGAGCAAGCAGACTGTGGGAGTGAGGCATAGGGGACGAGCAAGTGTGGACAATCCCTCCCACCCAGTGACAGTGACAAACAGTGCCAAGAGTGTCCAGCATCAGGGTGACCTTTCAGGCTGGGTCGAATATGTCACTCCTCACACCAGGCCTCCAAAGTGGGCGCTCTGACTGTTACCCTACCTGGCAGGAGGCATGGCCACACAAAATCTGGTAGCCTGGCACTAGGAGCCAGCCCTTGATCTCTGTCCAGTGTCCCCTCCCTTGCAAATCACACTGACCTCAAAGGACCACATATGGCCTACATGGTGTGGGCCAGCACAAGGTGACCCATAGTAAAGATGAGTCATGCCATGCTACCCTGTCACTCTGTCATTGGATAAGATCGGGGACACAGTAGTGTAGGAGAATTGGGGACCACCTCGAGCTGAAGGTTCAGGGTTCCAGAAAGACAGATTAACCCGAGTTGAGGTTCCATTGGGTTACTGTCCACCTCTGCACCATTGGAGCCCTTGGAACTGGTAAAGTAGTTAGTGCAGGCAGGAGATACACGCCAGGCTCTAGGCTGGACAGCTCCCAACTCATCACTGGGTGGTGACAGCAGAATGGGGTGGCTGAGTGGCCATAAAGAGTTTGGACAGAGAGGGCGAGAGGATTGGCAGCCAGCCAGCTCTTGTTTCTACAGCGCCTGCCAGGGAAACATGAGACAGTCTTTGGAGTTGGTCAGAGGACCAGATTCCCCATAGTGTCATTTCAAAAAAAAAAAAAAAAGACACAGAGAAAGACAATATTAAAATAAATAAATAAATAAATAAATAAAACTACCAGCTATTTCTACAGCAACTTCGTGCTGTGCCTAGCCTTTTGTGTTCCAGCCCTTTTTAGCATCACTGGTGCCCCAGTGGCTCCTTAGGCCTGAAACATTGAAGGCAACTGTGCTGGATCCAGGCTCCGCCCTCTCATCTGCTGCTTCTTGCCCTAATAGGAAACATCTCAACAAGTTCTCCCCAGAGCCTGCTTTGGCATCTGGCTGGACTGAACCCTGACTCCTGCCTCGGGTTGCTTCCTCCATCCCTTCCCTGCTTGTTTAGATTGCTGGAAAGAGAACCCCTGGTCTGGCTCTTGGAGTCCATTTATGTTGTCTCTTCCCAGTAAGTTCTGCTTTGGGACAGTATCAGTAGGCGGGAACAAGGCTGTTCTTCCGCGGATTTCTCAGCAGGTAGACTGATGGCTGACTCCAGGTCTCAGAAGAAAGACGATGTGGTCCGTAGAGGTGCTGCCTAGAAACTCCAGGATCTGGGAGAATCCATATGTTTGTGGGACACAGCTGGGGCGGGAAATCTGGGCTCCCGGGCCAGGAGACATGTAGCAGGCTAGCAGCCCTGGTTTTGGTGGCCATGCAGCCCCCTTTTCAGGGGCTGGGCCCATATGATCAGCTTGCCACTCCTATCGGGAAAGGACTTCCTGTGTGCTGAAAGGTTTACTGAAATGAATTTCATCTAACCCAGGCTGTTGTAAGGACGGTATATGTTTTATGAAAGAAGTCTCTTGGACAGAAACGTCTCCACCAGCCCTCAGCTCCACACTGCCAATGTTAACACACACAAACACATGCACATACACATAGGTACACACATATACAGACAGGAACACACTAAGAATTGCTATGGCTAGATAATTTGTGTGTGTGTTCTCTGTGTGTGTTTGTGTGTTATAGACAGGGTCTTTCTATATAGCCCTGGCTGTCCTGGAACTTGCTCTGTAGACCAGGCTGACCTCAAACTCACAAGGGATCTGGCTGCCTCTGCCTCCTGAGTGCTGGGATTAAAGATATGCACCACCTAACCGGGGCTGGTTAGATGATCTTAATAAAAAACTTCCTTAGCCTCCAGGGGAAAACTGAGTGTGCTTCTGGAACCCCAGGGCAGCTTTTCACCAGCGGAGTAAGAGCAACCCAAGGGACAGGCGGCTGGTAGGTGGCTCCATCTGTGGTAGAAGCAGCCATTGCTTTTGGAGACTTCAGTCTGGGTCAGATGTGATTCTGTGGCCTGTAGGGATAGGTCAACCACTATGGAGGAAATGCCACTAACTTCATGGACAGGACAGCGAGGGTGGCATGGAGTGGGTATAAAATTCCCAATCATCCCCTGTCCCCCAGTGTTGCTCCAGGTGGGTGCAAGGACCTGGGTCACTCCTTGCATAGCACCCACGGTTCGGGCTGCTCCCAGAAGCCTTTTCTCAAAAGCAACTTTATCAGCTTGTTGTTCTGAGTCGAGGCTATGCTACTCAGCTGGTAAAGTGTCCTGTGGGACAGTGGTCCCAGAGGACAAAGGGACCAGAGCTGGGCCTTGGACAGTAGAGGACAGTGAGGTCATGGCTGTTTGCCAGCTTCCCAGCATGCCTCAGCATCTTCAGCATCTTTGGCATGTCTTAGCGTCTTCAGCAGTTTTGGCGTGTCTTAGCATCTTGCTCTCACATGCTTCCTCAAATGTCTTTCTTTTAGTGGTACCTGGGATGGAACCCGGGGTTTTACGCTTCTTCAGAGTGCCCTCTTACCAAGTACCTTTCCCAATGCTCTTGACAAATGATAGCCATAAATGCTGTCCTAGCAATTTAGTCCCCTTTCAAACAGGAAGCTCTCTCTGATGAGGCCTGGGGACTCCACCTGCTCTCCTTGGAGTGGCCGAGGAGGTGGCTTTGTTTGGGTGAGTGTGTAGTGGGGGAGACACAGCTGCTCAGGAACTCTGCCTTTGAAGTCAGGGCAGATCTCCTCTTCTGTGTCCCATGGTCGCAGGTGCTGACTAGACCGGGTAATGAAGCCAGTCTTCCCTCTGCCTGTCCAGAGCCGCACTGGAAAGGAGGATCCCACCGGAAGTCAGAGCCATGGGGGGAAACCTGCAGCCCCACCTGCTGCTGTGCCTACGACTGGTCCTTGAAGGCCGTTCTCCCTGACCTTCGGAGTTTTGCTCAGCTGTTCCTCCAAAGACAGCGTTTTCTCTTCCAAACAGTGAAATAAAATAGGGACTTAACTGAAAATAACACTGCATTTTCAAAGAGAATCTTAGGGAGCTAAAGCTAAACAATGACAACGCTCCAGCTGTGTGTCAGGTGTCTGTCCCCCCAGCGCCCCCTACTGCCTGTGGGTTGAACCCAGGGCCGGGTGCATGTATTTTGAGACAGAGTCTCAGTTAGTTGCCAAGGCTGGCCTTGAACTTACTTTGTAGCTCAGGCTCACTTTGAATATATCATATCCTTACCAGGTAACTAGGCCTGCACGGTCAAACTGGGCTTATGGCTGATTTTTTTTTAAAAAATATCATTATTATCGATGTGTGTGTATGTGTGTGTGATGTGGATATGTGGGCGTGTGCATGTTGCAGCTCTTCTGTGGAAGTCAGTGGGTCATTGTGTGAGGCCAAGTCTCTTCTTCCACCCTTCCATGAGTTCTGGGATAGGATGGGCACTCCAGACTTACATGATACGTGTTTTGCCAGCTGAGCTATCCTGTTGGCCCCAGAACTTGGTTTCCTATGTCAACGGACACACTGGGTTTCTAATGAATTATTGGACCAAGAAATCAAACCAACCCTGAATGATCCATATATATACATACATATATATAATATATATTATATATATAATATATATATATGTATCTCCATTGTTAAGTACTTAGCTCGCTTCCAGGCACTTTGTGTGTAATCTCTATAAATTTCCTTGCTATTTGTGCTTGGGTGTTATTCTACCCCACATCTTTCCAGGGAGGAACTGGCCATTTAAGATTTGATAGAGGCCTGCAAATGCAGGGGCTTGCCTAGGCTCACACAACCAGTGAACCCTGAAGTCAGCAGTAAAATTCAGAGGCCGACCCTTTAGCCAGCACTCATAACCACTGCCCCACTCTGCCTTTCTGGGATTTTCCAGCAAGTTACTGTAAAATAAGCCCATTTCAGTTGGTTGTTTCCAAAATAAGGGTCCCAGTAGGTGAACCTTTCCCTATAGTACGGAATACTCCGGTGTGGTGAGCAGCAATGCCATCGAGGTAGGGAAGAAGCCTTTCCCGAGTCTGTCCTGGGAGCCCTGGCAGGAAACTACCCTTGGTACTGAGGGTACACAGACAGGCTCATGGGCTACCGGGTTGGGCATGGTGCCCGGGAGGCACATGATAGGCCTGTGGGGAGCCATCAGCCTGACAAAGAACACCTGAGCCTGGGCCACTCTCTACCCGGCTTCTGCCCTCTCTCCCTGGTCCTCGGGAGGCTGGGGAGCCGGCTCAGCTGATCCACCTTTCCGTTGTTAAGTGGCCACCTGAATAAAGCCAGGGTGGCTCCTCAAGATCTTTTGGGAAAGGACTCTTCAGAACCCCCAGGTCTTTCTAATATCAGCGCCGGGTGCCCCAGGGCCAAGGGTGTTCCTGGAAGTTCAAGGGTCTCAACAGCAGCTCTGGGCCAGTTCCATCATTTTCTGTCAGATGTCTGGGTGTCCGCTGTCCCCTCACTTTCTTGACTGTTACATCACCTTCTCTGCAGCCAGAAAGGTACCACTGGGGGACACCTTTGTAAAGTGGAACCTCAACAGGTGCTTGTGACGTTTTATTTTTTTTGTTTTTGAAAAAAAAGAGAGAGAGAAAAACACCAGCAGTTCAGCCACGGTAAAGACAACTTTTCATTTTGTTTAATATGTGCCTGTCCTTGTCCACATGCATAAATATTTTAAAATAATCTCCCCACACAATATGCATACTATTTTTGTAATCTCACTTTGAAGAACTTCCCCATCTCTTTGTGTAGCTACTATCAGATTCTCCTGATTGCCTAAAACCTCGACATATGGATGAAGCCTAGCCTTGGGCTTCACGAAACTGACACTGTGAACCTAGCAGTTATGGTATAATTTTCTAAGGGCAAAGGGGCTGGGAAGATGGCTCCATGGGTAAAATGCTTGTTGAGCAAGCATGAGGACCTGTGTTTGTCTCCTCAGTGTCACACTCACAGAAAAGCCAGGTGCGGCAGCCCACACCTTTGACCCTCATGTTGGGCAAACACAGATGGATTCTGGGGGCTACTAGCTAACCAGCCTGGCTGAAATGGTGGGCTTGGCTCCAAAGATAGGATACTGAGTGACAGCAGGGGACACTCAAAGTCATCCTCCAGCCACATGCCTGCACAAACAAGCGAGCTCATCCAATCATACCTACCCAGGCAAACGCCATGCAAAACATAATTTAAAAAAAATAGAACGAATAACAGGGTCATCAGCTACCGTGATTTCAATTCCAGGCATCTCTGATTTCAATTTCACTTTTATATTTATAGCTAATATGCTCCCTTGCCAAGATTCTGCTCCAGTCCAGGCTACTAAGGAGGACTGCTCTCCACCAGTCTCTTCCAACGGCCCTCACTCATCAGTCTTAGTTTGCATTCTGAACGTGTCATGCGTTCCTGTACCTTCTGCTCACAGCAGACACCCCCCTTGCTCCCCAGCATTACCTTCCATAGGTGAGGAAACGGTGTCTCACCGCCCATATGTGGGATTTGGACCCGGGTATTCAATGCCAGATTACTGCTGTGCCTGCTCACAGTGCCATCCTGCCTCCCCTGCCTCCAGCGACAGGTTCTGCAGCATTGACTTCTGTGGGGTTGCTCTCTTGGTAACCGGTGAGACTCAATGCTGGCCTTCAGTGATGGCATCCATAGCTTTGCCCTTTGCTTGGTCTCCAGCCGGTGCTGTATAAATGCTAGTGGAATCCATGTGGGGGCTGGCATAAACTGAATCTGTTTTTCAGGAAGGGCAGTCCTAGTTTGGGCTGCTATCAACCGCCAACATTCGCCTCTCACAGTTCTGGCGGCTACAAGTCAGAGAGCAACCAGCTGGAGTGGCGAGGAGCTCATGAAGACCCCTTCCTGATTCTCTTCATAGAAGGGAGACTCAGAGGACACTGGGAGCTGTGTGAGTCCCTCTGTCCCCTGGTCAGGGCTTGGTTCCATCTTGGGCACCAATCCCAGTACCTCAGCCCAATCATCCACTAAATATCCCACATACTGATAATACCACCTTATTGGAGATCAAGCTCTCAACATGTGAACTTGGAGACAAGGGCTCAAGAATTCATCCATGGGAAGCAACTTCACACCTGGGAATGAGGCTTCCAGGTCTGGCATTAAAGTCTGATATGTTCTGCTGTGACATGTCACAAGTCAACAGTCTTCTGAGGCCTCCACTGTGACCAAAGGAAAGACTGCAGGGCACACTGGCCTTCTTTCTTCTTGGAGTGTGTGACTGCAATTTCAGACCCCTGAAGGCAGCTCCTTCTAGTGCTCCTGGTGACCACACACACCTGACCTTGAACTTCTCTTGGTGTTTGACAACTCTGGCTCCCACACACTTGCACTCAGGTGGTGGGGACCCAGGGCCCCTGCTTTTTCTAGAGTTGATAAGCAAAGGGTGACTTTAATACATAATAGGCATTTCATAGTGTCAGTTGATTGACTGGGGCTCAGCCACATGCCCTGGGATCTCAGCCTAGCCCTGGTGTCAATGACACCATAAGGGAAATGGAGGTCTAGGCTCCTTTCTTGACATCTGTAGTGCCCCGGGAGAACTGCCTCTAGGCTTCATCAGCATCCTCCATGTCCTTGTCACAGAAAGGCTCCTGGCAGCTGGCAGCTTGGGTAGGGCCCCTTTCTGCTTTTAATCTCAGTGTCTCTCCATCCGTGGAAATGTCATCTGGCCAGGTTATAAATTCTTAGGCAATGGAGGCTGCCTCATCCTCTTCAGCAAATGTCACCACAGACCCATCCCCTGCTCTGTCACCTACACGACTATTCTCAGTGAGGCACGTGCCAGATGGGGGTGAAACCAAAGCGGAGTGCTTTAGGGCCTTCATACTGCTCTGGTCCTCCTGCCCATGTCCGATGCCCTCTCCTAGGTATAGCCTTTTAGGATTGAAGCCCAGGATCTGTAAGGAGACTCCAAGCATTCTGTGAGGTTAAACTGCTCATGCTTAGCATCTGGGAGACCCTCCGGGACACCTCAGGTGTCTAGCTCTGCTCTGCAGCTCCCCAAGTCCCCACAGTCCCTCCAGGTCCAGAGATGGAGGAGGAGGGGAGGCAGAGGGCAGAGATTTGTTAACAAGCCCAGGGCTGCTGATGCAATGCCCAATGCCGTTAAAATTAATGGCCGGTTCCAGCTGACTTGGCCTTTAGCGGGACAATCAACCTCTCATCAAGGTGGAGGGATTGAGAAGGGTGGAGGTGGGGCTAGTCTCTTTCCACAGTCCTCCTCCTCTGAAGGAAGGTCAGTGAGAGCCGCTGATTTCAGGAGGGAGCTCTGATAGGTACAGTGAGATAGATGCCATCGGTAGCATGCTGGTGCCCCCACGAATGGTGTGATACATTTATGAAGACATCTGAGCTTTTGGCAAAGTCGAAAGCTACTCATTGACCCTTCCTACCACTGGTCCAGAGTGTAGGCATCAAATGCACAGGTGAATTTGTTCTGAAGAACTTTGAGGGTGTCAAAGATGATGATGAAAACATACCCGTTCTTTCCTCACGATACACACACTGGCTATGATATAGTCTTGCAAATCCCTTGCCAGCCAGGATGTGAAACTATGGCCCCACACTGGGTCTATGAGATGCTCTTGGATGAACAACTCAACACAGTTCCATAGGAAAGACATAGCTGACCTGTAGGCTGGTGCTGGCCTTGAAACCCAGGGTCTTAACCTTGCTAAGTAGGCATTCCACTACCAAGCCACATGGCAACACCAATTGGGTCCTCCAACTCTACCTCTCTGTCCTGCCTAGCACAGCTTTATTCTAAGACTGTGCTCAAGGGTGACCATGTTGACAAGCCAACAGGCTGAGGCTGGAAAGACTAAGCTGTTTACTTTTAGGGCTGCACCAAACATTGTCCCCAGGGCTTTTATCCAAAAATGTTTGTGGCCTTCTAATTCTCTTTCCCTCGGGCTTCCCTTGAGGACTGGCATTTTCTAGGGTTGAGTGTGGCTTTAATGCAATGTCTCCTTACCTCATTCTGCCCTGAACCAGGCTATCTTCAGTGGGGCCTGTTTCTAGGGATGTGGCTTGAATTTCCAAATGGCTGTACAGTAGGGTTGGGGCTCCCTTGCCATTGTCTTCCTGTTCCCCAAAGCTTATTTTTAGCCAGGCCCTGAAGATGAATGACTGTGTTCAACTCAATGATGAAGGTATTTAGCTGTCCTTCATTACCACCAATACAACGGAACAACTGCAAGCCAGCTGTGGGGCACATCTGGGGTCAGGCCTAATTTACAGCCTAGTACCCAGGGGTGTGAGTTTTAAAGATTTCTTTCTTTATTATGTATTTTTACTGCAGCAGCAGCCGCTTCACAGAAGGGCAGAGGGGCAGTCCGGCCCTTGTCCAAGCTCCAAGCGTTAGTGTGCTCTCTCCTGACTCAAACCCATCACTTTCTACAGCTCCCATGTGATGCACATGAGAAGCTGAACCCCATGAGAATGTGAAGGGTGGGGGCGAAGGGTGGACTTTTCCAGCCCCCGGGCTCTATTCTCGTAAGCAGAGCCACCCCCTCTCCTGGAGGGGTGACTCCATGGCTCACTTTTTATTCCTGACAGTAGTGGGGGGAGGGAATGGAAGGCAAGCTCTGGGAACTCTGCCCAGCGTTCCACCTCAGGCAAGCCCTTTGGGGACTTCCATGGGGTGGGAGAAGGGGGTATAGGGCTCCTTCTCCTCCCACTGTCTGGCTCAGACCTGCATCCTGAGTTCCTTGGGGGAAGCTGGGCACAGACACCTCATCAGGTGGAATGGTAGCCAGAGGGACTGTGGTAGGAAACCGGCATGACCTGTGTCTAGTGTGACTCTGTACAGGGAAGGCCTTCCTCAGGCTGCTCCTGCTTGCTGAGCTCTGTCACGGCCACGGTAGGATGTGTGGAACACACACCCGTGCCTGCATGCCCGGGGCTATGTAGCACAGACCCCAGGGTTTGATGCTGTCATTTCTCTGTGCCAGTTGCTGCCGTGGTCACAGAAGTAGCATGCCCAGGGCACAGGTCCCAGAGCAGCACGGCCCTACAACATGGAGAAACTTCTACACTAATAGAAACCGTGGACTCTTGAGTTATTGATAACAGCGAGGCTCTCTTCTTTTTTGGTATGTTTGTTCGTGTGTGTGTGTGTGTGTGTGTGTGTGTGTGTGTGTGTGTGTGTGTACAAACAAATGTATGTGCATGTACTTGTGCATATGGAGGCCAGAGGAAAATGATCGGCATCCTCTATTTGAAACTGGTTTCTTGCTGAACTTGAAATTCAACATTTCTAGGCTGGCTGACCCTGGAGAGCTCCTGGAACCTGCTTGTCTTCCTCCTGGTCACTTCCACCCCCACTCCCTAAACTCTGGAGTTGTGGATGCTGGGAATCCAAACTCAGGTCCTCTGGCTTGTCCAGCAAGCTCTTACCCCCTGAGCCATCTCCACAGTCTGGTGGGGTAGTTTTCTGATGCTGTATCTGTGAGGCAAATCTCTGCAGCCCTCAGAGTGAGGATTCTCAAACCTAGCTGCCCATCTGAACCATCTGCGGGAATGCTTGTCTTCTGTTTATTTTTGGTGCTGAGGATGGAACCCAGGGCTTCATGCATGAGAATGAGCTTTTAGATAAGCAAGTTCCAGAGCCATCCTTGTGCCTTCCAGGGCTGGCGTTGGAACTCGAGAGTCCACACCTTCAGGAGCCTCCATCTACGGGTTCTCATGTGCAAACTGCTTTGGGTTCTGCCTCTTTCTTTTTCTGATGCTGTAGTATCAGCATCAGACCTGACCAAGGCCACTCGAGGGCTCGCACTCCACAGGGCAGTCCATCATGGTGGTGAAGTCAGGTGCCAGGAGCTTGAGGCAACTGGTCGGGCATTGCATGTGCAGTACAAAAGCGGAGTGATGAACGCATGCTCGGTTACTGCTCAGCTGTCTTTCCATTTTGTTCAGTCCAGGACCTTATGCTCAGGGAATAGTCCCGCCCACAATTACAATGAATCTTCCCACATTAGCTAACATAATCAAGATAATACCCTACAGGCATGCCCAGAGACCTGGCGGTTCTGATGAGCATCCATCTTCTATCAGTAATGACAGATGCTTAACTTGAGCTGGGCATAACGGGGCAAGTCTGTAATCCCAGCACGTGGGATACTGAGGCCGAGATTTCAAATTGGTAACCTGGGCTATCTATATAACCCTGTGTGTGTGTGGTGGGGAGAAGCCCTATTTTAGAGATGTTTTACTTGGCAGAAAGAGAGAAGAGAGGCCATAGCTACAGAGACAGGGGGTCACAGCTCCTTGGCAAAAGTCCACAGTAGCGACAATGGGTGAGGTGACTCGTGGATATATGAATATCATTATGGATGAAGCTTCTAGCTGGACACGGTAACACACACCTGTAACTCCAGCCCTTGGGAGGTAGAGGCAGGAGGGTCAGGGTTTCACATAGCCTGGCTACATAAGACTCTGTCTAAAAAGAAAGAAAATGCCTTCCCCATTTTGTGTGTGTCAGGGAATTGCATGTGTACACATACATGCTTGCATGCTTGTGTGTTTGCGGAGGTGTCAGTCATGAAGCCTGCAGGCCTGAGCTTGATCCCTGGAATTCACAGGGTAGAAGGAAAGAGTCGATTCTTGCTCTGATCTCTATACACATGCCGTGGCATGTGTGTCTCCCTCTAATAAATAAATAAATGTTTTTTTTTTTTAAAGCAGCGTAGGTAGAGAGGGGTAGCATGTGCTCAGCACACCAGCGTTGCAGTAATGGCATCTGTGTTATTTTCACTTAATATTTTCCCCACGCATTCGAGATCCTCTCCCACCACCTTCTTACATCTGCAGGGTTCTCTTGTGTAACGCTGTCGGCTTGTGTTCATCCCCTGTTCCCCACACATGATACTCCACAGCAGCGAAGGAAGGTGCTGTGCACTTCTCAAGTCCTCCGTGTCCCTGACACTTCTCAGAGGTTGCATTCTTCATCTTGTGAGGCTCAAACCCACCAACACCTGCTGCCAGCCTCGCTTCCTTAAAGCTCCTTTCCCGTCACATCCCTCTTCTGCTCACCACTCCCTGGAGCTCTGCTCTCTGCAGTTAGGCAGAACCATAGCTCAGCGTTCAGAGTCCTCCACAGCGATCCAGCTATTCCTCATTTCCATGTCAGCCCCTTATCCGTGTCACCACTGCTGCCCCGGTGCTGTCTAAACTCACCCCCCTCTCCCCACTGGATAAGGTGGGTCTCATGTCCCTTCTGGGACTCTGCATAGGCCCTTAATCTTCCCAGTGGAGTATGAGTGCCTGCAGCACTACAGGCTGCCAGGACAGGACTGAGATAGTGCTCGAGGAAGCCTATACAGACTTGCAAGGGGTAACCTTGTCTCATCACCCGGAAAGGAGAGTCTTCAGCCGCTGTGTGCCCCTGCTGGGCGGCCCATCCTGTGGAGACAAGAGCTTGGTTTTGCAGCTTCCATAGGGTTGGCATGCTCTATGCTAGGCCTGTGTGGCTGGTGCGAGGCCAGCTTCCTGGGTGTCGTGCTGTACTGAGCGTCATCGTTCCTTGGGGGGTTGTTTGGAAATGCAGAGCCCTGGGCACTTTAGGCATTCAGGAGTGTTGGGGAGCCTAGGCACTGTATCTGTAACTATAGGGTCTGAAGGCACTTAGTGCCAGGTTTTCTGGGGCCTCCACAGACCACCTGCTGTGGGAGAGGTATAGTGCCCCCTGTTGGAAATCTGAAAGGAAAGGAGATGGGGAGATGGGGTGGGGCCTTCATTGGGGGTAGTAGTTCAGATGACGAGGAGCGTGGGGGGGGGGTCAGGAGGAGAAATCAGCAGCTAGACTCAGTCCCTCAGCCTTTCTCTTAGGCATTAGGGCAGACCAGAGTAAAGTCTGTGTCCTGAAGCCAGTAGGAGGCAGCAAGCTGGAACCAGGGGATAGACACCAGGTTCAGCAGGAATGGGAAGGGGGACTAGAAACCAAGTTCAGTGGGAATGGGAAGGAGGGATAGACACTAGGTTCAGCAGGAATGGGAAGGAGGGATAGACACCAGGTTCAGCAGGAATGGGAAGGGGGACTAGAAACCAAGTTCAGTGGGAATGGGAAGGGGGGTTAGACACCAAATTCAGAGGGAACTGAACAGACAATCTCAGTGTTCTCGAGGGCAGGAACAGAGAGAAGTGGGGTCCTGAGAATGGTCACCAGTCCATGGGCCAATTTCTCAACTGTCTTAATTCAGATCCTGACCTTCTTTTGTCAGGTCATTGACTCTTGGGGTCACTGTGGGGTCAACTTGTGATTGTGACCTTGAGCAATGTACTTAATTCCTGAGTCTCTCTATATAAGATAGAGTTGAAGGCTGAATACCTGCCCCCAAAGACTTCTGTGTCCCAGTCCTTACACCTGTGACTATGTGAACTTATGTGATAAAAGGGACTCTGAGACACGATGAATCAGGAGATCTTGAGAGATGACATCATCAAGTGTGTCCCCACATAAGGCAGCAGGACCAGGGTTCAGGGATGACATTATCCAAGTGTGTCCCCACATAAGGCAACAGGACCAGGGTTCAGGGATGAGAGGACAGCAGATCAAGGACAGGGCACTCTGCTGCTGGCTCTGGCAATGGAGCAAGGGGCAGTGAGCCACGACCATAGGCAGCTTCTAGAAGCTGGGGCGACAGGAAATGGTAACCCCATACTAGGCCCGAAACCCCATTCCGACTGCCCTGACCTCCAAAACAGAGGAAGGATGCATGTGTGTTGCGGGAGCCTCTAAGCTTGTGGAAATTGCTGTGAGCACCTCCAGGGAGACCAAGAACTCTGCTGAGTCCTGGTGCAGGGGTGGGGATGGATGGTGGAGTGGGAGATGGGGGAAGGTGGGGGTGGGGCGGGGCGGGGCTCAAAGCTCACATCAGAGAAGAGCTAGAGTCATGTAAAACTCGATAAACAACAGTATCTTCAACAGGGGTAAGACAGAGGTGGAAAGGGGGGAGGGGAGGGAAGGGACCCCCCCAGGTGGCTCTTTCTGCTACACCCCAGCCCTGTGGGTTGGAATGGAATGTCAGGGATGCTCTGAGACAGTCTGGCTGCAGTCCCGCACTCCACCAGTCCCAGGTCCCTGTCCTGTCTCCTAGTGAGTAGCACATGAGCTGAGATTACTTCCTAGTTCCCCATCTGTCTGGAATTCAACCTCTGAGACTGACTTCTGGGTCACCCAATGACTCCTGTTTTCCAAAACCCACTGACTTAGCGCTAGGCCCTAGCGGTTCCATGTCACACCTCCTCCAGGAGGTGTCCTAATCTCTTCACCTTGGAGACAGACTGTGGCTAGGACCTGAGGAAGACAGAGGCCCAGAGGACAGGGTGCAGGACCTCCCCGTTTCTCTCCGAGCAGTGGGAGTGGGCTGGCAGCCTTGCGGCCTCCCCTGAAGCTGTCCCCTCTGCCCCCTCTGGCTTCTCCCAGGTACCTTCGTCTCGGCCTTCACCGTGCTGTGTGGGGCTCGCACTGACCTCCCAGACAGACATGTGTGCTGCGTCTTCTGGCTGAATATCGCTGCGGCCCTAATTCAGGTGCTCACGGCCATCGTTATGGTGGGCTGGATCATGAGCATCTTCTGGGGCATGGACATGGTCATCCTTGCCAGTGAGTAACAGCTGGTGTGCTGAGGGCAGAGCGGGGTGGGGGTTCTGACAGGGGTGCCAGAGCTGTTGGCAGAGTCTAGGAGGGACAGGAGGCCTACACTTGGGCCAGGACCTCTCACCCCAAAGACACCTATATCCTTGGACACAGCTTCCAAGGGCACCTGCTCCTCTGCCCTAGTGCCATGGCCACCATTCCAGAGCCCTCTCTACCATACCAGCCCTGCAGGGTGGGTTTCCCAGAGAGGGCCCACTCCCTGCCTCTGTCAAGGAAGCCGTTGTCCCACTGAGCCAGGATAAACTGGTGTATTCAGAATGAGGTCGGCCTCCAGCCCGTGGCTGTGTGTCTATATCACAGTTTCCAAAGGAAAAATAAGGCCACACAGTCTTCACCCGCAGGAAGCTGTGTAACTGTGTTTTACACACAGAGCTGAACGACTCCTCGTTGGGTTAGACTACATTCTTTGGTTGGTTGGTGCCAAGCCTTACAAGTTCTCACTGTCTTTGAAGGTGTTAATGATTCAGTCATCGTTAATGCAAAGTCAGTTTAGGCACGAAAGTGTTTTGGGGAAGTATATGAAGTTACAACATCAAATTTACCAAAGGCAAATGATCATTTCAAAAATAACCTGGCAGAATCTTCATTCAGGCAGCACCTGTCTTGAACAGCTGTTTCCCTGTACCTCCATTTCTATTTCTACCTCACTGGGTGGAAGGCCTCAACAATTGGGGATACATCTCTTCAGCCACTTGCTTTTCATACCCTGTCCCTACATGCTGCTCCTCACTGGGTGTGCAGGTTGAATTGCCAGTGTAGAGGCAAGCTGTACCAGGTGAGGGCCCTAGAGGGAGGAGGAGAAACCAAGTGACAGAGGCCAAAGAATGACCTAGAATAGTCTAGAATGGTCCAGAACTTACTTAGCCTTAGTTGGGGTTCCTTGAAAGATACAGGAAACTCAGGCGCACACACAATGCTAGGACCAGAATCAGTGACTAATCAAATCACCCCACTAGAGAAGGTTCAAGTGTCACAGCCGGGTGGGACTCAGTGTGGGTGGCCAGGGTGCCAGGCTTGACAGCAAGACTTCCCAGAATTCAGAGAGGAAGTCAGTGGGTTGGACTGTTAGGCTGTCCCATAGGTAGAGCCAGGGGAGGAGCACCAGGTGGCAGTGAGGGGAACATTCCTGTCTGCCTGGAAGAGCCTAAGCTCAAGGTGAAATATACAGCTCACCCCACATCTGATGACCCCTAGGACGTCTGCATGCCCCAGATCCCATTCCCAGTTAGATCCTAGGAGGTGCAGCTACTCTAGAAAGCCTGGGAGGCTCTGGCAGCCTCACACTACTGACTTGTCTGCTCCTTAAACAACCAGCAGGGTCCGTGGTGTTGGGACTCTAGTAAGAGACTTAGTCAGCTTTCTGTTATTGTAACAAACACCCGGAATAAATCAACTTATCAACAAAAACGAGTTACATTACCCTGGGTTTTAGAGGATTCAATTTTAAAGGGTTAGGGTCAGGCTTGGTTGGCCTTGTTGTTCTGAGTTGTGACCAGATAGCACTTTATAGCAGGACAAAAGCCACTCACTTCGTCCCTGGAAGGGGAGAGAAAGAGAAGAAACAAGAGACTCCAGATACCCTTCAAGGAAATGCATTAATACCATAGACTTTCTGTTAGGGGGCCAATCTTTGCACCTGAGCCTTCAGGGGACATTCCAGGCCTGCCATGGCGGTAAGGGATGCGCCAGACTAGGTCTCAATAGATGTGTGTCAATGCCAAATCTGGTACCCGCAGCTTCCTGAATTCAGATGCTCTTTGGCCTCCCTCAGATTACTGCCCACCGAGCCCTTCACATGCCAGGACTACCATGTCAAAAATGAGCTCAGGACCCCAAGTAATACACGTTAAACTTGAAATGTCATGAGTTGAACCACTGAGCTTGTCTTTGCTCCCCCTTAATCTCCTCGATGCTCTCCCTCCCTGCCTGTCTCTGCTGGCTTGGCTGGAACTCCACGAGCTGATGCAGGAGCTGTGATCTGGCTGCAGATGTAGAGATGTCAGTGCCCCCAGCCCAGCTCTTCTGGCCCTGCAGGCTCCCTTGTAGATTTGTCCATTCCTTGGGCATCTGGGATATATTCAGAGATTCTGTCTTGGCACCAATTTTTTTGCTATGACTTTTGGGGGTCTTCAGAATAAGATCAGTCCCTGTCTCCTCTTCCCAGACTGGCAGATACACCCACCGATCTCAACAGCCATCACCTTTTCACCTCTTCTAAATATCACACTCACCTTCAAAAGATGGATGCACCCCTCTCCTGTGATGGACTGGGGTTGCGCTGAGCAGCCATGTCTAAGGAGGTGTCTTGGGATGGCCCCTAGGAAGGGAACAGCTGCAACTGACTTTGTCTCAGGAACAGTCGGGTAGAGGGTTGGTCCTTTGGCATCACTCAACATAAAAGCACAGGTTGGGTTTCACGTGACACGTTGGCCACAAGCGACCACAGTATCAGATGAAAGCTTCTGAGAGGAATCAGAGAGTTGGCTGAACAGAGATGCTCCATCTATGATAATAATGAGCAGCTTGGCTGCTGGTCAGCGCTTGCCTGGTAGTTCTCTAACTGTTCTTCCTGTTGCTGCATCAGCAGCCGACGTTGATAATCATTTGTGGTATCTGTCTCAGCACAAGGCTCTGGGAAGTCGTTACTAATGGACCCAAGATGTCTTCCATCCTCAGGTCTTTCCCAAAGCAGCAGGCTTCATAAATGCAGGTCCAGTTGGTAGACAGGATGAATCACTTAGCCCAGACAGAGCTGGGCTGGGACCAGGGCAAGTCACTGTAGCATCTTTAGTTTGTCAATCACACCTGCCTTCTCTGTACCTGTCCGTCTTCTAAATCACCCAGAATGTGCCCTAAGAGCATGGGCTGGGACCAGGGAATAAAGAAAGCAAGCAGGGGTGTGGGCATGGCTGAAGGGGACACTGGGCAGACAGGGGAAAGGCAGTGTGATACAATCGACTGGTGGGATTGGCTGCTGGCCACCGTGACTGGTCACTGGAAAGACTAAACCCACCTTGGCTGAAGTCCTGTCTTCACAGGGTCTTTGGTAGAGTGCTCCTTACATCCCCAGTGCTTTGGCTTCTGTGTTCAGACTGTTTCTTTCTCTCTCTCCTCTTCCTGGTGCCTACCTTGCATTTCTGCGGCTGCAGTCTCCCAAGGTGAGTCTGTTGGTAGAGAGACATCCTCTATCCTGCACAGATATCCCTCCCTCTTAATTGGTTAACAGTTAATTGAAGTTTTAGCTTTTATTTGGAAAGGAGAGTACCTAGCATAACAGGTCCCTAACGTCTCTACCGTCTTTGGCCACTCATAGCCTCTATTGCTCCTAGGCCCCTAACCATCACTGGATTGTTAGCACCCAAGACTGACAGGTGGCCCACTACATAGAGAGACCCAGTTGGGACTCCGGGCCTTCCTCCTTAGACCAAGGTAAATGTCTGGCAGAGTCACAGCTTGGTTCACCCTTCCCTGCTGCCTCAACTCTGTAATCTTATCCCATCAGATGAGCAACAATTCCCTGGCATCATCAGTGCTCCAACTCTCCCAGAGAAGGCTGTGGATACAGCCCGGGGAGAAGCACCAGTCAATGCACATGAGGGACTGGGTTTCATCTCTGATCCTAGAAAACAAAAATCACATGATTAGCAACAATGTTCTGAAGACTCAGTGTGTTCCAGTCCTGTTCCTGTCCCAGCTACCCAGCTGGCTGAACATATGTCAGACAGTTGTTCCCTTCTTGGGTGGCCAACTTCATCCCTCTCTCCCTCCCTCTCTCCCTCTTTCCTCCTATATAGACTTGTCTGTGAGTAGTAGGATCTTCACTGCTCAGTGTACAAATAAGGTCCTCACACTATAAACAAGGTCTCGCGAGTATATTGTGGTCTGGGGCCATGTTGGACAAATCCTAAAGGGAGTGTCCCCCTAACTGTCTCTCCTCTTCTTCCCCACAGGGTACAAGGATCAGGGTATCCCACAGCAGCTGTGAGCCTACAGGACCTGCCAGGGAAATCCAGGGTCCTGCAAGGGCTGCACCAGGTGACTTCGGGCACAAGGACCTTCACATGTTCTCTTCTGCCATTTCTCGGATTGGGGTAGAAAGAGAGTATTTCAAAAATATTATTTATTTTGAAAAACACACCTGCTTTTCTCAGCAGGCTCTGAGGCCAGCTTCTCTCTCTGCTCCAGAGGCGCATGGGAAGAACAGGGTCAGAACTTCAGGACTGGGCTAGAGGCGGGATACTGACCAGGCACCAGAGATGCTGGGCATGCTCACCTGACTGCCCACTGAACAGGCACCCAGGCCTGTCAGGCTGGGCTGCCGTAGGCCCTGTGCAGGCACTCTCCCAGGCATTAGTACTTCATGGAATACTTCTGCTGGGTCCTCATCCCCTCACTCAATCATGTGGTTCCTGCATCTGCTCTGTGTGCTCCTGGGGGCAGTGTCGGGGTAGAAGTTGCAAGGTGGCCAGGTGGTAGCCCAGCATGGAAAGGTTGGAAAAGTCCCTGGGTCCCCACAGGTGTCTGATGACACCCCAGCCTTTTAGTTTCTGGGTGTGCATGTGACCTTTGCTTCTCAGAGGTGAGGGTGGCACCGGTTCCACCTCTGCTAGAATTCCAGATGTTTATATGCAAAATGACCAGGTTGAGTTGTGAGTGGCTGCAGACCAGCAGCCTCCTTGGATGTATTTACTACTGTTTCTGGTCCCCTCTCCTTCTGACATCTACGTGTTTCCAAATCCAGATGGTTTGGTTTGAGGAAGGTGACAGAATCCACTCATTGCTATTTCCTAACACCCAAGCTGAGTCTGGGCTTCCCACCCACCACCAAGCAAGTGGATATCTCTAGAGAGACCTGTGCAGAGTCAGCTGTCTTGAGACCCATGAACTGTAAATGGCTTTGCCTGTTCAAGTCTCCTGAGCAAGTCCTGGGGACAGTGGAGACTCATCTGCATGCGAAGTGTGAGAAGAGTGACATCATGACCTGGAATTCATACATGCTGCAAGAAGAGGCAGTGTGAGGCTGACGCTATCGGCACGACTTGTGGACCTTGGTGCCCCCCCTCCAAGCAGCAAGTCTGGGAGTGATGTGCCAGTACAGGGTTAGATCCTTAATGGGGGGAGAAACCAACAGAAGGTTTGCGGGCACCAGTCTGAAATGAAGAGAAAGGCGATCCAACATTACAGTGATGGCACGGCTATTTGTGTCTCTCTTCATTCCCATGCTAACGTAGGAAGCGCTAACATGTGGGACAGGCCCAGAGCTCAGTTCCCAGCCGCACTGGCCTAGAACCATTGATGGGTCCCTATTGGAGAATCTTTCCCTGTCACAGCATGGCCAGGGCTAAAGAAAGCTGTCCACTTTCTGCCTTGGTGGATGGTGGCTCTTGGGAAGCAGCTCCCATTTCCCTGGGGTTCCAGCCCCCTACCAGGCTTCTTACTTGCAGTCTTTGGGAGCAGACCTCCAAACTGGACAGCTCCTGGCACCATGAAGAGATGTAATCTGTGGCATCCTCACTCCTGGCTCTGACTCTGGACAAGTTTGTCTGTCCTACCCTGTATTAGTTTCTTCCAGGGCTCTGTGGGATCAAGTTGCACCCTTGAACGCCTTCCAGGGTCCTGTATCTTCCATGTTTACTTCTGTTGCTTCTGTGTGTCTGCAGCCCCTGTCTTGGGATACCACTCTGGTAGATCACTGCTGTCAAGAAAGCTACATCAGGTAGCAAAACTGTACAGATAGCCACAGCACAGGGAAATGATGGGCTAATGAACCCTCCCATGCTGCCAGGCCACAGCCCTTTACCCACATAACCAGGGATGACAGCCCTTGGCAAAAGCAGTCCCAGAGTGAGGGAGAAGTCTATTTGCCTGGTTTGGGCTGGGGGTGGCTACTGGGGGAGTTAAAAAGAGATAGTAATTTGTATTGCTTGTTTAGTGACATCAGTCAGCCTTGAGTGGGACTTTTCTGAGTGACAAGTGTCACTATGAATTCCAGTGTGGGATGGCTTATTACAGGGGTTTTCAAGCTTGGAAAGTTGTCTCCTTAGCACCCCCGTCTCCAGGTGGCTGATGTGGGTAGACTTAGGAGCCCCCAGAATAGTGAAACAGCAGCCCCTTGGTGAGACATAATTTTAGCATAATTGTTCTCAGACAGTGGACAGGGGCTGATTCGTTCCACAGTCCAAGCTGGCCATTGGATCTAGGTGACCAGAGTTCATTTACCACCAGCGATCTAGTGAGCAAGGCCATCAAGCCACAAAATGCTTAGTGGCCACAGGCCCTTTAGTGACAAAGCCACCTAGATGGCATAGCTCAGGGCTCCTGTCCTAACCTTGGGAAAGAATTCAGAAGCATATTCTCTGGCTATGAGCGCCAGGGACAGAAATCACAGGCACACAGAGAGCATCCTGGTGTATGAGACATTGCCAGGAGCTAATATGGCATCAAGGTCAGAGTGGCCATTTTTCCCACCACCGTGGGACCCTGGAACAAGAGTGAGGCACCAGGTAGCCTGAGTGTCCTAGTTTCATTTTGCTGCTGGGATAAAATATGCGGACAAGAAAGCAACCTGCAGGAGGAAAGAGGATCTTGCTGCTGCTGCCTTAGTTTCCTTTTTTGCTTCTGCAGGTGATGCACAGTCTATCACCGCAGAGGAGTCGGGAAGCAGCTAGCCACACACCCACAATCAACAGCACAGAGTGAGGTTGCATCTGCACTGTTTGCTCTTTTGGTACCTCAGCTAGTTTTATGTTAACTCACAAAGCCCAGGTCCACGAAATGGTGCCATTCACAGTCAGGGTGGATCATTAACTAAAATTAACAACTAAGAATTGCTCAATTAACAATTAGGATAATCCTCCCCAGACATGCCCACAGGCCAATCTGATCTAAATAATTTCTCATTAAGACATTTCCCTGGGTGATCTAGATTTTGTAAAGGTAAAACCAAGCAGTGGTGTGTAGTGTGTTGTGGAGATCACTGGGGACCCTGGACTGTGGCCCCCATGGCATTAGTTTGTTTTTTTTTTGTTTTTGTTTTTTTGTTTTGTTTTGTTTTTTTGTCTTTGGAGACAGGGTTTCTCTGTAGCTTTGGAGCCTGTCCTGGAACTAGCTGTTGTAGACCAGGCTGGTCTCGAACTCACAGAGATCCGCCTGCCTCTGCCTCCCGAGTGCTGGGATTAAAGGCGTGTGCCACCACCACCCGGCCCCCCATGGCATTAGTCACCCTCAGTCTCAGGCTTACCAAACTGCTGCCCTTGCCTGGCTCAAGCCTCCAGCTTCACTAGAGAGAAGAGAAAGAAGTGACAGGGACTTGGTCTGCTCTCTGCCTCCAGGTCCCAGACTTGCCTCCAGGTCCCAGACCAGCCTCCAGGCCCCAGCAGACAGCCTCCGCAGTAGGCCTGGCCCAGGTGCTGCCTAGAGCAGCTCATCTCCCACTGTTGTGAGCCGCCTGCCAGGAGGGGTTTAGTTAAACATTTCCGTGGAAAGCAGACTCTCCCCCAGACACACAACCCTCAGGAGTCTCAGGGAGGGATAATGAACCTCTTCAGAAGGCTGGGGTAGTGTTTCCCCCTCTGCCTTCCTGAATTTTTGACCTCATCTGCCCTCAAAGCCATGCCTCCTGGCTTCTGCGCACCCCTTATGGAGGGTGAATGCTGATGGCAGCTGGGACAGTTGGTGCTGAGAGCTGCCTGGCTCATGGGATCCAGTTCCTGCATTCCCTCATAGGATCAAGGCTGCACTGATGCATGATAAAATTGTGGGGTGTAGGAGGCTGGAGGCTGGGGAGCAGAGAGGAGAACTTAGCTAAAGGAGACACAGAAAATAAGCCACATGGCTAGTGTGTTCCCCAGACAGAAAAGGATCAAGATGTTCCAAAGAAAAATCTGTACATCTCGAACACTGGTTTTAAGGCCAGCACACAGTGGCTGAAACCCCAAGGCCAGAAAAATCCCCGCAAAGGTCTAAGGTTCCTGAAGGGAGCAAGTAAAGCTGAATGATAGTGGGCCTTTTACCTTAAGATGCAAAACACACTTATCTTTCTCTAAGCCCTCTCTAGCTGCTTTCTTCCTTGCTGGTCTGGGCAGATGGCGACTTACACACGTGCCTCCAGCTTATGTGAGGTGGGAGTAGGCTGTCCAATCTTTAGTGATGTGTATCATTGTTAGAGACCTGCATGAAGAAAGCATGGGCCATGCTGGGGAGCCAGAAAGGCAGCGCTGTTTGTGGTAACGGCTCCCTCCTGGTCTTTCTCACCCGCTGGATCATGTTCTAACTTCAGTGTAGGGATCACAGGGGAGCTCTGGGAAACCCCTAACTTCACCAGTCATGGCTTCCCAGAGGCCGGCCTTCTCTGTGGTTTGTGAGACTTTGGGTTTAAAGAACAAACTATAGCTCCATCACTTAGTCCCGGGCAGAAGTGTGCCCGATGCAGACCAAGGTTTCCCCCTAGTGGCGGCAGGAAGCCAGGACACCATCTGTGGGCCTGGGGGTGGGGTCCGCTGGCCCAGCTCTGGGGCTCCGCAGTTGGCAAATGTTCCTTCAGTGCTAAAAATGCTCAGGTCCTGAGCTCAGATGAAAGATGCCCTCCAGGCCACACCCCTGCAGTACCCAGTTTCCATCAGTGACAGCAAAGTGGGAGAGACCCTTTCTTCAAGGACCAGCTGCTTGATATCCTTCGGGAGAGTTCTGTGCCGAGGTTGTAGGGGACCGGGAGATCATCTTGGGAGCGGCAGTGACATAGTGCTATGTGTGGAGAGGCCAGCTGAGTGCTGAGGGAAAGGCTCAGAGCTTGCAGTCTCTCTTTTCTTCCTGTCAGCTTTTGAGAGCTTCTGAATGTTACTGAGTTCGCGGAGGTGTGATTCCACTCAGAGCATGACCCAGCTTCAATCCCATGATGCACCACGACAGAATGAATCCCAATTAGAGTGGTCCCAAGACCTTCCATGTCCCAAAGTGACTATGGTCTAGCTTCACCCATGTCCATAGGAATAAAGCCAGTCCTTTATTTCCCCCAATCCTGCCAAAGCCAGGGGTTTTGAGAACACAGACCCACCCAGGCGGGTTGGCATGTAGACCTCACAAAGGCTGGCAGCCCCAGAGCTGGGAGAGTCGATTTTTCCTGGCGAAACAAACACTGGTCGGTCCAGCATGCTCCAACCCTCCCCAACACCCACCCCTCCCGTCCCAGGGCAAGTGACCTTTCCTGGGGAGACACAGAAAAGTGCCTCTTTGCCCCAGACAGGTCACCAGAAGTCTAAAGAAATGATTCTACCACCGTTAAGTCTGGGACCCAGTGAGTTTATGGGGTTACTTACAGGAGCATGGATGACTCTTGGTAAGCTATGTCACAGAAGCCCTACCCCAGCATGGCAGACCACTCAAGAAAGCTGTATCACCGCTGTCTTCATCCCAATCAGTCATACCACCCCAACCTCATCCCCTTTGCACACCGGTTCCTCTCTTATGGGGTCTTTGGGTTCAGTATCCCCACTGCACCAAATCCAGATCCACTGAAGGACCGGGGGTCCCAGAGTGACCAGTCTGATGTGGGAGGGGCAAGGAGGATGCGGTGACCTCTTCTTCCTGGGAACCTTTCTCAGGCTTCAGACAGCACCTTGATTTTCTGAGCTTCCCCTGCACTGCCTGCCCCAGCCTAGGAGCCAGCCAGGAACAGAGGAGGGGGGAAGTTTTGAGTGGGGAGAAGCCATGAGGGGGCTTGTGACTAATTTCTGCGGGCTTCCGTGGAGCCGAAGCTGGCGATCGTCACAGGCTCAGCTGGATACTGTCGCACAGGCTGCTCTTTTGTTTCCAGCAACACGTGAAGAGAAGCCCCTGGCTGTATCGCTGAATTTGGGGCACTTGTTGTGTTGTGAATTAATACTTTGGTGTCGTCGTTGGCTTCCTTTGGATCGCTTGTCTCTGTTAGACTAACTGCTGTACATTTTCATGTTCTCTGACTAGATCCAGGGCCTTCTTTCCTTGCTCCTACTCACAGGGAGCTCACGTGCCCCAGTCCAGCCCGGGGGTGAGGGGTGAGGGGTGGGGGGGGGTGGACATTGTCAGCCCATTCCAAAGATTGGATACTTGGAATAGCTCAGCCCTAGGGAAGATTCCAGACTTGCCTGGCCAAACTGGGGCCCAGATCTGACTTTGGCTAAATTTTCCTGGTGTCCTCAAGCTCGACCCGGTGGCTTTGGCCCAGGTTCCACAGGGCCCCACAGGAGCAGAGCAGGGCTCCTGCTTCTCCATGTTCCCAACAGCTTTGAAACCCTTCCTTCCGGCAGTGCTGCTGGATGTGTGATGGAGAACCACCCACAGCAACAAAGCCGGTGTACATATCTCCATATACATATGTGTACATACACATGCAGTCCTGTTATAAATATACAAAGCATGGCTTTTCTTTGGCATTTTAATTCTTTTTATTTTTAAAAATCCTTGGGAATATGGTTTTGGAAACATTGTCTTCCTTTTTCTCTTTTCTATGTAATAAACATTCATGTGGCCTTTCTGGTGGCCTCTCAAGTCCCCATGTCTTCCGTTTCTGTAACCAGGCAGATCTCCAACCCGCTCTAAATGCTTCCATCCCTCTCTCCCTACAACCTCAGCTGCCGATCTTCCCATTCTGCAGGCTGCCTTTCCTTCTTCAGCGGAACTGATCCAAAGTTTTCTCTGCTCACCAGGACCTTTGGAGCCAGGGATGCATAGTCCCAAAACAGCATCTGGCCCTGGATGGTGCGCAGTGGGAGCCCATTTTCTTTCTTGGCAGCTGGACTGGCTGACAAGGGAAATGTGTGCGAGATGCATGTTGAAATGGTGCCTTCCATAAATGAGCATCTGGGCATGACAGTCAGAACTGAGAGCTAGCTGGCTGTTGGCCATCATGCGGGGTCTTCTGAAGCGCGGAGAGGATGGCAACAGCCTGGCCAACATCTTCCTTGGCTAATGCACAGAGAGAGACCTAGGGAACTCAGCACATTCACTGATGGAGGGAATTAAATACATTACAGATAGGAGAACGCAGAAGGTGGTCTATGACCTGACAAAACAGTCTTCAGACTAAAGCAGCAATCCATCAAGGGGACATTATGATTCTAAATGTATGTGTCCTGAATACAGGAGCACGCAATCTCATAAAACATACTATTAGGTGGAAAGTCTCAGATTAACCTTAGCAGGTTACTTCAATACCACACTCTCACCAATAGGTCATCCCCACAAAAAACCAAAACAAAACAAAAACCAAATATATTAAAATTAAATGGGATTGTACACCAAATGAACATAAAAGAGATCTACAGAACATGCCATTCAAATGCTGCAGAGTATGCATTCTACCCAGTAGCCCATGGAGCAGCCACCTATATGTGGCACAAGGCCAGTCTCAACAAATACAAGAAAAATTAAGATGATTTCTTTACCCTGATGGATTGCAATAGTATAATTTTACAAATCAGCAGCAAGAGAAGCTCCAGAACATAATACAGGTTCATGAAGAATATAGAAAGTTCTAGAAAAAAAATCTAGGCAGAAAAAAAATCTAATGAGATGGAACCCACGTGGGTTAGTAAAAGATCAAGGCTTTGGAGATAATTAGCCTCTGTGCTGCCCTGTTCCTAAGGAATGCCCTAGGGCGTCTCAGGGTTCATGAACGTTCAGCTTGGTTGACAAAGTACATCACCCACTGTGGCTGCTTCAGGAGCAGCAGCCCGAAGGAGCAAGCAGGGCATGCATGCAGTGTTACTGTCAGTGGTGGGGTGGTCAGCGACAAGGGCTGGACTCCTCAAGTGCTAAGGGATATGTCGGACCTCTTCCTGTTCCTCAGGGCAACCCACCACCCATGTTAGCTTTCCCATAGCTGTTATGTCTAACATAAGCGACTCAGAGAAAGAAGGAAATTGTTCCCCACGTTGTTTCAGCGATTTTAATCTGTGTCGGGGAACACCGTGGTGAGGGCACAGTGAAGCAGAGAAATTCACAGCACGGCAAGCAGGAAGAAGACCAGCGGTAACGAGAAGGGGCCAGGGCAAGACAGCACCCCGAAGAACACACTCACAGTGACACACTTCCTCCATTTGGGTCAAACTTCTCAAGATCAAGGACGGGAGGGAGGGTGAAGGACTCTTGTTATCCGCATACATGTCTGGGGCCAGGCGTGTCTTCTCTCCCACCTCACCACACACACTCACTGCTATAAAGGAAGGGACTGAGAGTGCCAGTATGGCCACACTGTACGTTCCTCATAGTGCAGATGAGAAGAAGAAACGGTGAGCCCCAGCAAGAGACACTACAGGCCCAGAAAGCACTAGAGCTGGGCTGTCTCTGGCCGTGGCAGTATGTCCCACTCATGCAGTCCCTTTCTCTGACCCACAGTGGGCATCTGTTCCCCAACATGCAGCCAGTGCTGGCTCACAGTGTTATTTATGGTCTAAGAAGCTGCCTAGGAGTGGCTCAGCAGTTAAGAGCACTTGCTCTTGCAGTGAACCTGGGTTCAAGTCGCATCACCCACATCATGGCTCATAACTATCCATAAGCCCAGTTCCAGGGCAACAAGAATGTACTTGGTGAATGTACATGCATGCAGGCAAAACATTCCCACACATAAAGCAAATGAATCTAAAAGAAAGAAACTGCCTGGGAGGAAGATGGCTACAGCTGGTCACAAAGGCCCTCTTACAGTGATACCCCGGGGCCAGACACCTCCCTTTCTACAGACCACATCCTGGAGTGAAACTCCCAACACCTATGATGTACCTGTGTCTGGGGATGGGGTGCTGAAAAGGTAATGAGGTCATTAAGGTGGCCCCATTCTATAATGACCAGTGCTCTGGAGAGATGACTCAGTGGTTAAGAGCACTGGCTGCTCCCCCAGTTTCCTGAGACCCATGTGCAGCTCACAACTGTCTGTAACTCCAGCTCCATGGGCTCCCACACCCTCACACAGACATACATGCTGGGAAACCACTGATGTACATAAAATAAAAATAAATAAATCAGAAAAAGTGGAGGAGGAGCCCAGGGTACACACACACACACACACACACACACACACACACACACACCCTCAAAGGGAAAAGAGAACGAGACACAGCAGGCAGGGAGGCAGCCATTTGCAAGTCAACAAGGGAAGCCACAGAAGAAACCTTGATCTTGGACTCCAGCCTCTGGCACTGTGAGCTTGCTGCTGTTTCAGTCAAGGCCAGTGTTTCCTTGTGGTGGCAGCAGAACCTACTAGTCTTATGCCCCAAACCAGGAATGACAGAGATGGTAATGTGACTCATAGCAGAGTAGAAGGGAAATGTCCCAAAGAAAGACAGGTCTCTTGGATGGAGCAGCCCATGGACAACCCTGGACCCAGGGAACCTTGGGTAGTCCTAGTGTCCACTCTTCCCCGATGTCTGTGGGGTTCACCTGGGCCTTGGGTACCCCCTGGGTTAAACCTATGGATGTAAAGGTAAGTTTGAGGCTATGTTCCTACTAGGGACTTGGATGCCATGAGCTAGTGCCTTCTTTGCCCTCACCACCCAAGGGTCCCTGACCTGGAGGGGACAATGAGAGGAGTCCTGTGCTTAGCCCACAGCTGCTTCCTAGGCAGGGTGGATGTGTATGTTCTCATCAAATATAGCAACGCCTGGAAGAAAATTCTGTATGGCAAAGAAACTGCTGCACTATGGAGGAAGTAAGTTTCATCTGAGAGCCATCCTTGGCTTTTGAGTCTATAGGCCTGCAGGGAATCTGGAAGCCAGAGGACAGAGAAGCCACCTCTGCTGTTGGCTTCTAGGGTAACTGCACACATAGTCCTTTGGAAAAGGAGTATAAGGGTCCCTCCAACATGACACAACCTATACCTGCTACTCCCTGCATAGACTTGGCTTTCCTCACTGGCTATCCTTAGCCTGGGAGTCACACTCACCAGTGTGACACAAGCTGGCTTTTGCTCTGCCAGAGGGCAAGCTCCTACTTTACTCACACCCACGTGATGCTGGGAAGACTGTCAATCCCAGAAGTCACCCACTTCGAGCAAGAGGGGGTCTGCAGTGTAAGCCCCTCCTACTGCACTTACTGGGATAGTCTAGAGTCTTTCTCAAGTCTCTCTACCAGGACAAGCATCTCCCCTTGGTCCTTAGGCTGAAGTTTGAAAGCCTGAATTACTGTTGCTGAAGTTCCTATTCCTTGGAGCAAGATGCCGGGCAGAAAGGAGAGGGCAGTGTTGTTCTATCCCTCATGCTGAGGCCAGTGCTAGCTCAGTCTAACCTGGGCCTTCTCCCTCCCTCCCTCCCTCTCTCCCTCCCTTCTTTCCCTTTCCATTATTAGTTTTATCTACCTTTCCTCCATTGCTTCCTTCTTTCTTACCCTTTTTCTTCATTCTGCCTCTTTCTCTTTACTCTTTTCTCTTTCCTATAAGCTTATTCAAGTTCTTTCTCTTCATAGTGTGCACGCGTGTGTGTGAGAGTGTGTGTGTATGTGTGTGTTTGTGCATGCGTGTGTGTGTGTGTGTGTGTGTTATCATCCTCCTTTGGTTCAATGTCCTCCCCGTTCCCTTTCTTGCCTAAGAACAAGGGTTATAATGTATGAGCGGCTACAATGCACCCTACACGGTAATGATACTGTAACAAGTAGCTGAGCTCAATCAACTTATAATGAAGAAATGTTTATTTAGGTTCACTGATCCAGATGTTTTAGTCCATGGTCAATTAGCCACATTGCTTTTGGGCCTGTGGTGAGGCAGTTTGTCATGGTGAGAGTGTGTGGCAGAGGGAGCTGCTCACCTCATGGCAGGAATAAAAGAGAGGGAGGAAAAAGAACAGGCAGGTCCTGGTATCTCCTCAGAGTCATATCCCCAGTGAACTGACTTCCTCACACTAGGTTCCACCCCTTAAAGATTCCATCCACGACCCTCTAGTAGAACAGCAGACCAGATACCAACCTTCCACACATGGCCCTTGGAGGGGACATTCCAGATCCAAAGTAGAGCACTGAGTTTTAACAGTGTGCAAGTGTGTTGTTTCCATCAACCTGATGGCCTGTGGAGAGCTGCCCTGTATGTGGATCGCCACACCCCATGCATGCGCTGTGGCAATACAATATCACAAAAATATCTTTCACATTCTAAGAGACTGGAACTCAAGGTGAGGTGATTAAGATGTCAGACTGCTGTCCTACTGTGTACTCAGCTGGTTTGTTTAACCTGCCCTTAAGGGAACAAAGTAACAACCAACCTTACTTGCCTTGGGTTTCCCCCAAGTAATCAAGTTTTACAACCTAAGCTAAGTCATGACTGTGAGCTTAGGTTATGTAATTTTTCCATGCCCCTGACTCAGGGTAATGCAGGTGTGTATTTATGTTATGGTAATAAATGCTAGAAACAGGAAATAGGTTGAAAGCAACCTTATAAACAAACATATGCCATAAATGGTAAAAGCAACATATAAATATTGTTTATAGTGTGTATGTGTGTGTTACTTGGGTAGTTGGGGTGAGTTTGGGGTCAGTAAAATTTCACCTCTCATGCGACTCTGTTGATTTCTGTAAAATGTCCCTTCTTTCTTCCCCACATGATGCCTTTGTTAGGGACACACAGACACAGGGACAGATCCCTAAAACAGCGTTAAAGCAGGCACACATCAGACTCATACAACAGTCAGGTGTCGGGAACCGTTGCCCCAACATAGAAACTGGTGCCTTTCCCTAAATGTGTTCTCGGAGGCGCGTGGAAGAAACAGACTCTTTCACACCATCATCGTTCAAAAGCAGCTCGGGACTTCTTATCCTTTACAGCGTGACCTTGCGTTTATTCTTCTCCCCCCAAGCTCTGAATGCCTGAAATGCTTCTCCACCCTCAGGAATTCTCTATTCACATTCCTTTTCCGGGGACCCCACACTCTCAGCCACACACCTGCATATCTCACCAGCTTTGGAGCCAGCCACTTCTTCCCGGGCAATCTACATGTAAAAAGGAAGGCTGGAGCCAAGCCTGTACCTTTTGTCTTTCTAAGTTGCTAGTTTTCCAGCTAGCAAGGTATTCAAGCCATGGCCATGCCAGGCTGGTGGATGTCAGAGCCCACAGTCAGGGGACGGTGGAAGACACAGGGAAGGGGAAGCAAAGAATTCAAATCTGGGCTCACTTGGGTAAATTACCCTCAGGGACAGTGCTTTTAATTTCTTTTCCTTAATGTGACTTTGATGCATTGTTGCTGATCCTGAGTTTATCACCACTGTGTTCACACTCTTAGCACCAACAAGGCATCTCAGGCACACCAGAAGTCACTGACCAGTGAGTGAGGAATGATGAACTGGAACCTGAGTCACTTCAACGTTGTCTAAGCCTTTTCCTTTTGAGCCCTTAGTTAATGAGTGCAGAGGCCAGCAGCTGGGCCTTGGGTGTTCCCTAGGACCCTAGCCTGCTAGCCACTCCCACTGTGTTCTCCACAAAGCAGAGCCTGGGGCACACATCACTTTATAGAGAGGGATGGGTGTCTCAGACACTGACAATCCACTAAGACAGCACTGACTTCTGATCATGCTTGCTTTTTTCTCCTGCCAGCCACATCTCTGAGCCAGGTCAGCTTAACTAGTGGGTGGAATTCAAAGTGCCTGGCTGCTGAGCGACGAGAAGCACACTTGTATATGTTGCCCCTCCCCTCTTCTTCCCAAAATGGAAACCCTTTTATGCAAAGACTCCTCTGCATCTAATGTAGAAGCAGAATTTGTTTTCCCTGGCTTGCTGCCTCTTTGAAGTGTCGGCTACTTAGCAGTGCAATTAACCACAAGCCTGCAGGAGTAGAGGCTCGGAGATTTTCATCTGACCCTGACTGGAGCTGGGCAGGAAGAGAACAAACACTTGGAAGATGATGAAAAGCCAAGCCTTGAGGAAAGGTGGCAGGGCTTTCTGGCTCGGCAGGAGTGAGAGTGGCTGACCTGGTAAGTCTGGCTCTCTCTCTCAATGCTGTGAGCCTCAGAGGCTCTCTTCAACATGGCCATGGCATCCACACTGCCTCGTCAATTTCCTTCTAGCTTGTGGCCTTGCCTTCGTAAGAGGGCTTGGCGTCTCTCAACTGGCTTAGCATCATTTCCTCCATGGAGCCCCCAGGAACATCTGTTTGTCACTGGAGGAAACTCCACACCCCTCATTCTCTTTCTCCATTCCTTCTCCAGGCCTGAGGCTGTTCCCGCATTGCTAGCTCCACACGGATCCCCTGCTCTGGCCACTTCGAGCCACTCACTCCATGTGTCTCTGCGGCTGTGTGTTCCGCTTCAACCTGCTGGATAATTCACGCTCAGCTTCTAAACTTATTTTGGTGACGCTTCTTTTGCAAAGCCTGTCTCAAGTTTCCTCCATGTCCCTGACTTAGGTCAGGCCTTCTTTCCCCCTTGGGGCCCCTTGCTTTCTCTGCTCTTTATCCTGTACCACACATACCTGTTCTCTGTCCACTGCCTCCACTGTGCCTTAAACCTGGGCACTGTTATTTCCTAGAGCAGGCTGTCACTTGTAAATACATTCCCTGACCAGCCTCCTTGTCCTAGGGCTGTCTTGCAATGCACTTTGATGTCCACAAGGGGACAGGCTCCCTCATGGGGCCCTCGTTTCACAGCTGTCCTGGATTCACTCCAGCAAGAATTCTCAGAAAGAAGCATGACTAAAATTGAGAATTTTTTTTCCCTCATTGAAATAGAGCAGGGCTGCTGTTGTCAGAGGCTGTCACAGATACTGTTTGTCCATCATATGCAGAAACTATTTTTAAAATGACACGTGTTACCACACTGAAAAGCACAGACGTTCACGTGGGACGGACTCCCCTGCACCCACTTTAAATCCTGCTTTGCTCATTCACAAGTTTGGAAAGGTACAGGAAGAAAGATTGGGACAGATAATGATGCCAATGCAAGGGGTCCACCACTGTGACCTGAATTCTGTGGCCTCTAAATGTCCACTATAGCCCTGGTCCTCAGGACCATGTGTGCAGAGTATGAGGACCACAGAGTAGGACCCTAATGCCTGGTGGATATTTTTTCTTGTGAACTTTTTATTGGGGTCTATCACGGGTTGTGACTACCACCTAAGGTGTCTCCTGGTTTTATAAAACCTCCCTTTGAGCCGCCCCACTTCTGCAAGACACGGAAACGCCTCTTCTCCGAGCTCTGTCTGCTTCCCAGTCTCACTTCTCTGTTGAATGTGTCATCTCTGGCCCGTGCATGGTGCGCCAAATGCCAGAAGCTGCGCCACAGCTGTCACAGTGAAAACTGAAATCGAAAAAAATGACACGCACACTGTTTCTTGGCATTCTCAGAAACTGGATGTGTTTTCTGCACTTCTGTGGAAGGGCGTGTGAGCCAACCTGTGAGTGGCAAGCAGATTTGGGTCTGCACCCTCGGTCTGCAGGTAAAGGGCACTGGATGTCATGAATGCTAACATTGGAAGATCACCCCAAGCCTAGAATGAACAGCCCCAGGTCCCCAGCCCCATCTCCAGGCCTGCAGGGCCCACCAGGTGTCTTGAATCTGCCTGGGCTTCGGTAGTTCTGCCCCATATGCCCCAGCCCCCATCATTCATGGGTTGTCCTAGCAGTCCTGTGGCACAGCCAGGTACCAGGACACATGCCCTGGACTGGCCAGGGATGCAGACATGCAGAATCCCAGGCAGGTCTCCAGTCTGGTCCGATGCCAGGGTCTGTTGTTTCCTAGCCATGTGGTCTTGGTAACCTACTCTTCTTCTCTTGGCTCCTATCCCTCTTGTAGAACACGGGACTGACAGTGTTTATCTCACGGAGTTTTTCTGACTATTAAACTACTTTGTTTTCAATCACCTGACACTTAGCAATTCATAACCACGAGTCATGGCTGCAGGACTTGGCAGCCATTGTAAGGAGCTAGATAATAAACGTTTTTAGTTCTGCAGTCCATGTAGGTGGCAGGGTACTAGTCTCATCTGTGGCTGTGGTGTAGAAGAGGCCCTAGATGTTACATAAAGCTGTAGCCTGGTTGTTGCTAATAAAACTTTATTTATAAGATCTAATTTCTAAGAGGATGTTTGCTCTGGTGACTGAGTAGTTGAGAGGTGGGAAAGGGGGTAGAGAACACAGAGTTGGCTACGTGATGTGGGGAAAGAAGGAGGCAGATGTTCCCATGTAGGGTTCAGAAGCATTGGTACAACCTCTTAAGGCAGGCTCAGACACCACTTCGGGATTTACGGGAGCAGATATTCTGTGTCCCTCACATGTACATAACATTGCTGTATATGAGCATATGGGCACTCTGCTAAGATGAGCCCCCTCGTGAATCAGTGAAGACGGGACAGCCAAGGAATCCTCGCAGGTGTGGAGGGGATGTAGTAGATACTGATGGAGCTAGCGGAAACTGAAATGTGTCCAAGTCCCCAGGCCTCTTCTGCATAATCAGATTCAGAGTTGCCCCCTGACCCCTTCTTGTCACTCAGACCACACAGAACTCTCCAGGCTGCTTCCTGTGCAGCCTTTGGAGGGCTTGGTGGCCATCCAGGTCCCTGCCCAGTGGAAGAGGCAGGGAGAAGACTAGCCAGAGGGTGTGGCCATGGAGCACACTGCTCCCAGGGATTAGATAACCGGTGGTGATACAGCCTGTCCTCCCACCTCCCGGAATGAGTGCCCAAGTAGTCCCAGTCCTGTGCTGACAGACGTGGTAGGACCATTACAGAGATTCCTCTCGAGGGGCTGATGCAGCAGAATGTGAGCTGGATATAGAAGATTCCTACCCTGCCTCACTAAGGTGTTCTGTCCCCAATCAGCCGGAGCATCCACCCCCTGAAGATGTCTCATGACATGAAGTTGATCATAATTGTTGCCCTACATACCAACAGGGACCAGTTTCTTGTGAGCCCAGGCTTAGGCACGTGGTGCCAAAGTGGTCCTGAGAGGCAACAGGCAACAGGGCCACCCATTTCTTTGGTTGTCCCCAGGGTCTGCTAGAAAAAAGGCCCCAGGTGAAGGTGATGAGGGCTCTGTGATTGGGTGACCATGGTGCCCTGAGGGTGGTCTAGAGGACAGGTAGCAGGTGAGGTACTGGGGCCCATGTGACAAGAAGCGATGGCACCCCTGAAGACAGGGGTGTGGTCTGGTAGATGGCTCTGGACACCATGCACAAAGAACGTGGGTGGTTCAGGGCCACTTAGCCAACCTAAGCTGCTACTGAGAGTTCTCAAGTGAACATCTCTAGGGCCTAGGATTCTGGCCATGCCCACAGGTCTCCTGGGACTAGCCAGGAGGGGACTGATTTGACATCTGATAGATGGCTTGCAGGCTTCTCCGAGGGGCTTGCTTTTTCTTTAGCAAGGGCCTTGGGGCTGTGGGATGACTTTGCTTGGAAGTAATTGCAGGTCTTCCACACAACAGTAGCTAAAACAAGTCTTCTGGGGTCTGAGCTGGGCAGCCTTCTAAAATGTAAGCATCACTGTCCTTTGGAGGCTATGGCTTACAGCAGGGCTGGAGAGAAGCTGTGAAGGGACTTGACCCTTCATGAGACCAGTCTCTGAGATGGAGCCATGGCTCCCTGCTGAGTCACTATGGGGTCCAGAGCCCAGCGCTCTGCTTCCAACACTCCTCTGGTGTGGGAGCCCATAGAGGCGACTCTGCTCCATCTTGACAGAAGGTCAGACAGTTCGAGCCTTTTATCGTTCCTTCAAGGTCAAACAACAAGATGTTTTGGCCTAAGGTGAAGCGACTGGATGTTTTGTTCCTCAATGTTTTGGACTTTTGTTTTCTCCTTGTATTATGATTTAAAAAAAAAAAAAGTCTTTTTGCCCTCTCCTGTGGCTTGGGGTATGAAAGGGCTATGAGCCATAAACTCGAGGCTGTAGTATTCACTGATGGTCCTCTCGAATCTATCCTATGTCTATTTCTTTTGTGTCTCAAACCAGGTTGGCCTCAAACTCACAGAGATTCTCCTGCCTTTGTCCCCTGAATGCTGGGATCAAAGGCATGTGCCACTATTGCCCAGTGTTGTTTACTTTCTAAGCCTCAGTTTCCCCATCTGATCAACGGAGACTCTACAGTCTGGTCATTCCATCACTGTGAGTGATGGGATGCACCCAGCACAGAGCCCACCAAGAACAGGGGAACCTTCTTCATAACTGGTTGAGCCACTGTTTAAAAGTCTAGCAGAGGGTTTAACAAAGACTCCTTAGAGAGTGTCATATGGTTTGTGGATAGACTGTTACTCCATCTCATAGGCACTGTGGGTCATCACAGCTCTTCTGTGGTAGTTGGAAGGGTATGTGCGTGGGTGGGGACAGAAGCACCTCACACTAGTAATGGTCTCCAAGGCCTTTATTGGGAAGGGGAAGAGCGTCTACAGTTGACTGATGGGCACTGGGCAAGGAATGTAACAGTCCCACGGGGAGAGGAATACGGAGGAGGAGAGCCAGTCAGGGTGTGGGAAGGGTCCTCTCCTCCCAAAAAGGCACTGATGGGTGAGCACCCTGGAGTGGGGGTGGGGGGACTTATACACAAAGGGTTGGCAGAACACAGGCGGTCTCGAAGCTAAATACAGCCAGTCAAAGGTGAACAGCATCCTTGAGGCCACAGCTGCCCAGGGCTCCTCCCGACAGGGAGGCAAGGCCCCCAGAAGGCAGGCGGAGCTTAGGAGGAGCAGCCCAGCCTTTCCTCTTAGTGTTTTGTGCAATTAAAACAAAAACAAAATAAATATAACTTACACACTTCTTAAAGGGCACTAAAGTTTAGTCTGGGGAAAGCGGCTGAAGCAACCTCTAAGTGTGCAAAGCAGGGCTGACCACCAAGAAACCTGGTGGCCCAAGAGCAGGAGGGCTCCATGGACTCGCATCTGCACATTGGTGCATGTAGTCTGTCCTGTGTCCCAGAACCTGCATAGCCAGGACTTTGGGAGTCTCCACCAGGAACATGAAAATGGGTAATCAGACTGCCAGAGGTTCCAGGAAATTCCATCTGAGCTCTATCCATCCCAGTGGGGCAGGAAGGGAGGGTTTCTGGCAGGATGGAAGGGGACAATGGCTTGGGAGATAAAGTGTGGGTGCTAGCATGGAGAATACAAAAACCCAATGAAGCAAAACACCCTTGGTAACAGAATAACCCTAGAGATACCTCCACACCACCTTACAACACTCCCCAGCACAAAGCACTGTCCAGCACGGTCTTACTAGTCACAGCACCTGAGCATGTTATTGTGACAGGTGACTCCTTAAAGTGCTTGGCGAGTTATGTCCTCTTACATACATTAAACTGGTCCCTGGGATTTTTGTTCATAGCATAGTTCGCTTTAGCAAACTTTTTTTTTTTTTCTTCTGAGATCAGGAGGGGAGTTGTGGCCAGGTCGGAGCTATCGGACTCTTGGAATTAATGATGACCCTCCCCAGCATATGGTTGATTACAGAGCTCAGGGCTCCCTCAAGCCCTCAGGCAGCTATAGCTGGAGAGTCCCAGAGCTTGCTGCCTGGTTGCTACTGCCCTCCCCCCCTCCAGGCTGCCTGTCTTCCCAATCACGTGCTGTCACAAGGTCTGGGCTCGCCCAGGGGGGGCGTGTGTGGGGGTGACCTTTAGAAAGTCAGCCCACACAGGAGCTCACCACCATCTGAATAGGAGCCAGGAAGTTTAAATGAGTTCCTTTTTTAAAATCTGTACTTATACATCCTTGCGGGTCCCACCTCCCGCCCCCACCAACTGTCACTCACCCACTAGCATGAAAGGGGAAACACACATGTCACATGGGCCAACAGTTCTTCTAGAAAACCCAGGGAACTAGGGTAGGCGGCCAGGGCGGCCACCCCTGCCCAAAGTTATCTTGCTAGGTGTGTACACGCTGGCCTACCCCATTTCCCTTGGTGTTCCCAAACAGTGTTGAGCATCTGTCCATGTGACCCAGAGTTTCTCAGTAGAAGAGGAGGTGACAAGCCCAGCGGAGCAGAGGGTAGCTCCAAATGACAACAGCTGGGCATGTGGTCTGTGAAAAGTCACACAGACCGTACAGTACACTCTTTTCAGTCAGCCAGGTCACCCGCTTCACAGTTGAAGTGGTGATTAAGAATGGTACCCCATGGCCCTTCAAGCAGCTCAGGACTCCAGGAAGGAGAAGGCTTGACACAGCCGTGGGCATCCCTGTGAGCACTGGGAACTACCCACATGACATGGAGAAACAATGGTCTAAGTCCTTCAAGCTGGAAGAACAAGCGATTTCAAGAGAAATTTAGAAATCATTCCAGGAGCCCAAATACTGCCTCCCTAAGGTCTGGTACTGCCCGAAATGTTAGAAATTTTCCCATGGAAGGACTCCGGGTACAGAAGTAGAGGTACCCGGCTACCAAGGATTTGGAGGGGCAAGAGAATCTCCTCTCCTAGGTGTGGCAGGCTCTCAGGGCTACTGCAGATCCCTGGAGGTGGGTATGGGCCTTGAGTAGTCTACCCCAGCTCTGGACCTTTCCATAGCAGGGCAGATCTAGGGGCATTAAGCAGTGGCTCTAGGAGGTGACATTGTCCCTGGAAGCTCATCTTTGCAGAATGACCCCTTTGAATTCATGGGCAGTGGTCCCAGATGTAAGCACAAAGGTCTTTAGGGACAGTCGAAAGCTGCTCCCCACACTCCCAGCTCCTAGTCTGGCCTGAATTCCAAGGTTTAACACCAGCAAGGTGGGGACCTCTTTTTAGCATCTCTAGAAAAGCCACACACTGTTCTTGGAAGCTGGGGCCTCTCACTGGTAGATTCTTTGCTCATCAGCCACATGCAGATTCCCCAGAGGTTGTGTTCCCAGCTTCCAGAAATCAGAACCCTGGCCTGGCTTCAGGCCCATGGTGGAAAGCACCAATGGGGCTGTATAGACCCATGGCACCAGCCACCAAGGGGCAGCAGGGCTCTACAGGTAGCCAGTCTAGGCCTGAATTTTCTGGGGGTTTCCTGGAGGGAGTCTCAATCTCTCAAGATCCCCAGCAGCCTCTTAGACCCATGCAGGTCCTGAGTACAATGGACTAGCTTTGGGTAACTCTCTTCCAGAAGGTAGTTCTACTTAGAATTAGAAACGCCACCTCCAGGCCCTTATGTAGGAAGGAAAAAGAGACCTAGAAAATCTCTTTTCTTCTCCTAAGTGTCCTGTAGTGCAGATGGGAGGCTCTGTTCTTAGGTGGGCGCTCAGAGAGGAATGAAGAAAGAATCGGGGAAAGCAAGGGAGATGGGAGAGGCAGAGGTGGCAGGCAAGGTGGCATGGGTAGGCAAGGTGGTGGTGGCCTCAGGTGAGGGGGCTACTCTGGGACATTTCTGTCAGGATGTCGATGAGGTTGTTCAGCCCTGAGAGGTAGCCATCCTCCCGGTTCCCCTCCTGCCAGGGGACGTCGTGCCGCAGGGTCTGGCCTTCCGGCAGAGGTGTGGTTTTCCCAAAGTCGATCATCCACACCTTGGCTTGCTCCTTCTTGTCATGGATGAAGAGGAGTGAGCTGCCAATGACCTGGAGGAAAGAAGGAGGGTAAGCAAGGGAGCAGGGAAGCAGGGCCAGGACCAGGGTGGGGCAGGATGGGCAGGAGAAGAGGTGGATGGATGTGACAGGGCCAGGAGGAGGGAGGTGAGCAGAGCCTGGGGGAAAAGAGTCGGGCTCGGAGGGGGAGTGGAGCTAGGATACACAGAAGGAGTACTTAGGGATTTGAGAGACTTAAGAAAACTCTGAGGCTACGTGATCTGAGGGAGGCTTGGATCAGCAATTTCACTTCCTACTGGAACTGGGGGTGATGATGAGGAGTGTCAATCAAGCAGGTGAGGTGTGCCTGTCACACTGAAGGCTCAGTACCCTACCTCATGGCACTTGAAGAAGGGAGAGACTTCCAGGGTTTCTCGAATGGCCTTCAGCCGGTCCCGGTAGGCGATCTGAGGGCAGAGGGAACACAGTTTCACATGTGTGTGTGTGTGTGTGTGTGTGTGTGTGTGTGTGTGTTGGGGTGGGGCTGTGGCATCAGATCTACTTAGCTCATTAGAGTCACTGGATGGCAGGCAGCAGTGACCTTGTGCTCATTTACTCCAGCCTCACCTACCCCAGCTGTGTCAGAATTACACCTTTCCCAGGAGACTATGTGCCCCTCAACCTCCTCCATGAGGGGGCAGACCATCCCAGCACGCCAGCCATCAGAGTCAGAGCCCAGAACTGGCTGCCATGGTAACTCCTGACCACAAAGTGCGGTGTCCCCGACTAAAGACAGGGTAAGGGGAAAGCCACCGTACGTCTACACGAGCCTCCTCTACAGAGCCTTACAGATCTTCCGGCGTGAGTAGTGGGGTGCCTAATCATTCCCAAGGGCTAAGTCTGTGAATCTCATCACCCAGAACTGCAGAGTCACTAGGGAAGCCATTATCACAGGGTTCCAGCAGTGTCGCAGTCAGGGAGGACCAGTCAGCAGTGCCCTGACGTCCCTAGCAACAGTAATCAACCCTTCTTGCAAATGCAATTGGTGGCATGACTCTGAGGGTCTGAAATGATCCCAACAGATGTCCAGGAACCAGAGGACAGTCACTGCAGAAACCAGAGAACAGTCACTGCAGACCGGCTGTGTGCATTCTAGCCTTATAGGTCTGGGCCCAAAGACAGTAAGAAGTGCAGGGACTTTCTGTGTCAGGCCAATTCAAGTGTGACCCCCTAACTCTGTCTTTCTCTATCTGTGCCCTTGACCTCCCACGTCTCCTTGTCTGCCAAGTGGAGACAAGAATGCCTGCATGCTTGTCCTCACCAGAGGGCTTCTGGGAGGATACGATGAACACTCAGTAAAACACTCGGCCAGCAGGAGGTGCTAAGGAACTCCTGCCATGGTTGTTCCCTGACGGAAGGTCAGTGTGCTGGGACAAAGTGATTGACAGCTCAGGAGAGCAAGCCAGTGGTCCCCAAGCTTCTCAGAGCACCCATGAATTCTGGGAAAAGCTATATCAGCTTCATACAGAAGTCTGGGGCTACGGTTCCAACACCACTCCTAGCTTAGCTAGGTTGGAGAAGGGATGGTTCCCCAATCCCAAATCCTGACTCACCAGAATGTTCTGGTTTCCTTTAGTGAATTCTCTGAAGGCCTCGGTGACCTGCTCCCTTGTTTTGGTCTTCTTGAAATCACGGTTAACGGAGCCATCTTCCTTCTGAGGAGGGAATCACCCAGAGGGAGTCAGCAGAGGCCCATGACCTCTGTTCATGAGCATGACCCTCACGCTGATCTGTGGAGGTGGTCAGGCATTCAGGGAAGGTACAGCAAGGCAGGTGCAACCAGGCAATTGTCATCTGGCACAGGGGAGCCTGTCCTGGGCCCCAACAGAGGGATTCACAGACCCTGGGCCACATGCTACCTAGGAAGTCTTGGTGGTGTGAGGTATCTGAGACACAATAGAGAAGCACCCTGTTCTAAGCAAGGGCAGCAGCGGCCCAAGGTAAACCACAGCTTCAGCTCCTGCTCGGAAGCTTGCTCCCTGGACCAGTGCCTCACAGTGTGTCCCATTAGTGTGCCAGCAGCCATTTGGATGATCAGGCTAAGTATCACCCTATCATAGGATTGTGTTTAAGTGAACCTCATTTAACAGTGACCTAAAGCATGAGAGGTTTGTTTATACAGTGTTCTGCCTGCATTGTGCCCGTATGCCAGAAGAGGGCACCAGATCTTATTATAGATGGTTGTGAGCCACCCTGTGGTAGCTGGGAATTAAATTCAGGATCTTTGAAAGAGTAGCCAGCCAATGCTCTCAACTTGTGAGCCATCTCTTCAGCACCAATGCTGGCAATTTTTATGATATGGCAAACAGAAGCTGTAAAGTGTCTTGTGTGTGTGTGTGTGTGTGTGTGTGTGCGAGCGCGTGCGCGCGCCCGCGCACATACGTATACACACATACTTGTGTATGTGAGTGCACTTTTTCATACTGGTTCTTTAGATTCCAGACATTTAGTTCAGGCACTGCAGACCAAGGGATACTATGCACATTCTCCCAAAGCCAAGGTCTAAGCTTGCGTTGCTGCATCCCTACGCCCTCATCCACCATCTCCACATTCTGAACTCAGCGCTCCTTCTGTTCAGACTGGCCTGGGCAAGCCAAGTACGCAGAGCACTGTTCTTTTGAGACAAAGTGGGAGAAAAGGTGAGTCCAGCAGGAGCCCTGACATTTGCACCCATCCGCCTCCAGCTGGAAAAAGCTGACGGCTGTAACTTCAGGGAGGCCTGCTGCAGGAAGACAGCAGGCAGCTGGGTCTGAGGGAATGGTGGAGGGGACAGAATCTCAGGGGAACCTTCCTCAGAGGGACTCCCTGCCAACCAAGACAAGGGAAGGCAGATGCCGACACAGGCAGTCGGCCTCTCTCTGCCAGTGGATGCTGTGTGTGATGCCACGGCCAGGAGAGGGCCGTGCCAGGGTGAGAGGTGCCAGGGTGTGCTGTTCAGACAGACCACAGATGGACAGGACACGTGTATACAATTTGCATTCAGTCTGAGAGCTGGATACTGCCAGGAAGGAAGGTTGGCTTTCAAAGATAGGGAAGGACAAACGGCTTTCTCCGTCCCCAGCTCTAGAAGCCAGTGAGACACTGGTGATTACAGGAACTCACATCTCCACACTCTGTGAGAGAAGGCTGCAGAAAACTCCTTCACTTCACTTACCTAATTCTGACTCTATGCTGGGGAGGGGGTCAGGCAGACCAAGCCTGGGCAGAGAAAGGGAGGACCAGGGTCCTTGGAGGGATTGCCACCTCGTCTGAAGGGATGGCCACCTGAGACAATGAGGAGTTTGTATTCCCTCTGCCTGCAAATCTAATAGTTAGGGAAATGGATTGGAACATAGGGACAAGGACAGTCTTCTGAACTCCTTTTCAGGGCACCCAAGAGGTAAGGATGGAGGGTGAGGTTTCCAAGGCAATCCCAGGTCGTCACACAGCTCTCCTTGTTGGTACCTCACTGGCAGGGAACCAGTATCTTTCATGTGGCAGGCGTATAAGCTGGCTGCTATGCAGGGTTTTCTGTATAGTCCTACAAATAAGCCACCCCTACCCGATGTGTGTGAAGGGTCCGATGGCCTTTCACAGCCAGCCCACTTGCAGCTTTGGCTGCAGAATGGGCCAACACTCCTGAGGCTGGCTGACCACACTTAGGCCTGTGTAGGTGAACCTTACAGACTCCAGCATCCCAAGGTCCTCATCGCCACTGAGAACTGAGAGGCCTCAGCAGCCTCAGGCCACATCTCACAGGCCTCACCTTAATGCCCTCGATCCTAAAGCCCAGGGTAGCCGTAGAACTGATAGTCTCTCGCCACTGCATGTAACGTGGCTTGGTCACAGCTCGCTGGGCTTTCTCCTCCTCAGTGGGGGCCTCAGGGTCCACCTCAACCATCTTCTGGTACATGTCCTTCCGCAAGCTAGGTTTCTTCCGGGCTTTGGTGAGTTCTTCCTCCAGGTATGTCCTGCATGGGAGAAGAAGAGCATGAGTTCTGGGGCTGGGTTGCAGCTCCCCATAGCCATGGACTGTCTGGGGAATGAAGACCCTGAGCCGGCTGTGTCTGGTACCAGGATAATGGTCAATATAGCAACATCTAAGATGAGGCATTTTCACTAGGAAAGCCATACACACTTTTGGAGCTGATTTGAGGAAGGGTGTCCCCAAGGCTCTCAGAGCACCTTGATGCTGGCACTGTGAAGGCCTGATAAGCTCAGGAGCCCCCTCTAAGAGGCCTTTCGTAGGTGTCAGGACAGTGCTCTGTTTGTGGCAAAGAGACAGAGGGCAGGGTTCCTCCTTGAAACTCTGGTGCACCCTGGCAACCTGGAAAGCATGTTTCTGTCCTTCCAACCTGTTTCCCTGTCCTCATGCAGCCCAGTCTCAGGCTGTTTTTTTGCAACAGGGTTCTTCTAAGCACCAAGGGCAGCATAAAGTAGGAACAGCAATGACCTATGTTGTAGAGGGAGCAGCGATGACCTATGCTGGAGAGGAGCAGAGATGACCTATGCTGGAGAGGGGGCAGAGATGACCTATGCTGGAGAGCAGCAGAGATGACCTATGCTGGAGAGGAGCAGTGATGACCTATGCTGGAGAGGGAGCAGCGATGACCTATGCTGGAGAGCAGAGATGACCTATGCTGGAGAGGAGCAGTGATGACCTATGCTGGAGAGGGAGCAGAAATGACCTATGCTGGAGAGGGGGCAGAGATGACCTATGCTGGAGAGCAGCGATGACCTATGCTGGAGAGGAGCAGNGATGACCTATGCTGGAGAGGAGCAGCGATGACCTATGCTGGAGAGGGAGCAGCGATGACCTATGCTGGAGAGGAGCAGAGATGACCTATGCTGGAGAGGGAGCAGCGATGACCTATGCTGGAGAGGGAGCAGAGATGACCTATGCTGGAGAGGGCTGCTCAGGTCTCTGCAGCCCAGTTGTGTCTCAGAGATAAAATTGCCACAGCAGGTCACTAAGCCTCTGATACCTGGAAGACTTGAAAACATGAATTACTTCATTCACTTCCCTTTGCCGTAAGTGGAGTCTGCAGGCTAAATGGGTGAGGACAATAAGCTCCTGGGAGAGGTGACAGACAAAGACAGGCCAGGTTCAGAGCAGCCTGGAGTGGAGTCCTTGATCCAGTACTCTGGGGACCAATCTTGGTCCCTGCACTACTCTCCCAAACTTTCACCACCACCTCCAACTGGAAATGTGACTCACCCCCGCCCTTTCCCCGTTATAACCCTCCCAGCCGTGTGCATGTTGCCCAGGGCCCCATGAGGTAGCAGTCAGCAGTTAGCTGCAGGATGGGGAAGTGGGCTCCTTGCGCACTGCGTGGGTGTAAGCTGCCCTCAGAGGCACCCTCCCTTCTCTCCTGCCCACTCTTCTCCCCTGCCCCCCAGGCACTGTCCCAATACCCCCCTTTACATCTTTCCCAGAATGCCAGTCTGGGTCCCAGAACAGATAGAGCAAAAATCTTCATCCTACAAAGAAGATGATTTCAGAAAGCCCTGCACCCATTGGTATTTATACCAAAAGAAAATCCCTCATTCCCTGGGATATTCGCGTGTAAATGGGTCCTAGTTATTTGGGAAGATGGTAGGGTGTGCACATTAGCTCTGGTTGGGTACTTGCATGTATACACATCCCATGTACTCATGCACACAGCACAGCACTGAGCATACAGATACCAAGTTGTCAGTGGACTTGTGCATCGTGGGGGAGGAACTCAGGTCCTACACTCCTGAGGGTGCAACACAGACCTGCTGGGTAGGCAGTAGCCACACTTCTGCAAACAGGTTCTCAGTAGCGCCTTAAACAGGAAGCAGACACCAATGTTACAGCCCTGTCCACATGGACCCACGGACCTTTCTTCAGAGCGGCCCCCACAGCTTCAGTGAGGCAGAGTCAGTCACTCCTCAAGCACAGAAGGGAGCTTGGAAGGGATGTTCCCAATGGATACTAGCTGGGTAATAGGTCTATTAGAGGACCCACTGTGGCTTATCGCCGCCCCGCTGCAGAGGGAATGCCTGAGCTCCATCCCTTGGAGGGGAGTGGAGACCTGTCAACTTCTAGAGCCCGGAGACTAGGTCTGGGGTCACAGAGACCTGTTCCCTGATGGCCAGAATCTGAGGCCGACTCAAGATAAAGAAAGGGAGGTGGCGAGTCCATGGGAGACCAACAGGCATCAGGTCAAGGCGAGAGCAGCTTTTGCAGAGCTAGGTCAGGATGACAGAAGACACAGCCACAGCGAATGGAAAGTTATCGATGCAAGGGTGCCTATGAACAGTGTGAGCACCTGCTCACTTGGAGCCAGATCTCAGGAACACCCGGTGTAAGATGCCTCCAGGGTCCATATGACTTCCCTCGGTGCCACCACCTCTTACCCACCATGACTAAGCCTGGCTCTGCTGATGGGCCTTCCCACCATTTTTGTAAACCTCTGCCTCAGACTTGGTGTTTGACAAGAACCTGTGTCCTAGCCTTTTCCTGCAGCAAAGACAGGCCATGCGCCGGTGACAACCATGGACCCCCTCATCTCAGTACAGGCACAAAGGGCTATGTTTCTGTGCTACTGTGTTTGGGAGAAAACCACAAGTTATGACCCAAAGAGGACTAGCCTGCCACTCTAGGGAGCTCTCTGGAAATAGGACCCCTGGCACATCCAGGGAACGCAGGCCACAGCTGAGGTCCTAGGAACACCTATACTATGCTACTACCTGGGCCGGTATCCCTGGAGACTCCTGTTCAACTGAGAGCATAGCCTACCCTCCCGGTGTGGCTGGTGTGGGACATGCTGGGATGGTGTGGCTGGTGTGGGACATGGTAGAACAGTGTGGCTAGTGTGGGACATGCTGGGATGGTGTGGCTGGTGTGAGACATGGTGGGACGGTGTGGCTGGTGTGGGACATGCTGGGGCGGTGTGGCTGGTGTGGGACATGCTGAGAGAGTGTGGCTGGTGTGAGACATGGTGGGATGGTGTGGCTGGTGTGGGACATGCTGAGAGAGTGTGGCTGGTGTGGGACATGGTGGGATGGTGTGGCTGGTGTGGGACATGCTGAGAGAGTGTGGCTGGTGTGAGACATGGTGGGACGGTGTGGCTGGTGTGGGACATGGTGGGACGGTGTGGCTGGTGTGGGACATGCTGGGATGGTGTGGCTGGTGTGGGACATGGTGGGACGGTGTGGCTGGTGTGGGACAGGCTGGGACGGTGTGGCTGGTGTGGGACATGGTGGGACGGTGTGGCTGGTGTGGGACATGGTGGGACGGTGTGGCTGGTGTGGGACATGCTGGGACGGTGTGCTCAGAGTACACAGACTCTAAGGTCTGTGTGTGGGGAAGGTAGGGCTAGGGTGAGTGCTGCTTTCGGGAGACCTCCCCTTCCTTAACCCCATGGGGTTAACTCAGCCCTTTTAGACAGAAGAGTTCTGAGGTACAAAGAGAGAGAGAGAAGCTACTAGGCTAGAAGATGAGGGAAGCCTGAGGGGATAGGGACCTTGCCCCTGGCAATTCCCCAGGGAACAGTCAGCCACACAAGGCAGGACGCCTAGGCAGTGCTTTCAGGTACAGATGCACCTGTCTGGGCACCAGCAAGAACACCCAGTGGGACTGTTCATGCGCCCACCTCCCTCTCCTGCAGGCAGATTGAGCTCTGGTCTTCCCATGTTGGAGGGCAGGGCTTCTGCTTGAGTGGGCATATTTTAGTGCATCGTGGAAAGAATTTTCTGGAGACTGAAATAAGACAGCTAGAGATCTGAGGCCATGTGGTGTCTGCAGGCACATTTTGCTTTCTCCCTCACCCACCCTAGCTCCCAGGGGAACAAGACATGCAGGGCTTCGGAATGTAGGAGGAGGTAGTCATGAGGATGAACTAACAGCAGGGCCTGTGCTTCTCCATGACCTCAGCCCTGCTCTGGGGACGAGGGAAAGGGACACGTCTCGGTCAGCTGGCAGGGACTGATGTTAGGATAGAACTTCCAGGAGGAATGAGAAGGGAGCCGTTGTTGGCTGAACCCAAGCACGCCGAGCCTTCCTCCTCAATCTCTTCATTTAAGAAACAACATTTGATGGGCTGGGGAGGCAGTTCAGTTGGTAAAGGGCTGGCCACCTGGGTAAAGCGTAGCATCAAGCACTTGTCATTCTAGTGCTGGGCGGGTGGAGACAGGTGGCTGCCTGGGACTAGAAGGCCACCCAGCCCACCTAATCAGAGAAGCCAAGGCTGTGAGAGACATCTTAAAAAGAAGCTGGACCGTTCCTGAGGAACAAGACCTGAGGTTGACCTCTAGCCTCCATATGCACATGCGTATATATATATATACACACACACACACACACACAAAAAAAAAACCACACTCAAACGCATCTACCCACATACTAAAGAAAAAGATCAAATCAGATACAGCCTTCAGCTCTGAGCTCAGGCCACTGCCCAGTGTGGGTGTCTGCAGTGGAAATCAGGCTCTCTGGGGTAGACATGCTGACGGTGACGGCATGGAGGTAGAGGTAGTGTCCGTTTCTGCCTGAGGCTTTATGGCCCTTCAGGCTCTGGAGCTCTCTGGAGTCACTTCAGGCCTACCTGTCACCTACCACAGGGGCCTCTGCAGCTCACACTCTCTCTCTCTCTCTCTCTCTCTCTCTCTCTCTCTCTCTCTCTCTCTCGTAGTTAGCATGAACTACAAGCCAGCTCCGTGGTCCCTCTCCATTCCTGTCTCCAACTGCAGTTCACTTACCAAGAGGTCATTGTCTTGCTTCCTCCCTGCTGGCTACCCACCCCATCTGACTAGTGTGCAGCTCCTTCTGCCTGCTCCCCGAGACGCTCAGCACCCAGCCAGGCCCCTGCTTGATCTTTCCTGCTCACTAGAGAAGAGAAGCTCTTGGCAGGGCAGAGCCCTACATAGCCAGGCATGATGGGGAGGGGCATAGGCAACAGGGAGCCTGGCTCACCTGATGCCCATCTTGCAGTCCATCACGCAGGGCGAATCGAAGTCAGCCAGCAGGTCATCCATCTGGTTGTAGCGCTCCCCATCCTTCACCACGTCCCCATGGTAGGCCGGCACGAAGGGTCTCAGCACATCAGCCATCAGCCGGTCCAGGCAGCGCTGCTCAGACTCGCAATGCTTCTTTAGGATGCGGCCATTGGCAGCTGCCTTGAAGCTCCCTGCAGAGCAAGTAGGAGGAGGACCTCTAGCTTCAGTGGCAGTCAGGGATATCTGGGAGCCCCCATCCCCACCTCTTGTAACAACCTCTTGGGAGCTGCATCAGAACCGTCCCCCTCCCACTACAAGCTAAGCCAAGGGTTGAAGGCGTGGCCATTTGTAGACAAGTCCCTTAAGGCAAATGGCTTTGAGTCCTGGTCACCCGTTCACTGACTGTAACCCTGGCTGGTCTATGTCTCCTCTGACTCCAAGCTCCTCACAACTGAAGATATCAACAGGATTGAGAATAGTTCTACTCCTCAGTATTGCTACAAGCACCCCACCCCCACCTCAGCCCTACTTCTTTACCAAGCAGGTATTCCCAAGTCTCAGAAGAAAAACTCAGTGCCTGGACAGGGGACAGAGTGGGCACAGGCCATCTGGGCAGTGATCCTTCAGGACCACACCCTCAGGGAATATTTACATAGGGTGTCCATCTACGTCTTGGTCTCAGCCTGCGTTGGCCTGAAAAGAACCTGCAGGGCCATGAAGTCACAAGGGCTATGGAGTGGCTATGGAGGTGTCCCCAGAGGACAATACATGATAAAGGGTTCCATATGGGGTTTAGCTGACTCTGCCAGCACCTTGGTGACTATGGGGTGATGTAGCTGCAACTCCCACCAACTCAAGTTCCTTCTTATAGAGACTAGATCGCCACTGATATTGTAGCCCCAAAAACATGGTGATGCAGGCATACACAGCGGCTGCTCACTCAAGTGGTTTAGCTTTGCCTCTTTTTCCAGTATCACCAAGGGTAAACAAACTATAATGGATTGATTTGAAGCTGTGTTAGTGAGTGAAACTAGAAGCAGGCTTGAGAAACAAAGGAAGACTGGGAAGATTAGGGACAGGATGGGGAGATGGGTATGTTCTTGGGGATGGAGTGGCAAGAACTTTGGAAAGAGCAACTGTCCACAGGTGCTTACAAGGCCATATAAAGGCCACATCTTCTGCTGGGGTCTGGTCTAGGACTGTCGTCTTCTGGAGCACCTGGCACCAGCCTCCTCGCTTCCCATCCACCAGGCACCACCCTAGGGGAGCCGAGTCCACTACCTGCATGTCCTGCCAGCTGGATCCAGGGGTACTTCTTCTTGAAGGACATGACGAAGGGGGACCACTGCACCATATTCTTTATCTTCCTCCATGACTTGCTCTGGAAAGCAGCAAACAGAATCCTTTGAGTGACAGACACAACCACTGTGTTCAGAGAAATTTAGAGCAAGGTAACTGGATGCCTATGGCCACCAGGCCTGAGGGGGCACACACACCTCAGGCGCCCATAGGTGGGTTCCAATCACCTTGCTGGCTGTGTGGCAGGCACAGTCACAAGCAGCTTTGCCACCGTTTACAAACAGGTTGAACAAGGAGCTCAAGGGATTTCTTAGGGGCTGTCCAGAGGTAGGTGAAGAAGGCAAGCGAAGGGTTCCCAATCCAGGGCTCTTTAACCCAGACCCTTCCTCAGCAGGGAACAATTAAACCTTTTTGTATGCCCTCCCCCACAGTGTCTTGGCTTCTTCATCTGTCTAGTGAGGGGCAGACAGCTGATCCATCAGGCTCTTGGGACTCATGGATACTAGGACTCTGGAAAATGACCTCCTTGTACCAAAAGTAGTGATCTCAGGCTAGAGGGGCCCTGTCACCCAGCAGCAAGGTATTGCTGCACATTTTATCTATAGATGTTACGGTTAGTGAGCACCAATGAAGAACTCCTCAGAGGGGCCATTCATAGGTGACTGTTGAGTACCAGGTGGGGTGGTCCACACCTGTAGTCCCATGTACTCAGGAGGCTGAGACAGGAGGGTCACAAGCACAAATGCTGGAGTCTGGACTAGATGGTACAGTGAGACTCCCCCAACTCAACACATGTGCATGCATGTACGTGCGCGCGCGCGCGCACACACACACACACACACACACACACACACACACACACACACACACACACCTTCTACGAAAGCAAGGGTCTGGAGGTTGCCCAGCTGAGGATAGGCTCTGGAGAAGACAATGACAGCCAGACTTGTCACAACTGGAGCCAGCTATCTGGCTGACATGGAGCCTGGAGACGGTGAGGGGGTCAGTGTGTACAGAAGGCACCCATGAGCAGGGAGCCTAAAAGTGAGCCCCCAAGGTCTGGGAGCTCCAGAGTCTTTCCACATCTGAGCTGAGGAGGGCAACAGACGCCCATTGGCTTTGCCTTTCCCACACGTCCTCCCTTAGGAAGCACCATGAGTAAGGGCCCCATGGCCAGGCCAGGCGGTCCTAGCACAGAGGCCAGATGCAGGCTGGTGGAACACTCCACCGTAAGAGCTGCTGTGCATTTGTCCCAGAAAGCCTGACACTCTACTGGCAAAGGACACAAGGTTTCCCTGGAGTTTTTAAGTGGCAGCTGTGCTGGGCAGCATCAGAAAAGGCAAGGGTCTGGAGGTTGCCCATCTGAGAATAGGCTGATGATGGGGCCAGGCACGGGAAGAGGCTGCAGGGAGTTGGCACCATCCTTCCTGGCTTGCAGGAGTAGGGACAGATGACGGGGCAGGAGACAGAGACTCAGGACCTCATGACCATCTGGGAAGCACAGCACCCCGTCGGCAGTCAGCAGCCTGAGCCACTCCCAGGAGATCCTGATCCGCTTCCAGGGGGAAAAGCAGCTTTCCAGACCTGGGGCAGCTTCCCCTCTAAGCACGTTGTGTAGGAAGCTGTACCGTTGTACCAGAGAAAGGTTCAAGGCCCCTTCTCCCAGCTAGGACAGGTGACGAGGGAGGACAGGAAGGCACCCACAACCAGACGAATTCCAGCTAGAGACAGAACTGCTTAGCCCTGGTTCTCTCCCAGCAGAGATTCTATTTGAACTCAGACCACCAACCCAGGCTTTGATTTTCCCATGTGACTTCAGACACCTCTCCCTGAGTGGGAGAGCATGTCCCGTCTGTTCCTTTGTCACCTCCTAATCACCACACCATCTACACAGCCTCCATGAACCCTCCCTGAGTGTCCCTAAAAGCTCCAATGCATGACGGGTCTTTCTGACCTCTCTGGGCATCAGGTCCTCCCATGTGACTCTGAGGAAGCCGGCTGGTGGACCGGCTCTACAGTGACTTGTTACTTACTGCCTAGCTCGCTGGCCTGAGTCAGCCTCCTGGATGATGAGCTTAATGGTGTTACTGGGTTGCTGAGGATGACAGCGCAGGGGACCCATTGCCAGCTGGCATGGCTTCTGTCCCATACACTCACTCCCCACCCACCCAGTGGCAGATGGCAGAACTCATGGCAGTAGACATGCAAACACAGGCACCAGCCCCAGCCAGTACAGGGTTTGCCGTATGGGTGCTTGTGGCAGGCTCGGGTCCTGTGGCCCTGTGCTCACCTTCACAAAGCCTGGTGGCAACAGGAACATTTTTATCTCTCTTACAGATGAAGCACCCCAGCTCAGTGAGTCATTTCCCCTAGTCTGGCAGTTCTCAGCCTGTAGGTCACAACGCTTTCGTGGGGGTGGAGTGTCAAATGACCCTTCCACAGTGGTTGCCTAAGACCATCCTGCACATCAGATAATTACATTACTATTCATAACAGTAGCAAAATTACACATATGAAGTAGCAAGGAAAATAATTTTATGGCTGGGGGTCACCACATGAGGAACTGGATTAAAGGGTCACAGCACCAGGAAGTTGAGAACCACTGTCTTAGTCCATCCTCTCCCTTGCTGGCAAGAATCAGGTCACACTGGGAACCTTCAGTCCATCCTCCGTGTCTGTCCACAGTGAGGGCCCCTTCCATTCGTGCCCTTGTGTAGGCTTTTGACAGCTAGCACTGGGGACAAACACAAAGGAGGGGACTCTGGCTGCTCCCTTAGTGGACGAGACCAGAGCCTTTGTAACATGCCTCTAGCTGCCACCAAACCTTGGCGATGTCCTGTTCTGGGGCTGGCACACCTTCCAGCACAGTCACCAAGTGACATAAGGGTTATAATACACTGCCGGGTAGGATCAGGGCTGATGTGTGCTCGTGGGCTCTGGAAGGGTTTGTGTGTGTACAATGTGCACGGGAGCTCACTGCGGACCTTAAGGGGAGTGCCACGAACGAAGCTGGTGTGTCCACCAAGAAGGGAGAGGATGTGGGGACTGCTGGGGACCAGAGATTCCACTCTAATTTCATGACAGGTACTTAAGCTAACTAAATCACAGGCATGAAGCCTTCAGGTAATTCCTTAAGCAACTTGAGCTGAACCAGTCTCTGGATTGTTGTCCTCTTGATCAAACCAGCCCTGGCTGGGCCTTGTCCTGTATCCACATGCTGGCAGGATCATTTCTTACTCAGCCAGACCTTGGGGTTGTACAAAGAACAGGAGGGTCCCGACTCGACCAGTTAAATTTGGAACCAAAGGATCAGAGAACAGCCAGGTTGGGGAATGCAGTTTTTAAAACCCCCAAGAAGCACGAGACCTGCTGAAAGCTTGAGACGCGAAACTGCCACTAAAGTGCCTCTGGACATCACAGCTTGTACCTAACTTGAAGCTAAGAAGAAGATCCAGAGATTGTGAAAAGGGATTTGTAGTGGGATGAAAAACAAACAAATAAACAAGCCCCCAATGAAATAAACATAACAAGAAAAGCACAGGAGGCCCTCAAATCTCAGCCCTCTTCACACTTGAGTTGTGGGAATGTCAGAGAGAGAAAGAGAGAGAGAGAGAGAGAGAGAGAGAGAGAGAGAGAGAGAGAGAGAGAGAGAGAGAATATAACAAGTAGGCCACCAGCAGCAAGTTCTACCAGCAGAGCCACCTACACCCTGAGCCACTGGATCTGCCAGCAGGAGAGAGGCAGCTTAAGAGAGTTCACAGCCAAAGCAAAAGACCCACATTTTTCTTCTTTCTTATGAGCTTCTCCTTCTGAAGCAACCTGGGCCTCTACTTCCAGAACACCAAGTCACCTTGGGTCTTGGGTCTTGTCACTCCCTACTCTGGCCCCTCTGCCTCAGTCCAGGCTGGGCCCACAGAGAAAGCCTGGGCAGGGTCTGACTCTGTAAGTTAGTGTCTGCTTCAGGGGAGGTGGACAGCTCCCGGGGCATGCCACCCTCTGGCTGCCTTTCCCTTCAGGCATCTGTAGATATGCTACAGAGGTGTAATGCCTTAAACAAAAAGGAAGAATCACCCCCAAGCGTGTCCAGCGTTTATTTTGCAAAGCAGTCAGAAAAGGAACAGTAGGACCAAGAGTGAGAAAGGGCATGGTACTCCCAGCACTGGGTTGTGGATGTCGGGCCTCTTGCCCACTTCTTTCAAATAGTCATTACCAAGGGCTTGGTACAAAGTGGAAATGAAGGGCCCCTTGTCCAAAATGTGGTAGAAATGTCCAGGCAGAGAGGGCAGTGGAATGTGACCTTTCCAAGGTCAGGCAGGTGTGAGCTCTGCCGCAGGGCTCACCAGGCTGCCAAGGGGCTCAGCCTCAGTGGAGCCACGTCTAGGCTATTTCAGAGGAGCAGATCTCCTGGAAGCTGCCACCGCTGTCCTGGCAGATCCCTGACTGCCCATCTGCCCTCCTCCCAGTACCTGCTTGATGAGTCCTCTGCCAGGTTCGGGATTCACCACTGCACAAGGGAAGAGCTAAATAAAGTGACAAGCTGTCGTCCGCCATCAGACATTGTCCAAACACTGCCTCGATCCTACAGTGCTGGATTTGGTTTACAGAGGCAGGGTGAAGGAGCAGAGAGCCATCAAGCCTTGGAACTTGACGAATAGAATCAACCTCTTTTCTTTCAGGTCCCACTGCCCTTGGATGAACAAGTAGAGACCTCAGTGTCCCCATCTGTAACCTATAGTCCCATGGAGTTCCTGGTGATACTGACACTCCCCCCCACACACACACACAACCATGTGCTCTGCTCTGCACGTGGCCAAGTCCAGGCGAGCCATAAGGATTCACTTTGTCTTCTGATTCTTTTTGTTTGTTTTATTATTTTTTTATCCTCCAAGACACAGTGTACTGGCAATAATCCACCGGGTACTTCCAAACTGCCATAGGGCAAGTGGGGTGGCCATGAGGTGAGCCAATGTGTGACTGATCATTTATGCATCCCCAACCCCAGGCTCATAGTGCTAGACCCAGATAACACAGTCAGAGTTCAGTGTCTCCATCCTGGTTCCATCTAGAGCAGTGGTCCTCAACCTTCCTAACGCTGTGACCCCTTTAACACAGTTCCTCCTGCTGTGGTGACCCCAGCCATAAAATTACTTTCATTGCTACTTTATAACTGTAATTTTGCTACTCTTATGAATCGTAATGTAAATATCTGATATGCAGGACAGTCTTAGGTAACTCCTGTGAAAGGGTTGTTTGACTCCCAAAGGGGTTGTAATCTACAGATTGGGAACCACTGGTCTAGAGGCTCCATGAAGCTGGATCCCCAAATGGCTAACATCACCTAAAGGGGGCCATATTTTTTGGGTCCGCAAAGTCCATTCCATAGGTCTCCATTTCAATAGTTTGACAATTCGGCTTGTTTTCAGACACCATTAAAGGAAAGTTATCTCCCCTGCTCTCCCTTTGGAGGGTAAAAGAGATGAGGGGGAAAGACCTAAAATTTCACTGTGCCTCGACTCTCCTACAATCCTGCTCAACTGTGCATGCATGAGGACACGTATGTGCATGCAGGGAAATCACGTGTTCAGTGTCTGTGGTGTTGCTAGGTATGGCGCTGACATCAGTAGAAGCCTCACAGTGCTGACATCGTTATTTCCATTTTGCCCCGGGCCATTAGAGCTTCCAGTTCTTTGCCATTTAATTCTGGAGATTTTGTTTCAGCCAACAGGATGCCCGGGCCCCCCTTGTCTCTCTCTCCTGGTTATAAAACAGCCTCACACAGACAGCGAGCACTTTGTCACTTTGGTCACAAGACTGACCTTTCAGATGGGGGAGGCCTGAAGAGACCTGCCCTGCCCTCCCTCCGAGGCCGAGGCTTTTCCCAGAAAGTCCTGGCTGACGCACACTCGGGGAAGGCCCATTTGACAAAAAGTGGATGGGGAAGGGCTCATTCTGTGTTAGACCGTCTGCTCCACTCTTACAGAAGTTAAAGACAAAGTCATTGAGTTCTCCATGTTTGGGAAAAATGTCTTTTCCCCCACTTCTCTTTCTTTTGGTCTTTCCATAAAAGCAGCTAGGGTTTCCCTAGTGATGGTGCCTGCCCTCTCTGAGGAAAAGCCTGGTGCTTCTCCCAGGCCTCGCGGCCAACTTTGTTCATTGTGATCTCCTGGCAGAGGGCCCCAGGAGGGTGGGGGGGGCCCAGGCAGGTAGGGCACTCAATGCCCCTTCCTGGAGCCACAAAAGCCAATGAGCTGTGCCCCAAGAGGACGGAAGGTTGGAGAAAGAAAGCCACCGGCATTGGTAAGGCAGTTAGCTCCGGCTAAAAGTAAGTCTGTGCTTGAGACTAATCACCTTCCCCTTTAACAAACAATACTTTCAAACCAACTGAAGAAGCCTCAGTGGCTTTGCACTGCCTGCCCACCCAGCCCAGTTTTTGCATTGTCTCCACAAGGGGGCAGTTTGGCGCCATTTTTAGAACTATTCTGTCTTTACAGACTACAAGAGCAGGGTGGGAATTACCCAGAGATCTGAGGTGAGCCCAGGAAGGCTGAGCGCGCCTTACTTGAAATCTCTGGGACCAGACATGCCCTCAACTTTTTTCAGGTCTTAGAGTGTGTACACATACATCATGCTATATCTTGAAGGTGGGACCCAAGTCTAAACACAAAACTCCTTTTGTTTCACACACACCTCATTCCCAGAGCCCGAAGGTGACCTGGTACATTTTTAGTGCCACCTGTATTTTGACAGTGACTTAGGCATACAATTTCTCCTGTGTTGTGTCCCTGTTGATGGTCAGAACATTTCAGAATTTGAAACATTTTGGATTAGGGATACCTATCTCGTACCTCCTTCAGAATCTGTTGCTGGCCTGGGACAAGGAACGAGGATGCTTAGTCTCGATTTGCACCAATCCCTGGCTGCTGCAGGCCTGGAAGGCATCACTTTGCTGAGGGGTGGCCACTTGGTCAGGGTACTCCTAGCAGCACAGTCTGGGCAGAGACAGGGAGCCTCTGTGTAGCTCTCCAGTGGGCCCTGCCTGCTTAGCTGCCTTTTTCTGTTGCAACTCAAGGCCCGGGTTCTAGACCAAAGTCAGTAACCAGACTGCTACCCAGGATGCTCCACCAGCCACGTTCCCTCCCTCCCTATCATTCAGAACCCTGGGAAAAGGCCTTGGACACAGCTGGTAAGGACAGGCCTGCCCCTGAGAAGTGCCATCATGGCTCCCAACCACTCCCAGAGGGAGAGGGTCTCACCATAAACACAGGGCCACCGTGGAGGACCCCCTACAATCACTCCTGACCCCCATTATCTTGCATGCCTGAGACCCCATAGAACATGCCACCTTCCTGTCTCCAACCTGTCTATCTCCAGGTTGTGCAGCCCCCTTATCTAAAATGCTTGAGATCGGAAAGGTTTGGATTTCAGGCTATTTTCTCCCCTTCCCATCTGGCTCTGGGACTCTGGGATGTCTTCACTGACAGCTATCACATGACACCAGGACACTAGGGACAGCAGCAAAGAGAGCTCTCCCACCAGAGACCTGGCTTCAGGTCAGTCTTCCCCAGCCTGACCTTTCCTGATCTGCAGCCAAAGGGGCCTTCGATCTCTGCAAACCAATCTTTGTTGTCGTCACCCAAGAACTGAGGTATCCTTCATGTCCCTGGGCCTCCTTGCCAGGCGGGCCCAGCAATTGCTGTCTCTGGTGTGAAGGTCACCACTTGACTTTTTCCCTCCTCCTCCCAGAACTAAAAATAATGGCAGTGAAGAGCAGGAGACAGCAGATGGAGAAATGCCTGACCACACGGAGCCCATGCTCTGCCCTAGAGCTGGCTGGCCTCGGCTCCTCTCTACATCAGGGCTGAGAGGGAAGTAACAATAGCCGGAAACTGGGAGTGGCCACCAGGAAGAGCAAAGGGGGGCTCATTCCTCTGCCGGACACTTCCTCATGGAAAAAGGCAAAGGACGTTTAGCTTTGTCTGGGAAAGGGAGGCAGGCACCATGGCTGTCCCCACAACCCTCCCCAACACCCGCCCCCCTCCCCGCTTCTCTGTCTCCCCAGAGATTTTATTTTTACTTTGGTAAATGCAAAAAAACAAGGCTAAGCTATGGAGGGTGGAAATTTACTGAGGGCCCTCGCTGGGCTGAGCACTCAGTCTTAGGGATCGATCTCTTGGACAAGAAGGATGAGTGGGGTGCACTTCCAACACACACCCTAAGCAGAATTTCACAGGCTTAGGGGTCAGAGTAAAGATCCCATTTTACAGATGTTAACACTGAGGTAAACAGGTTAGTCAATTTGACCAATGTTTTGAGACAATAAGTGACAAGTCTGTTGAGAGTCCTTGCATCATTCTGTTCGGCTTCCTCCTTTGTCGCTTGTAACATGTACTTTTGTAGCCAGATGAACTTGGGTTCGGATCCTTTTAGTCCTGGCTGATGGTCCGGGATAAGACCTGTCTGAGCTTCACTTTTCTCCATCTGTGTAAAATGGAAATACCACTTGGCCTATAGCATCAGCCAATAATAAGTTGTTCTCAGAGTTAAAAGAGAACTTTACCTGTGTGGGGGCCTGCTACAGGCAGGGACACTCAGCCTCTCGAAAGTTCTGTTTGCTCTCTGAGTGCCCAACCGTGCAGGCCTGCAGGAGATGAAACCCAGGAAAGGCTGCTTGCAAGGCCTGCCATCCTCTTCCTCCACCCCGTTCCTAGTCCCACCTTTCCAGGAAGAGTAGGGGAAGGGAAGGCCTCCCTGCCAGACACACAAGCCACTTCTGAGCATGTGTGGGTATTCAGATCCAGGAGCCTGGCAGAGAGGCCACAAGCGGGCAGTTCAATTCCATGCCAAGCCAGGGCCCCCTGGGCTGCCGTGATCACCTCTGTTAGGGCACAGGTTCTTTGGGTGGCCATGTGCATGCACGCAGACTACTTTATCCTGGGTGGAAGGTGGCATTTAGAAAGTCAGGCTTCTGAAAGGAAGTTTGCCACAGGAGGCGGAAGGAGCTCAAATGTCACCTTCGCTCCCCTTTCACAAGCAGCTTGAAGAAGGAAATCTGATTCTGAACCAAGGCCTCTTTAGCACTCCTGCACCATTCAGAGCCCTGAGATGAAGAAACTTTCAGGTTACAAGGGCAAAAGCCCAAAGATACAGGTGATCACGCAAAAGGGACAAGAATTCTAACTCCAAGGCTGAGCGTTGGGAACTCCCGCCTACAGAATTTCTAACAAGGAAACTTTTGAGGAAGGGCTTACAGGCGGATCACACAGCTATATTTAGAAAATTATTTCCAAGCAAAACACACTGGAGCAATTCATATTTTTGAGAGATAGTGCCGCGTTGCCTGTGGCTAACGGCACTCTGTAACACAGTGCAGACTTGCTGAGAATCAGAAATCCCCGGCCAGAGTCTGAAGACACTTCAGCAGCCTGTCCTGGCAGAAGCAGCTCCCACCTGGGCCATGAGTCACCCAGCTTCCCTCTTTCGACTGGCCGTTCCCGGTCTCAGTTCAGCAGCCATGCTGATGTTCACGTGTAGACTGCTGGAGGCCCAGGAAACGGGTTGCCAGAGGCACACCAGTGAACCCCAAGTCTGAACAAGATGCGTCACCCTCAGAACATGAGGCCCGGGTCATCCTGACGTCGATGGGGATGTGTGACTTTCATAAACAGTCTGACTCATTGTCGTTCCTCCTGTATCTGTCAACTCGGGGTCCTGCTAGTGGCAGCGGGTGCTTCCGTAGCCTCTGCCTTCCTCCTCTGCGGTATGAGGACCTCACAGGGCGAGCTCAGGGCTGGAGGTACTGACCTCCCTCTTTCAGAGGAGCAACAGGATACATTCTGCCTCTGTTAGTGTCCAAAGGGACATAACCGGGGACCATGCTCAAACCATTACCCGGGCAGTCTGCTTGCCTGTTGAAGTAGGAAGCGAGATGTCTTTCTGTCACTTTTCTCCTTAGGCCACAGACTTAACATCTGTTTGTTGAGATGTACCATGAGGCAACTCAGGACCATGACACTGACAGAGCACAAACCCCATACACACAGCAGTAATATCTATATATGTTACTACATTTTCTACCCAAAGGGCCTTTGCACTTGGTCCACACAAGAGTCTCCTTCTTGACTGCATAGCTTATAGAAGGTTTCTGGCTCTCTTAGACTATTGCGGCTCTTTTCCCACTGGGAATTGAAATATTGAGGGACGTGAGCAAGTCATTAGAAACATATGGAATGGCAGATGACGAAGAATGATGGTGGACCTGAGACTCTGCCTGGTCAAGGATCTCAAACCAAAGACCTCACCGTTCTTTGCAGACAGGGTGTAGGCCTCATCCAGCCCCAAGTCAGAACTGAAATGCACACTGCCTTTGCAGATCTAGAAGAGAGGGTTGCCCTCGCCAGTGTGTGCCTGCTGCCTTTCTGGGCTGTGTGCTTGTCCCACGGATGGGATAGTGTATGTGCCACAGCTTATGACCTTTAGTTTGGATGGAGCCTGAGAATGGCACAGGGTGAACAGAGTGTCCCAGGACCTCCATCCTCTCTCAGTGACCAGAGCCCTGTCATAAGCTGGGCCCCCTCATGGTCTCTGGGGACAGCCCATATTTAGGAGCTGTAGCATCTCTTCTAGGGAACAGACCAGCTGCTTGATTTATTCCTCTTGACTTTTGATGCTATTATTAGGTAGATCTGCTTCTGAGTGAAGTCACCAAGGAAAAACCCAAGCAGAGGAAAATATTTTCAAGTAGTAGGTGACTTCAGTCTTCGGAAAAGGAAGCAAGTGGATAAACTAACTGCCAGAGGATTCCAGAATTCAGGATGACTGAAGAGGAAAATGGAAAGTATGTGTTCTGGGAACAGGGGCAGCTGAACTATATGCACAGGCTGCTTCCGCTTCCTTTTCCTCAAGTGTAGCCCTTTCCTTTTCCAGAACACAGAGACCAGCCAGCCAGCCAGGCACTCTCCCTGACGTTCAAAGATTCAGGAGGAGATCCTATCTGTGACAACTGGCCATAAGACTTAACTTTGTTCAGTTATAGTTTTCCTTTTTTCCCAAAATTAGCTGCCAAAATTTAAAAATCAGATTTTACATGAGAGTCCACTGCCTCCTTGACACACTGATCTGCAGTCCTGGTGGAACTGAAGAGTGGCTGCTTGGGATGGGGTCTTAATCATCAGCCTGGCCCCTGGCAGCATCTCTGTTAAGAAAAAAACCAAGCATGAATGCCCCAAAGAAAGCACAAAGTCCCAGACCTCAAACGTTGCCATGGGCTCTTTCTCCATCTGTAAGCAGATAAAAATGATGGACCACGTGTGGCTCTTGTTCTATAGGGACGATGAGGGAGGGAGAGCAAGAGAAGGGTTTGAGGAACTGAGAACGTGCTATGAGCTAGGTGACATGTGGCCACATGGGCACAGAGATTAAGACACACGCAGAGTCAGGGAGGGGACAGAGGAACAAACATACCAGAAGCCTCAGAGGTCACCGAGGAGGGCAGAAAGTGAAGCTGAGGTTTTAGAACTTGCCAAGTACACCTGGTGCCTGGATTAGGTACCCAGACTCACTGCTTTCCTAGGCCTGGGGCCATGACACCAGATCTCACGCCCTCAATGTGTGTCTATGTCTTACATGAAGTCCAGCCTCGCCATATGCTCATAGACAGATACCAAGCTCCGTGTGGGGACTCACCTGGGTTCCTACCCTCCATATCCTCTCTCTCCCTGCAAAACTGACCTTTTGGTATTTGCCAAGCTGTGCCACGCTGCTGGGCCTAGAGACAGTCTGTCTGTTGGCAATTACCTGCCTCACCTAGAGGACAATGACATGTCATTTAAATGGTGCTTCTCAAATTCTCTTTGCACCGTCCCAGTGCCCACTGCGGCCTTGAATGGCTTCTCCTTTGCAGGATTAATTCTCCCACACCTCACACAGTCACATTCTTTTCTCGCCTGCTTAGAGAGCATTCAGATGGTCTGGTTATATAATGCATCACTCCCTACAGCAACCATTCTGGAGGGCAGGACCTGGGCCTTAGTAACACACTTCCTTCCCAGAGCCGGGAGCTAATGATGCGTGTGGAACTAAGTAGCCATGGAGCTCCAGAGACCTCAGCTCCTGGCTGAGAAGGCAGAAAGGGAATCTTGTTCAGTATCTACAGCCATGATTAACGGTGTCTGGCTGGATGCAGACTGAGGTTTCTAGACGAGAAAGATGCCTCCTGTACTCCTGGGAGCCAAGAACCGGAGGAAGAGCTTCCATTTCCAGCCCCACTCCGCCTCCACTCACGTGGCAGGAGATGGCCACATGGGCATAGAGATTAAGACACTAGCCTAGCCCCTAGGGACAGTGGTGGACAAAAGCCAAGGTCATTCTAGAATTAATCCGGAAGTCCAGAGCCCCTCAGGCCATCTGCATTTTCTGACCTCAGCACTGTCCCAGCTGCAGACATCAAGGCCAGGGTTAGGCAAATGAGAAAGGCATATCCATAGAGCTCTGCTGGCTGTAAGATAAACATTAGGACAGGCAGAGTTAGACTGAAAGACATCCTAGGCTGGGAAGGGGCTTACTTCTAGAGACACAGTCGCACAGCAGGACCTGTGTAGACACTCATCCCCCAGGCCATCAACTCTTATCCCGCACTGCCTTCCTTTATGAGGTTTTAGAAAGATCCACGCTGAGTGAGACTAGGCTGACCCTACTGGGCTTTGCCCATTTCTGGCAGTGACAGACTCCCTTCTGTCTCGGGAGTCAAGTGGCCCTGGTTTGTCACTCCCCACCCCATTTACTCTTGTTTCACCCAGCATAACCAATACCATATCCACGCTGAACGCCCTACTGCTGTGCTCTGGCTTCAGATTTAAGCCCAGGGAGTACGAAGCCCAGAGGGGATGGGCATAGGCCCGGTAACCAAAACAGCAGAGGATGCCAAGCAGCATCATAGAGGAAGGCTCCCCACAGGCTACAGAGAAGGGAGGCAGTACTTTGGGAGAACGGAGGGATAAAGGCAGGACGTGTCGGGGCGAAAGACGGCATTCAGGCTGCATCTTTGAGAGCCGTGAAAGGAAAGCAGTACATGGGTGAGAGGGAAGGTAGGAGGGAGGTGAGTTTCGGGCTTGGAGCAAGGATGAGCAAAAGCAGAGAAACAGAAGGACACACACAGAACAGCAAACACTACACTCGGGCAGAGAGGATTAACCCACAGGGACTGTAGAATGTAGATGGTGGGCAATTCTCGCTCAACAGATTCCAATCCACATCCTGCCTTTTGATCCAACTCTCAAACACGGTGTCAATCTTAACCATTTTTTCTTCCCAACACCAGGGCTCAAACCTAGTGCTGGGTGGCAGAGGCTCTACAACTGTGCCTCAGCCCTAGACTTTTAATAACGCACTGAGGTATCAAACACGTAAGTATCATGTTCTCCATGGAAGCTCCTTCAGAGAACTCTGGTTATGAAGGCAGCCCCAGACACACATGGAGGGAACCCCCCCCAGGTTTCACAAGGGACTTTCCAGCATTCTCTATCAGCTGAGCTCACTGTAAGCCGGCTTGTCACCAAACCTGGTGTGACTGCATGTTCCTGAGCTTAGTGCCCAGTCTAGAAGTGAAGTCTGCAAGCACAGTTGTTAAGGAAGGGAAAGAGCGCCCCGTTGCCCCCATCTTGCATTTGAGGGGAACCACTTGGGGCTCTAATTTGTGTTGAAAGCATTGTAATGGGGGTTAGGGACATGTCTGAGGGGCTAAAGCATTCTCAGTGATGCAGGCGTGAGAATCTGCGTGTGGATCTCTGGGTCCTGTGTGAAGGTCGAGGGCAGAAGCAGGTGCTGAGGGACAGCGGTGGACACCCAGAGCTCAGGGGTCAGTCAGTCCAGCCACAGCAGCATGGCCAGATTCACCGAGATCCTGTCTCAAAGACTAAGGCGGGAAAGCAAATGGAGGTGACATCAGCTGACACCCCCCCCATATCCACGCATACACAGCACCAACAAAAAAACATGTCAATAGCATAGATAATTGATAATCCTGATGAACTAAAGACAAAGAAGGTACCCCGATTTTTGAAATTCACTGTGATGAGATATTCGTGACTCTTTGCTACACTTTTCTCATCTAGTTAGTTATCTGTTGCGTCAAGTGAGAGGAAAAAAACTTCTTGAGGTAATCATGAATAAAAAGTGCTACTGACTAACTCGGAGAAAAGCAAGATCAATAAAATGCAAAGAAGATCCATTTTATGAAATCCGATAAATTGACAGGAGTCTCAAAAACAAAACTCAAATGTTCCTTTTGTCACTGCTACAAACCAATATGTAAATAGAATTTTCCCATTTTCCAAAATAAGGATAATGCAATTAGCAAGTATTTAATCCATTAATAACTCTACCTTTAAAAAAGGCACATGATCATATACATAAATCTCATTAGCAGAAGCTTTACTTTCTGCAATTCTCTCCTCATAATTTATTCATTCTTTAATTGCTGAAGATAATTTTTTGTCACTACAGAGATAAGGAATTTGGGGGTTTTGTTTTGTTTTTTGAGACAGGCTTTCTCTGTGTAGCCATGTTGTCCTGGAACTAGCTCTGTAGACCAGGGTAGCCTTGATCTTACAGAAATCTACCTGCCTCTGCCTACTGAGTGCTGGAGTTAAAGGTGTTTGCCACCACCGTCCGGTTGTGTCGTTCTTTTTAAATCTGCTTCTGACGCCAGACATGCTAGAAACACTGCTGGTCACTTGTGATGAGAAAGTTAGGAAAACAGGCAAGCCACAGCTAAGCAAAACTCAGCAAAGGCCCTGCCACCATGCCAAGGAACTTGGACTACTGTCTGTAAGTAAATGACACAGAAAATGGCCAAGAGCTCTGACTATCCAAAATGTAAAACTGCCCAAGTGTCAAAAGGAAAAGTCAAGTAAGTTGGAAGAAAACTTTTATAAAACACATTATAGGGACTGGAGAGATGGCCTGGAGGTTAAGAGCACACTGACTTCTGGAGGTCCTGACTTCAATTCCCAGCAACCACATGGTGGCTCACAACTATCTATAGTGAGATCTGGTGCCCTCTTCTGGCATGCAGGCATACATGCAGACAGAACACTGTATACATAATAAATAAACCTTATTTTAAAAAACATTATGATTGTAGACAACAGATTTTGTATATGAAGGACTCAAACAGAAATGCAGGCTCCCAACAGAAAACCTAGCAACGTATGTATAATCCAACACACACACACACACACACACACACACACACACACGAAGAGAGAGGAAAAAATGATATACCATTTGTCTACCAAATTGTGAAAAAGTTAAAAAATAATAAAGATGAACTCTACAAACACTACAAGGAATGCAGGCCAACACTGTTGAGACGTGCTCCCAAAATGCACACAATCTTCTGGAAAAAGAGACCAGGAATATATTTCTAGGGCTCTAAAAATGTCTCAACCTTTCATTCACTTATTTTTACCTCTGGAAATGTACTTAAGGAAACACTCTAAAACATGGAAAAAGTTACTAGCACAAAAATGTTAATGAAGCCATTGTTTCTAGTAACAATAGTATTGAAAATAACTCAGCACCCAACAGTGAAGGAATGATTAAGTAACTATGGGGTACATCCACACAGGATTTAATTGAACATTGACCTACTTGATTATTTGGTCCGCAAATATAAATACTAAAAAGCGGCATGAAAGTTGTTTCTATAATGTTAAACTGGTAGGAGACTAAGCCATAAAAATGTGCATGATTTGTTTCTTTTTATAGTGCTGGCATTTGCATCTAGAGTCTTATGTCAGAGACACGCTCTACCACTGAACTCTATGCACTGCCCCCAAATGCACCTACTTTAAAAGGCTGCAAAGAAATACAGCCATTGGAAAGGGTGGGTATAGCAAGCACACATTTCTGCACTGTGATCTTACACTGACCTAAATAAACTGACCCCTTGCTCTGATTTCTATTTCTTATCTTCTATTACTGCACGCAAATAAACTGTCAGTTTTCCTCATACCCTTTTCTGAGTAGGCTGAAATATAAACCGACAGATTAATAAGCAATAGAAGCCAGGTATGGTGATACTGTAAGTTTGAGGCCAGCCTGATCTAGATCATGAGTTGCAAGTCAGGGTACCATAGTGAGACCCTGCCTCAAATAATAATAACAATAATCACGATCAACAGTCTGTGTTTGTTTTTGATGGCAGCATTACAATGATACACTTTATTTTCATTTATGTGTATGGATGTTTTTCCTGTATGTAGGCACACTGTGTGCATGCTTGGTGCCCTTGGAAGCCAGAAGGCACTGGATCCCTTGGAACTGGAGTTACATATGGTTATGAGATGTCATGTGGGTACTGGGAACAGAGCCTGGGTCCTCAGCCAAAACAGCAAGTGCTCTTAACCACTGAGTTATTTTATTTTTTTATTTATTCAAAGTTTCTATACAGTTTACTTTTTTTTACAATTATATATATATGTATATATATACATACAAACAGAGATAAAGAGAGAGAGAGAGAGAGAGAGAGAGAGAGATAGATCACCTGAGCAAGCTGTAGCACTAGCTTACCCAGTTCTTCCGTGTCTGGTCTGAGAACACAGTCCCCTCCAACAGGGCCTTTCCTCTGAGACAACCAGGACTTCCTTTCCTTCAGTGTTGGCCCCGCAAGGCCAAGACCAACCCTGCTCCCTGCATAAGATGAGTGCTCTGTGAAGATTCCAGAAAACTGCAGAAGCCTAGGAGCATGAACGAGGGGCCAAATGAATGGCAGACAGATATAATAGTATGGTGGGGGCCTTCCTAGTATTAAAAACCAGGCCAGGAGGATGGAGAAAGGACTGAGCAGTTAGGAGCACTGTTGTTCTTGCAGAGGACCTGGGTTCAGTTCCCAGCACCCACATGGAGACTCACACCACCCATAATTCCAGTTCCAGGGACTCTGATGCCCTCTTTCCTCCTCTGAGGGCACCAGACACACAGACGCTGTGCACAGACATGCATGCAGGCAAAACCCTCACAGACATTTAAAAAATAAAATAAATCTTAACAAACAAAAGCAAAAGCAGCGAGAACAGCAGTGGAGATGACACACATTGAGAAGACCTTCCACAGAGAGCAGATGCAGCCACTGGGAGCAGGGACCATGATCTCAAACACGCTACAAATACAATGTCTCATAACAGCCCCAAATACACGTCACTGCTAACAGAGTCATTCATCTATTGTTGAGAAAGAGTATGCTGATGTTCTAGGTGTGCGGGACAGCAAAGTCCCTATTGAAGCAGCTTTCCTTCTAGGTGGAAGGAGACCATAGCAACAAATATTGCGCTGGGTGGTGGCAAGCATTCTGCAGATTGTCAAAGGCAAGTGTGGGGTCAAGGTTGGCCAGAGGGCAGGGGAGAGGACTGTGTGGTCTTCCTGGCACCTTTTCTGCAGGGATTTGGAGGCTGGGCCATGCGTGGGTAGAAGATACTGCAGGCAAAGGCAGCGAGCAGAGGTCCTGAAGCTGGGCGTGCTGGGACGGTACGTGGAGAGGGGAACGAAACTAGGTCAGACCCTACAGAGATTCTCAGGCTGTTCTTAAGATGTGGGGCTTTATACAGAGTGGGAAAAGCCTCAATAAATGCTAAGCGGGGGGTGTTCTAAACTGCACCACTTTGTGTAGAGCGGACCTGGGAAAAGCAGGCGAGAAAAGGTGAAGACAATAAAGATCAAATTTGAGGGGTTGGAATTGTTCAAGTGAGAGGGGAATAGACCTCCATTTCTCCACTTTAAGCTAAGAATGTCTTTCATTGTGTGGGGGGCTATGGCTCCTTTGAAGTTTTACTCCAGCCACAAGGGATGATCTCTTTGAGACAAGGTTCCTACCATCAACAGGAGAGGGGATATGCCTCTTTGCACTAGAAATGAGTCGGCAGTAGTGGGAATACCACACCAGGTATACAGAGATGAGTCTGGGTCTTGCCTTAGGAGAAGGGAGGAACCTTAGTGATGGGCCCCAGGCTCTTTTGTTTCCTGACAGCAGCTCCCAGGACAACTGTGAACTTGGGCAGATCTGGAGGACCTGGATGGAAGGGACCTGCACTTGGCTCCTATACCCCAATTCTAAGTCATTAGAAACAAAATAAAAACAAAAACAAAAAACTTGCCACACCCAGAAATGTGGCCCTTCAAAGCCATTATCCTGTTAGCATGTTTTACATTGTCCCAAGTACACAAGGACATTCTTCTACGGAGTCCAGTTCAAAACAGATGAACTGGCTCATGGTTCAAAAGTTCTCTCCTGCTTAGAGATGATTTAAAGAAAGCTAGCACAGGAACTTGTTAGGTTAAAGACAACCACAGCAACCAGGTGGTGGCACCAAAAACTAGTCTAGCCAAGTACTAAGCTGTAGTCAAAGTGATAGTGAGAAATTATGTGATGTTGACAAGTTTCTGAGGGAAAAACGGACTTGTCCACAACTCTTTGTGTTCTCACCTATAATGAGATGACGTATGGAAACCTCTGGATACAGAATAGAGTATACGATGCAGATACAGTCTCAGTGCATCCCGAAGACAGAGAAGAAGCAACATAAAATGCAGACTTAGACGTAAGAATGATACAGGGTCAGACGTAGTGTCTTTTTGTGCTGGTGAATGTCCATTACCAGCATAACCTAAGAGAGAAACCTGCGGGCGTGTCTATGAGGAAGCTCACAAATTGGGTTAGCTGAAGTGAGAAGACCCACCCCGCAGGTGGGGAGCACACTGTTCTGTGGGCTGGGGTTCCACGCCGAGAGAAAGACAGAGGAGCACTAGCATTCATCTCCTGCTCTGTGACAACCGGGGTGCCATGCGACTGCTGTCTCCCTCTCCTACTGCCATGACCTCCCCGCCCTTAACTGTGACTCTTCCTTAAGCTGCTTTAGTCAGGCATTCTGTCCGTCACATCAATTAGAAGGAAGGAAAGACACTACTAGCATCCAATGCATGCAGTAGAAATATATAATGTATATATGTGGACGTGTATCCGCAGTATAGGTGCATACAATATTGTACTGATATACATCAACACACGCCATTTACATTTCTTGGCCTTTCCACTTTATTATAAGAAGCGTGATGAACATAAGATGTCTGTATCTGGATGTCTTGCAAAACTGTCAGAGAGCTGTAGGAAACTCCCACCCATTCCTCAGAGAGATCTCGGCCAATGCGGCTTCTTGCCCCTTATGCTCATTGTTTTACTGAATAGTGAGCAAAGGTTAAGCAAAAACACAAAAGGTGCCTTGACGTGTTTCCTCTTCTTTGGCTCAGTGACAGCACATTTAGGGGCCAGGGCTGGGGATGTTTTGTAGCCATATGTGCCCACAGCTCCTCCATTTTCCACTTGACTTCGGTTATCCAGGAGTGACTAGCTTCCCCCCACAGTGGTTTTCAGATGACAGAATTCCTCAGGCTTGAAGGCGCTAAGAACTAGGGTGGGTTTCAGAGAGCTTTCACTGTCTCAGACCAGCAAGGGACTCTAAAAGTAGGGGGGCGTTTTCTTCAAATAGCTAAAACTAACTTGACCTCCTCCATCTCTCGGCCACCTCTCCTTGCACCCCTCACCCGCTTCCCATTTCTTTGTCATCCTTGGTTGTCTCCTTTTGTGCAGTACCTGCCCCACCGAGGGCTGCTCTGCTCCCATTCCGCGTTCAGAACAGCTATTGTCGTGTCTGTTCCGGCCCGTTCTTGATGATGCGCCAACTCTGTGACCTTCCTATTTACCCACATGCACTTGGCTGCAGTGTCCCTCAATAGCTAAGGACTCTGCGTCACCATTGCGGTGACACTTGCTTGTTCCCTCTCTACAGAGAGGACAAAGCAGCTCAGGAGAACTGCATTTCGGGTTTGCTGTTTCCAGAAAGGAGCCTTGTCCCTTAGAGAACCTGATATGTATGTATATGCTTGATGACACAAGCCAAAAAAAAAAAAAAAGGAAGCCGGGGAGCTCTCTGCAGCAGCTCATGCTCACCCGCCCCCTGGGTGCTCAGGAGGAAGTGGCTGCTGTAACCCCAAGGGGAAATACTTGCTTGACACAGGAAAATGGAGCACTTAGCACTTTCCATCAGTAGCCTGAGTGCAGCAGCCACACCTGGAAAGACTTGCACCAGAGGACCCCCCTCCCCGCCACAGTCACCCCAACCGCAAGCATGGATTACAGACATATACAAGTTCACCACCCCCCCTCTCTCTCAGAAACATTTCAGCTCTAGGGGAGCTCTTATTGTGACTTCCCTTACCACCACTGGCAAGGAATGGCCAGGAGCCTCTGGGGAGTTGTGGGGAGGAGGAAGGGAGGAGGCTTGGTGGTGTTCTAGAGGGAACATTGAACATGAGTTAGGTCAGCTGATCAACCAGAGCTCCAGGACCTGCCTGGCCATCCCTAACTATGGAGCTCCAGGAAGACTAGTTGCTCTTCTTGGTACCCACTTCCTCTGTGCCAAGGGGAATCATCCCTAGTGGGCTTATATGCCCATGTTGCTGTAAGAATTATACAGGGTGGCAAACAGATAGAGATCTTGGGACCTGTACCTACTGGGTGTCAACAGTCACACCTTAAAATTGGTCCAAGTCCTGACTCGGCTCCTCTCCACTCCAGCCTCAGTCACCCCCTGAGCCCCATCTGCAGCTGTACCCACACTTCTGCAGAGTCAACACAGAACAGCAAGTCCAAGCAACAGAAGTGGGAGGAGCCTAACTAACCCGAGCCCCAGGGCCGCTCTCCCACAGTCTCTGCATCCAAAGGCAATCTTCATCCATGACAACTAATTTGCCTGCTCAAAGGGTCAGCGTGGCCTCAGTTTTCCATGTAGTAAAATGAACATCTGGTCACCTGCAGGGTGATTCCTATGCGTCGAGCAATCCAGAAAACGTAACCACGGACACCCCATCCTACCTCATTCCCTCTAGCACTGCACAGGCTAGGCCTGGCACAGAGCGTCGGCCATTTTGGTTTCAATATTACTGGTAAATTCTAAGGAAACAAAGAGTGTCAGTTTGTATAAGCCGCTTCCCCACAGGTCCTGGATACTTGCCGGGTGCTTCTAAGTTCTTTTACTACAATGGTTCAAAGGGATCTTGGGGCTGGGGCACCACACCCTCCTGCTTCAGTTGGAAGTGGAACACTACTGTCCCCCACCCCTGCTGTGGTGACCTTGACAAAGAGCTCAACTCTCTGACAACCTTAGCTTCCTCATCTACAAAATAGGGATAACAAGACAAGCCCTGCCCCATCCCAGGTTATTATGGCAACGGAGTGAGAAAACAGATGTGAAAGTGCTTGACAAACCACAAGACACACTCCAAGTTCAAGTCACCAAGGTCTAGAATGCTGCCCTGGGGGGTAGGGGAAGGGGAGAGGGGGAAGGAGAAGGAAGAAGGGAAGGGCTGGGGAAAGCTGGGGGGAGAGGGAGGGTGGAGATGGAGGAAGGGTGGATATTGGAGAAGGGAATAAGATATCTACATTAAGGGAGTCATATTAGGATTGGCAAGCTACTTGGCTCTAGAGGGGATCCCAGGTGTCCACGGGGATGTCCCCAGCTAGGTATTTGGGCAGCAGAGGAGAGGGTGCCTGAACTAGCCTAGTCCCGTAGTCATTGATGAATATCTTGATTATCACCATAGAAATCTCATTCGATGGATAGAGATAGAGACAGAGACCTACATTCACATCAGAGCAATGGACTGAGCTCCCAAGGTCCAGTCGAAGAGCAGAAGGTGGGAGAAGATGAGCAAGGAAGTCAGGACCGCGAGGGGCTGGTCCACCCACTGAGACAATGTGCCTGATCTAATGGGAGCTCATCGAATCCTGCTGGACTGAGACTGAAGGAGCATGTGATCAAACCAGACTCTCTGAATGTGGCTGCCAATGAGGGCAGACTGAGTAGCCATCGATAATGGCGCTGGGACCTATCTCTTCTGCATGTATAGGCTTTTTGGGAACCCAGTCTATTTGGATGTACACCTTCTTGGACCGGGATGGAGTGGGGAGGGCCTCGGCCTTTCCACAGGGCAGGGTACCCTGCCCTCTCTTAAGGAAGCAGGGGGAGGGAGGAGGGGTAGTGGGGGAGCGGGAGGGGACTGGGAGAAGGGGAGAAAGTGTAAATGTTCGAATGAAAAAAAATAAAATAATAATAATAAAAAAAAGAACGCTGCCCTGGGAAGAGCCCAGAAACCTGGGAGTATTTGATTCTGATTTGTTAAGGGGTTTATAACATACCTTGACTTAAAAGGGATTTGGGGTGCTGGGCCTATGAAATGGCACACAGCTGTAATCTTAGCTAGCATTCAGAAGGCTGATACAGGAAGACAGTGAATAGAGACCAGCTTGGTCTACCATCAGACTCCATTTCAAAAAAAGCCACGAGGGTGGAGTGGAGAAGCCAGGGTAGGGGCCCAGAAGTGGCCTTGGTGTCTAAGTCAGCATCTCCAGGAGAGTTACAGGCGCCCAACAGCCTGTTGATGCAGGCAGGCTTACGCATAACATGAAGACCTAACTCTTTCCCTTGTCTCCTTTTGTTTACTTTGGGTTTCAAGCCCTGAAAAGAACGTGGATAACTTTACCATGTTGCCTTTTAGATGAGAATTATAGGCCGTCTCCTAGAATCCTCTTCCCACCCTGGCAACTGGCTCTGCAGTCAGCAACATACCCGCCCCAGCTCAGTGCTGGGGTGCAAGCCTAGAGCTCTGTGAAATGCTATTCAGCCAGGACCTCAAGGACAAACACATCCCCATCAACCTTCCCTCTGATGCCGTGACCCCCAGGAAGGGGACAGAATGCGTTTCCAGGACACACAAAGACTTATTCTGCTCACAAGGGTATTTACCAACCCAGCCTCCTAGACTGTGCCAGGACTGGAGTGAAAGAGCAGAGCCAGGACAGCTTCTGCTACACCTTCTGGCAGATGCTCCCTTCTCTATTATTAGCAACCTAGGCAAGATGCCATCGAGCTGGGGACACCCCTTTGTGTCAAGGGGGAAGGAGGCAGAAGGAGGAGCATGTGCAGGAGAAAGGAGCAGGTGGAACTGCCTGAGGCTTCCTCCAGAGAAAAGAGCAGGGGAGGTTTCCAACAGCCTTCCCCCTTAGCTTGCTAACCTCAGACACACCTAAACTTCAAAGCTCACCCTGGATGCGGCTTGGCTCGAGGTGGTACCCCTGCACGCCTAGACCCAGCTCAGCCACTCGAGGCCTCTAGGCATGGAGCTGCAGCAGCATAGCTGGAGGGGCCTACAGAAACAAAGATGCAATTCACTGGAGCCCTGTCCTGCAGCCCCAATGCACTTAGACTCCCTCCGAAGGACAGCTACCATCCTGGTCCATCCATCCACTTTCATTCCTGTGAAAAGTAGGGAACCATCTTTGTGTTACAGATGAGAAGCAATCTTGGAGAGCCCAGGTAATTTGTCCAAGGGAGGAAGAGCATGGTCTACGCTGACTCAGTGGGTCAGGACGAAAGGCAGAGGACTGTCACATCCTACACACACACATACCACTTGCTGTAACACCTATGCAATCTATGAGAAGCCTATAAAATACCTATGTTTTTTAACTTTATTTTATGTGCACTGGTGTCAATCCCCTGGAATTATAGACAGTTGTGAGCTGCCATGTAGGTGCTGGAAATTAAACCCTGGGCCTCTGGAAGTTGGCACTCTTAATCACTCCAGTTCTTAAAATTTTTTAACTTTATTTTATGAATACCTATGTTTTTTATATAACATCTTTTATATAAAAAAAAGGAATTCTTTTTTTAAAAAAACATATTGCTGTTTGTAGTAGAGTCTAGATTTAGTTAAGATTTGTTCACTTCCAGAATATGCCCGCTGGTCACACATCTAAATGTCAACCACGGTATGAAAAGGTTCTGCAAAGGAACCAACACGTAAGTGACATTTATTTACTAACCAGGACAGGGTGGCCTAAGGAAAGTTAAATAAAATTCCACAAAAGTCAGCTACCAGGACAGGTAAGACAGAATCAAGATACTATTCTAGTCAGTGTTTGGAGATTCCGGCCTCTGACTCCATAGGCAAGAGAATCAAATCCACTGCAGACAGCTGCAAACCTCGCACAGTGCACTGCGCAGCCCAGGGCGAGGGCTGAGTCCTAGCAGGAAGCCAAGCAGCCTCCAGTGGGAGACAGGTTAGAAACTGATCTCTACACCACAGCTGCGAGTTCATTCTGGCTGTGCCATCCCCAGTCTTGTGCAACTTCAAACTGACCTGCGGGTGTCCCCACTGGTCTCTACATCTCTAACATGAGCTCGGGACATTGACAATTAATAGGAAAAGTATCTAGCAGTCAATGGTACCAAAATGTTCATTATTATCATCACCAATCTTGGTTTGGGACAAGTAGATCAGTAACTGGCCGGTGGTAGTTCTGGGGATCCAAGCCAAGGACTGATGCACACTAGGTAAGCGCTCTACCACTGAGATCCACCACCCAGCTCCAGCTCCATTCTCACTCTGGCCCAAAACTTGACTATGTAGCACAGTTTCATGGTGATCCTCCTGCTTCAGCCTCCCAAGTGTTGGGTTTACTAACATGAGCCACCAGCCTGGCCCCATTCGCCGCCTATGTGTAAACAACCGGGGCTGAGCTAGGACTTGGGTGGGGTTTGTTCACATCTGTTACCAGGAAGTTGGTTTCCCGTGTGTGTAGAGTGAGGCCTCCCCAGAAGCACTCAGAGGTGTCAACCAATACATTCTCAGCTAGAGAAACGGTGCAAGCAGCAGGGATGCAGGCAGAGGGGCATCACAGGGGCCAAGCCCTAGGCAAGCATGATGGAGGCTAAGGCTGTGGGAGTCCCTAGCCACTTTCTCCAGGGTTTGGGGCTTTGGTCCCATTCCACAGAGGTGCTTACCCCTCTCAACATCTTAACTTTGCGTTGTTCATTCCAAAGGTGACCTCGCCATTTGTGAAAATGAAAATGGACGCAAAATCCAAAGAAGATAATCTCTTTTACAACGCGCCAGCCGTCGCCTGTGTCTCACACCATGCTACCCTTGATCCCCTTTAAGTCTGGTGGTTTATGCGAGGAGAGCTAATCTGGTTTCACAGTGTCCCGAATCTGACAACCCAAAGCCAAAATATGTCAGTTCTCAGTCCCCACACAGAACTTGGAAAGATTAAAGAAAGATTAACCACACAAAAAGCAAAGATGCCAGGGGTTTCTGAGAGGCAGTGGTTGGGATGGTCTGTGAGGAACCACCTTAATGTTCTACTTCCCCTTTCAATTTTGGCGGTTGTTTTGAGGGGGGGGGGGAGATAACAGATGGATATATTTATCAGGGTCACTCATGGATAGACTCAAAATTGCACTGGAATGGTAATAAAAGCAAGCAACGGTTAAGACAAAACCTATCAAGGTAACTACAAAGAATTTTCATTTTGTTTTCTGAATTAATCCACAATAAACATGAATTTAAAAAAAAAAAGTTAAACGTTACTGTTTTAAATTGCATTTCACAAGGAAGAGCCAAGAAAGTGTCGGACTTCTGAAAGCCCCTTTTACCGGTGTAAAAGGACTCATTCCCAGTCAGAGAGAAAATATGAGAAGGATCCAAAGAACGTGACGCAGGGAAGAAGGGAAAATTGGACCTGTTCACAGAGGCCATCATCAGCCCAGAGTCAACAGAGCCCTCAGGCCGCCAGGGACGCTCCAGGGTGGCACATCCCACCCTCACGGAGGGTGGGGCCTGCGGACCTAGGGTGTCCAGGACGTGGCTCCACCCTGCCTTTCCATGACGCCACGCTCCGCGGGAAGGGCCAAGTGCGTGAGAGGCGGGGCGGGAGGCGGGACGGAAGGCGGGGCTCAACACTAGGAAAGAAGGGCGGAGCCGACTAAGGGGTGGGCAGGAAGGAGGGAGGGCGTTGCGGAGGAGGGAGGGGCAGAGTTAGAGGAGGCCTCTGTTCAAAGACCCTGAGAATGCAAGCGCTGGGTTTCCTGAAACCAGTTCGCCTTCCTGAAATGCAGCACCGAGCCAAACTCAGTTTGGAGGGAAAGGTGAGAGGTAGGAATGTCTGTGGCCACGAGTAGAAGGAACAGAAATCCACCCCTTTTATGACCAGGAGAGTGAATGCTGAACAATCGGGGGACTTTAGGGAGAAGGAAAGAAAGGGCTCCGCAGGACAGAGAAGGAGTACCCACGTTTCCCTGCAAGGGCGGGTACACAGAGGAGGACGTCTGTCACAGGAATTTGTCAAGAGTCGCGACTCCGTTTGGCTGAAGCCAAAGCAAAGTCCAGACTGTGGACTTTGCCCAGGTACTTCTGCTGTCCCAGACACAATTTAAAGCGACTTTGTCCACTGGGAGAATCTATCCTGCCCCTTGCCTTGGAGCCTCCGGACACAATGGAGCCTGTCCCTGGGGTCAAGCAAGAAAAAAAGTTCAATGTGGATACAAGACATCTCCACCCGCCCCCCACAGGGTGCTCAGGCCTTGTGAATAATGGGTGCAGCTAGCTGTATTCTTTCACATTACAAAAAAAAGGTCCCCAGTTAGCCAAGTGGTCAGAGTCTGAGGTCAAGTCCCTGTGTCCGCCAGTTCCTTGAAAACTACTGAAATCTCCACTTTGAAAAAAAAATTGTCACCTGTGTGGACATTTAGCTGAGTGCTTTGCTCAGTTTGCCACCTCTCATTGTCAAACCCAGTGATTTATCAGAAAACCATGCGGCCATGCGGGGGCACTTAGCCCACAGGCACTGCTGCAGGCTCCTGGAAAGACCCCCTTGCCCCTTTTTTCTTAGCCTGGGAATTGCACTCCCACCTGACTCAGCCTTTCTGCCCTAAGGGGTGGTACATTCTATTACTTGTACACTAGCCAGCTAGAGACATTACCATCCTTTGAAAGGTTCAAAAGAAGGAAGAGAAAGGAATTAATGATATACTTCGGATACATACTCCCTACCTGTATATACCTACACAAGAAAGCTTCCATTCACTTCCTGCACTGGGACAGAGTTGGGAAATCTAGAGAATCTAATAGGACCACACCCCAAATCCAGTCCAGGCTAGCCAGATGTCAGGCTGCTTTCTGCAACTGCCCACAGCATATAGAAAAACACCTACATCAAAAAGGTTTGATTCCAGTATTAAATATAAGCAAAAAAATTTACATATTTTTGCATGATACATTTTTGGGAGTTGGACTTTTTCCTTTTCTATCTACCATATTTATGTGCCTCAGGCCTAGAACTGAAAGGATGAGCAATACAGGTCCATTTGCTGGTCACCTTAGCAACCTGAAGAACGCCGTCATTTGCAACTCTTGGGCAGTTGTCCCATCTCCTCCTTCTAAATAGATGCATGATAGCAGGGCAGAGCACACACCCGTAATCTTAGCATTCTGGACTAGCTGCTCAAGATTATCCCTAGCTACATACCAAGTTTGAGGCCAGGCTGCCCTATTGCCTCGAAACCCTGTGGACGCAGCAGAGCCTGTCCCTGGGGCTTCAGGAGATTGTCTCAGAAATAAATAAATAAATGTCTGTTTTCAAGAGTCCATCATAGACATCTATGCTAGGACTCTATAGTGCATAGAGAATAAATGATTTAGAACATGCAAAGCCAGCTGCAGGGTTCTCTGGAAACAGTGGGCTGAAAACTAGCTCAGCGTCCTTAAGGAGCCCAGGAAGCTCCCATCCCCAAGAGCAAGCACAGACGAGATTGACAATGAGGTGGTTCTTAACCTTGGCCACACATCAGCATCCCTCTCTCCAGAGTGTTGGACCTAAGCAGCTCAGAGAGAAATCTGGCACAGAGAGTCATTAAAGCCTCCAAAGTTTTTCCAAAATGCAGCTTAGACCAGATCCACCCAGCTGGTGTTTAATCAAAGTGGCCCAGGAGGAGTAGGAAAACGTGTCAGTCAGGGAGCAGGTCTGGTTCTTGGAAACAGGGACAACTCAAAGACACTTGTGTGCACTGACAGCGAGATGTATGATGGCAAGACCAAGGGAGGGCTGGGAACTGTGCAGACAGAAATCCTCATCTAAGCCCCGGCACTGCCTGCCCTCCGTGTGCCTTGGGCTAAGCCACTTAATTATTGTGAGCCTTCGTTATGTCATGTGTGCAATGGGCATGGCAGCAATACTACTTCCCTTGCAGGGTGCAAGAATTAGCTGTCGTAGTCAGTGCTTTGTTAGCAAATAAATTGGCCATGGAATTCAGTATGCTTACTATATAAAGCTGGTAGCTGACCATCCCCTTCAGGGGGACCCCGTTATAGAGCCCTACTTCTTTGGGAGCAGTTGGAAAACGAAAAGAAACTAAAAGTGGTGTGGGAAGCAGGCAGGGCAGCACCTATGCATCCAGGACGCCTCTCACTTTTGTTCCCCACCTCGGTCACTTGTAGAGAGGGTGTGTATTTACAAGGACGGCTTGACTGTGCCTGACCTCACCACTTCCACCTCCCACAGTAGGTGGCTGACACATTATGCTATCGCAAACAGTTCTGCAGAAGACAGGTCTGTCTGCCCCAGCCCTCACGCCTACCTTCTTCCCCCACCCTTCTGTGAGACTCTGAGGGAAGCCAGGCCCCAGAGGAGCAGCTAGCCCTGCAACCTGTCATGTTTTCTTTTACAAACTGTGCAGAGCTGGGTGGAAGAGACAAACCCTGGGACTCTGACAGGTATGTGAGGCAGAGAGGAGGGGGAAGGAATCCCGACCCTGCAGCAATGATTCCTGAGTAACCCAACCCACAGATAACCCCACCACTGCCCTCCTCATCTCTCCATTCCCTTTTAAGGTCTATGGCACCGAGAAAGTGCTTTTGCATGCGTTAGCCCTATAAAATAATGATGGCAAAGGATTAGGACCAGTCCAGTTTACTAATGAAAACGCATACACTCAAGGAGGAGACTGACTCATCAGAGGTGAAACTAAGATTTGAACCCACATCTGTGTAACAAGAACCCATTTGCTACACTACGTGCCTTGCCTGTGACTTCAAAGGCCCTATGCCAGCTGTGGAGGGGGCAGTTGGAACATATGTGGGTTAGGAACTAATCCAAGCTCTAGCTGGTGTAGAGTCCCAATTCTAAAACTGAGTGGGGCAACACAGCACACCCGCATTCCTTTATTCATCTGAGAAATGTCAAGGCCACCTGCCCAAGTACAGGATGGAGGACCAACAGTCATAAAAGTCAATCACTGAACATCTTTACAACATCTGTGTGCCCAACACTGCCTTCATCTCCCCCGAAGTCAGAAGAGGACATCAGACCCCCTGGGACTGGCGTTATAAATGGTCGTGAGTCACCACGTGGGTGCTGGGAATTGAATGTGGGTCCTCCACAAGAGAAGCAAATGCGCCTAACCACTGTGACTCATCTTTTGCCAAACACTTACCAGCCAGCTTGCCTGGCACAAGGCTTCCAGCAGGGAAATTAATACTAGCCCATAAGCAGCAGCAGGCTAACAGGCTCCACTGACTTGCTTACATTCCTGTTCAAAAAGCACTCTTCGCTCAGTGGGGGAGGGGGGATCAGGAGCCAGGCTTCCAGGGAGGGGCACCCACAGCCTCAGTATATTACAGGCATGACCTGGGAATCTAAAAACCCCCTTCTTAGGCAGAACCCCTTCCACAGTGGAGGGCACAAGAACAAGCCCTTGGGAAAAACAGCCACATCACAGGAAGGGTCTTAGGTCTGATGCTTTAGGAATGAAATCCCCGGCCGATGGTTTCATTTGTTTTCCTAGAGATAGAGTCAGTTATCAGGACAAACAGATCTGAAAGCCATGGACTGATTCCCCAAGACTTCCTGGAGGCCCAGAGGTAGGAAAAAAGTCTAGATCTGCTGGGGCCACATACCGTCCCACTGATCCCGGTGCATCCCACCTCCTGAGCTCCACTGTTCACACCCTCAGGCCAGCATCTCCCAGGGAGTCGAGTCCTGAGCTCTCAGTTTTCAGGTCCTCCATGGGGAAGGGTAGAAACTGGTGAAGTTTCTTCCTCCACTTCATTTTTTTTTCTTTTTAGATTTTTTTTTTTTTTTTGTAAGAGACCAGATCTCACTATGGTGTGGAACTTCTGGCCTCAAGTTAATCTCTCACATTGTTCTGAGTTACCAGAACAACACTGGCACCTCTGTGAGAAGCTTCCTTTCCCTTTTAAAGCCAATGCTGAGCCCAGCATGGTGTCAGGCCTTTAATCTCAGCACTTGGGAGGCAGAGGCAGGTAGATCTCTACGCTTCCCAGGCCAGCCAAAGCTACATAGTGAGACCATGTCACAAACAAACAAAGCCTGAGTAGATGTTGAAAGCAAGGTGACAGACAAGGAAAGAGGTCACCTTCCAGGTACCAGGAGGGAAATGGCCCTTCAACAGGAGGGACACAATAGACCTAGATCTGTTAATGTTCCTTTCAAACTCTGGCATGTCCTCTTGTCATCCACAGGCTATTTGGAATGTCTCACTGCAAAATTTGGCCTGTGCTGGCCTGAATGTTCAATGCCTGCTCTATAGTAACTGCCAGCCAGCTAGGCTCCACCCCTACCCCCAGGTGCTGGCAATACGGGCCCACTCACCATTTCCCAGTCCTGCCGCGTCCTCTCAGGTCTCTTGGCCATTGATAACACAGATTTCAATTTAGAATTTTTGTTCCTTCAGCGGCCAGCTACTGAAGTCCAATTCAACGGTGAAGATCTGGCCCAGGGCTCCCCTTTTCCCCAGAGCCTTCACAGATGAGCCTTGGCAGAGCAGTCCTGGGGTAGGCATACCCTCCCTGTCTGCCCACGACACCATGGCCCTGCCCTCCTGGGCCTCCGTGTAGTCTCTGCTCTACTCTCTGCGATCTGACCAGCGACACCTCCACTCCACCTCCAACAGGCATGGATCTCGCCCAGCAGGAATGTTTAGCATGTAACAGGTGTTTAGCTCAATGTTTATAAAATGAACCCACAGGTTAACTGATTAAAAGCCTGAAGACACTACGCAAGACTGAGTATCCCTTATGTAAAATATGTTAGCCCAGAAGTATGTTGGATTTCTTTCTCTTTTCGTCCTCTGATTTTTGAATATTTGCATATGCATAATGAAATATCTTAGAAATGGAACTCAAGTCTTAACACGAAATTAATTTTTGTCTCGTGTATGTCTTATACACACGGCCTGAAGGTAATTTTATACAGCATTTTTTCGTGATACTATGTTTGGACTACCATCCATCACACGGGGTCAGGTGTGGAATTTTCCACTTGTGGCATCGGTATCGTCAGTACCCAGTTTTGGATTTTGAATGTTTGGAGAATTGGGACACTTGACCTGTGCAAGAGAGAGAATTCCACTTTCTTGGTCACGAAACTCTAGAGCTGGATGTGAAAAGTGCAAGGCTTAGAGTTGTGGCTCACCGATGTGGAAGGCTGTTCTACAGGCAGAGCAGTGAGGAGCACACAGGGAGCTGCTGAGCGTGGAACCGGGCGGAAGAGAGCAGGGCGAGCTACCAACAGGAGACTGCAGAAACCAACCCCAGACTGACAAGGCAGGTCACTGTAAGAGAGAGACTGGCCCACTCTGCACAGGGAAATAAACTCTCAGACCCCGTCCGAGACAGACAGACAGACACACCACACAGTGGCTTACCAGGGCACCGGAAGCTTCCAAACTGGGTCTGTGCTCTGTGATGAAGTGCTAGGGGTGGGTGGGCAGCGGGCAGGTCACCAGAACACCCGTCCTTGCATCTGGCTGGCCAGAGAATGGCTCCGGCAGCTTCACTACTTTTCAGATCTACTAGACAAGCCTGGTGTTGATTGGAAAGGGGGTCTCAGTGAGTATCAAAAGTGGGGAAATGCCATGGGGTTCATGGAGATACCATGAGAGCACTCAGGTCCTCTTGGAAGGTTTGCAGCAGTAGAGGAGCTAGGTTCCATCTTGGCCGTCAAGTAAATGAGGGAAATTCAAGAGGACCAGACCCACTCACGTGTTTTTAAGCTCAGTGGGAAAACCCCAAAGGTCCTGCATTGATCCTCCCATCCTCCAGGGCCCAGCCCTCCTCCAGCTACAAGTAATACATCCTCTATGCAGTTCAAACATAGTGTGACCTAGGCCTCGGTACAGACAACCAGACTGTAGACCCCACACTATTCAATGCCCAAAGTACACCTACCCATGAACCTCCTACCCAACTAGGAATCTTTTGTAAAACATAATGGGTAGCTATGCGTAACATCAGAAAAAAGACATTTCACAGTCTGAACATGTGTCTGTTTCTCCTAGGAGTTGTCCTGTGTTGGTGCCAAGGGTTAGATGTAAGACAACACCCCATAGGCTTGCATGGTGGAATATTTGGTCCTCAGTTGGTGGTGCCATTTTTGGCAGGCTACAGAGAATCATTTGGACATAGGGTCCATCTGGCAGACACAGGGCAATAAGGCTGTAGGACTAGGTTTATGGGTGGCATAGCCTGACCTGGTTCCTACCTGAGTCCCTCTCTGCTGCCATTTCTACTGAGATATGAGGAGTCCCAGTCATAAAGCCCCAATGCTGAGAACTCCTACATGCCTTCTCTGCCATGGGCTGTACGTCTCCAAACCTGAGCGAGGTTTAGTCCTTCCTCCCTAAGGTATTGCTCTCTTTAGCTATTCTATTCCAACAGTGAGGAAAAGTAACCAGCACGGTGGTAATGTCCTCCTGCCACTGTCCTGAGGGCTCCTCTTAGCTGGCTTAGATGGAAATGGAGGAGGGCAATCAGTGTACAAGGATCATGGGGTGGGGGACAATTCTGGAAGATTCAAAACAAAGCCTGGTGGGGTAGGGAAACCACAGTCTGAAAACTTGAGGCAGTGAGGTCCCCTTGGACCAATTCCCCGACTCCTGAGGAGGCAAGTCATTTGTTTTCCTGGGTTTCTGGTGTATTTGTAGATGGTGTGCAAAAAGGAATTCCTAAAAAAGGAAACTTTCTAGTGTCACCAACACTCTGGCTCAAATAAGTTCAGCATGAACCAAAATAAACTCTGGTCCAGAAGAGTCAGCAATATTGAGAGCCGAGTGTGGCCACACAGCGAGGTGAGAACCATAAAAGCGAGCAAAGCTCCTTCAGGTCAGGCTCCCTGGCTCACACTCATGTGAAGACTCTTCCCACCATCCACACTGAACTCCTAGAGAGAGGGGCACACAGGCCTGGGGATGGACTTGCCCTCTGTCAAGGATCCACGGCACACTCAAATTCCTTGTACCAAATCCCCAACTTTGATGCCAGCAGAGAGTGGGACTCTGACCTTTATCCATGGAGACCACGGTGCCACCCACCAGAAAAGAATCCAAGCAAGCCTTGTAACAAAATCTGGCCCTGTTTTTGACAGCCTGAATCAGGAGAGTTGAGGAGGTCTGTGAACGCTCAGGCCCAGCAACTTCAGTGTGTCAGTGCTCACATGGAAAAGACTCAAGCCCTCCCTGAGACTCGCACACTACAGAGGGCATGAGACTCACATGCCACACAGACGCCAAACATGGGCAGCTTCCTTGTGACCCACACTACAACCGCTCAGCATTTGCCAAGAACCCACATCTCTCTGACCTGCCGCTCAAGGCAAGGGGGGTTTTAAAAACACCCCTGAGCTCTATCCAAGGTGTTCATGACCTCCGCAGACCTCCGAGGAACAACAAACCCAACCTTGGGTTCTCGGCTGGATCCAGACAAGAAAGCTTTCCAAGAACTTTTTCTCCCAAACTCACTTTTTTTTTTATGTATTATTTATTCACATGGTATGAGGCATAAGTACATTCCAGAGGCATTCACAGAGAATAGGTTTCTATGAGCTCTTAATTAATAATTTCTTAATGTTTATTTTATATATGTGTGTATATGTGCATGGGTGTTGGCATGTGGTGAAGCCAGAGGGCAACATGTTGGAGCTGTTTCTCTCCTTTTGCCACATGGGTTCAGGCTTAGTGTTTTACTGACTGACCTATCATGCGAGTTCTCATTTATCTTTAAACTGGTACATCAAAATATTTTAACTGGAGACTATGTGATATTTTGACATGTGTATATGTAATATAATATTTAAACCAGGTTAACTATATATCCCAAATGTTAATTATTTTTATAGTAATTTTTTAAAAATCCATGCTGCTACCTTTTTAAATGTACAGCACACTATCATCACCCATAAGTTTTCCCATTTTTGTACATGCGTGTATATGTGTGTGCACATACATGAGTGGGTGACGTGTACGTATGCAGGTACACATGGAGGCTAGAGGTCAATGCCAGGTGTCTTCCCCTGGCATCACCATGGCAGCCATACATAAACTGACCAGTCCTGCTTGATGCTAATGAGGTTCAGCACAGGTAGCAGACTGCTCCCTGGCAGCTGTGGTCACAGGGCTGCTGAGACCCTCGGAGGTGCTTCAGCTGTTTGCTAGTCCCAGGTAGTATACTGATGCAGCTAAAAGGTCCTTCATCATCTACCTGCCCTTTGGCATCCATCAGCAACCCTTGTTAGAGCCACAAGTTACCTACAGAGGCCTGTATGACTTTCTTTTCTTAACCCACTTATAGGAAGATGGGGAAGAGATGATGGGGAGGGCCCCAAAAGAATGGCTCCAACATCCCTTTACTCCCACCCACAACCATCCAGCTGCCCTCTAATATATAAGCTCCTCTCCCCTCTGCTGCCAACCACCACAAATGCTTTACTTAAATCTAGTAGATTCCACGTCTCTTGCTTGGAACTGAGTTTGTTCTGTGACCTCCTCAGAATTTTTAGCAGCCGGTGATAAAAACAACCTCTCCAAGGAGAGAAGTTTAACCTCACAAAAAGTCCTAACGCCACTGAGACACATTCTCTTGCCAAGATATCTGACAACTGGCCTATTTTTAAAGTCCCAGCCAATAACCTCTTAAAAGGTACTCTACACACAGACAGAGGCAATGAATGACCAAAAAAGTAATGAGGCCAACATTAGGGTTTTGTTCTTCAAAAAAAGCCAGCATTTACCCATCCAAACAAGACTCTCTTCTAAGTACCTCCCACCCCCAACTCTGCACTTATTCAAGCAACATTGTGTTTGCTTAAAACCTCTTTGGAAAGTGCTGCCCCAGAACAGTCTTTGCCCGGCTGGGTGCCGTGCGGGATAAAGTTAATAAGCATTCGGCTGGCAGCTGCCTCTGTGCGCCAGGACTGTGGTAGGCCAGGTGGAGGGCTCCCCTAGTAATTGAACAAGTCTTTCCTGGCAAGGTGAGGGAAGGAAAAGACCACATACCATAAGCCAGGTACTACACAATACATTTTGTATATAATTACTATACATACTTCAGACCTTCTTAAAATGCAAAGACTGAGACCTGAAAGAAGTTAAAGTGACTTGGTCAAAGTCATACAAGCTGGGGGTTATGGGATCCTCCTGGGCCGGGGCTATGAAGTCTCCGTGCTGGTGATAACCACACCAGGGCAGCATCCTGAAGCGAGGGAGACTGACTCAGAAGCGGCCCCAGTGGGAAACCTGACCCGGAGCTGGCCATGTCCCATCCTACGTCAAGCACGCGCCTCCTGTTTACCTTTGCATCAAGGCTCTGACAGCACAGTGGGTAAGGAGTGTTTCTGCAGACATAAAACAGGGCTTTCACACTCCAACTATTTACGTCAGCTGAGGAAGACAGATGCTCAGCAGGCATGTCCGCACACCGTGCTCACTCACACAGAGGACCATCTGTCTGTTCAACTTGTCCACCTCACAGGAGGCAGGGATGCTGGGTCTCCATTTCAACCCGTCCAGACTTGCTTCTGACAATACTTCAAATACAAGGCAAACAGAGAGTCCGCCGACAGACGATTGGGTAAAGGATATGTGGCATATACATTCAAGAAAACATGAGTCAGCCCTCCTAAAAAGGAAGGATTTGGAGCCAGACCTGGTGGCTCAAGCCTGTAATCCCAACTACTTCAGAGGTTTAGGAAGAAAGATTACAAATTCAAGGCTATAAAGTGAGTTCAAGACCAGCCTGGAAAAATTATCATGACTCTCTCTCAAATAGTAAATAAAAGAGACCTGAGGGAATGGCTAGCTCAGGGGTAGAGCGCTTTCTTAGCGTATACAAGATTCTGGGTTCAATGGCTAGGACTGAAAAGGAAGGAAAGAAGGAAGGAGGTAGAGAAGGAAGGAAGGAAAGAAG
>JAQHUG010000006.1:4525605-4565182 GCA_028555095.1 Dicrostonyx torquatus | reverse complement strand
AGGGAAAATATTGTGGCATTCCACTCTTATCTGGAGCAGTAAAATTTACAGACAGAAAGTAGAATGTAGCTGGGTGGGGCTGAGGAAAAAGAATGGGACGTTTTCATCTAAGGATACAATTTTGTTAGTTTGATGCTGGGCTAGGGATAGAGCCCAGGCCTTGTACAGGCTAAGCAAGCGCTGTTGCGACTGAGCTACACCTCAAACCCCAAGAGTCTGTCCTGCAAGATTTAGTTCTGGAAGTGGACACTTTGATGCTACTGAACTATACAGCTGAAAACAGTAATTTTTTCCCCCTATGTTTATTTTTCACAGTTAAGGAACTCAGGTTTCTTCTCTTTGGAGGTAAGGCTACACAGTATCTCCCTCAAGGGAACTCTGGGCAAGTCTGTGTGGTCACCTTCTATTCTCATCCCAGCCTCAGGTCAGAAGGCTTCAGATGGGCAAGTTCAGAGCTAGGTTGGGTGGAGGGGAGCCAGGGCGGGTTCTGCAAGTGCCTGTGCGCGGTGAGTAAGCAGCTTTTCTAAAATCAGCCTCAGAAAGTCCCTCCACTACCTGTGAACACCTTAGCCCGAGTCTGAATCAGAAGCAGGAAGGAGAGGCTCTAGAATTAGCAGGCACCCCCTATACCCTGAAATTTGCAAAATACCACTCTGGCTAGTTCAGTTGGCTCAATATAGCACAGAGGGGGCGATAAAACTTTTACGGGGAATACTGAAGAAAGACTGTGAGTCCTAAGGCTGCAGTCTTCAGGAAAACTTTGTTCTCTGTCAAATTTCAACTTTTCCTAATAAGAAGTAATGTCATAATGCCATGCAGCTGGTTAATGGCATCTCAATGACTGCGCTCTCCTTGCAGGGCTGTTGGTGTTACCATCTACCACACCACACATTTTTCTAATATTTATTTATGTGTGTATATTTGTGTCTCAGCATGCGTACGGAGGTCACAGGACAACTTATAGGAGTCATTTTTCTCCTTCTGTAAGGTAAGAGCCAAGGAATTGAACTCAGGTTATCAGGCTTGGTACCTCTCCCCACTGTGCCATCTCACCAGCCGATGCACTGGTTTTAAACTGCCCCAGACCAGCAATAAATCAGGAAGCAACATGAATGTGAAAACAGGTTTCAGGGGTTCCCAGCTGCCCCCCTCATACTCCCCAGCTGTCTACAAAGTACTCTGTTTGGCTCTGGGCTTCCAGAAATGTGCTGAGCCTTAATTGGGGAACCCAAAGGACTAGAAAGAAAAACTAATAGCCCTGGAGAAACAAGTATTTTTTTTTTAAAAAAGTATTGAGTAAGGGGCTACTATGTGCCTGCCATGCCTCTACTTTACAGTGGGCCTTCACAATCCGGTAATGTTGAGAGATGTCATTTTAAATGAGAAAATGGAAGGACTCGGCAATACGCTCAAGGAACAGGGCTAAGATTCAAAGTCTGCACTCTTTCCATTACACTAGAATGATTTTTTTTTTAATCCTGTTTGCCTGGTTTCTCAACTTCCCCGAGTTTTCCACGGGCCCCGGCCCAGCCCAATTTTCCATTTGAGTAAAAAGAGCTCCATCCCAGCTGCCGTGACCAAGTCACACCAAGTGGCGGGAAGAGACCCGTAAACATGAGTCCCAAAGCCTCCTTAAATAGACAGCCAAGTGGAAATCATCTGTAATGGAGGAGCTGCTAAAGAAAGCCCTCCCAAGCTGTGGCCCTGGGCACCTTCCCATAAGCCACTTCCTGTCCTCACCCCACACTGCCATTGAGAAGCTAAGCTTGGGCTCCAGTGGCCGTGTCCCACTCCCCAGAGCCTCATGGCCTAGGTGCTGGCTATTTCTGTAAGAGAGAGTCACACAAGCCACTCCACCTGCCTCCTCCCAGGAGGGATTCAGTCTTCAAATGTAGAATCTATCGATATCCAAAATATCGTCAGGATTGTGGGCTCAGAGGGAGATGGAGAGGAGAGCTGTCCCGTGACACTGCACTGTACAAGCATCTTTGCAAACACATATAACAAGCCCCAAGAGCAGCCACAGCATCTCAATTGGCGCCTAAGCCGGTGACTGTCAGGCTCCTGGGCCCGGGTTCATCTGAAATGCCAGATGCAGTGTAATAAGCCTCATGCTGATGGCTGTGCTGGCCAAGGAATTAGCAGGCATGCAGGTTAACATCCTGCTCTCCTCTGGGGCTCCAGAGGTTCTGGGGCAGCACTGTCCTAGTCAGGGTTTCTATCGCTGTGGTGTATCGCTTCCCCGACACACCAGGACCAAAAGCACGTTGGGAAAGGAACACTTTATTTGGCTTACACTTCCATATCACAGTCCATCACTGAAGGACGTCAGGGTAGGAATTCAAACAGCATGGGAACCTGGAGGCAGGAGCTGATGCACAGGCCATGGAGGGTGCTGCTTACTGGTTTGGTCCTCACGGCTTGCTCAGTCTGCTTTCTTATAGAACTCAGGACCACAAGCCCAAGGATGGCACCACCCACAATGGGCTGGACCCTTCCCCAACAATCGCTAATTAAGAAAAACGCTCTACAGGGGTTCCCTCCTCTCAGATGACTATCGCTTGCATCAAGCTGACATAAACCAGTTGTTACACGTGTAACACAGGAGCCACTTCTGGTCACCTCTTTTTTTTTTAGTTTTTTGAGACAGGGTTTCTCTGTAGCTTTAGAGCCTGTCCTGGAACTAGCTCTTGTAGATCAGGCTGGCCTCGAACCCACAGAGATCCTCCTGCCTCTGCCTCCTGAGTGCTGGGATTAAAGGCGTGCGCCACCACCGCCTGGCTTCTGATCACCTCTTATTACCAGACAGTGCAGAGCACTGTTTTGTCAAAGGCAGACCTGTGATTCCCGTGGACAAGGAGTCTAGGGCAGAACACGTGACTGGTCCACGATCACCTCAGCCTTCTGGAAGTAGTCAGACCCTTCATCCCAGCCACCTCCCTCGTCTGCCCTTCTGTTGAACCATGTCGATTCCCCTTTCTCCATGGACATTAAAGAAAATAAGCGATGTTCTAACATCTAACTTCTAGACGCTAGAGCCACTTCCTGTATGGGTTCTACGGGGACCACTGACCTGCCCCCTTTCTGAGAATGTTAAATTGTGATCCATCGTAAACAGTCTAATTACAGAACTTCCCACGCATTCCTCACCTCCAGGGATGTAAATCTGAAATCCGACTGCACCAACGACTGCTTTGTGTGATGGATTCTGTTGTTCTCTGCCCTGTGCTAGTCCATCTTATCTCACGAAAACATATCAGCTGCGCTATGGGTTGAATGTGTCCCTCAGCAGTCAACGAGCTGGAAAGAGAAGCTCCCAATTTAGACGCTCACATATATGAAGGTAAGACTATTGGGAGTGAGTTAGGATTGGGTGGGTCGTGAAGGTCTGGTCCCAGTGTCTCTCTGGCCCTAATTTTCTAACTGCCAGTGGTGGCTGACTACTTCCATTCAGGAACCGACGGAGTCTAAGACCTCTTCACATGTGAATTCGGCTTTACCCGCCCCGCATATGAACTTCAAGGCCCTTTCCCACACCTCGACTGCAGGAACCAGAGAAGGCGGATGAGTGGTGTCAAGGCAATACCTGTCCCACACAGCATTAACACAGGAGAGAGAGCTTCCAGTATTTCGGGCACAGAACTCAAAAGGGTGTTTGTAAGAACCGCCCCAAAACACCAGTTCTCTGACTGCACAAGGGTCCCTAAGAGACGCCAAGACCTCCCAGCGCAGCCTTGGTCACGGTCACAACAGGCTTCCCCCAGGCCACAGTCACCAGACAGAGGTAAGGTCTCCTCCCAGCTGTGCTGTCCAGATAGCTAGAGAGACGCCACGCCAGACTGGAGCAGCACTGTGGGCTGCAGGACTGCTCTGCCCTGATTGACTCAACCCATTCAATCTTGCTTTTTGTTCCCTAAATGTCATGGGTTTAACTGTCAAGAGTCCAGGAGGAATCATCCAAACTGCATGGTTCCTTAGGGCCACAAGATCTGCCTGGTTTAATCTGTATTTTTACAGTGCTCAGCACGATGCCCGGCACAAATCAGCTGTTGAGGAAACTTCTGTTGATGTGAGAGAAGAGGATTGTTCACTGTCTCCTTAAGATCCCTAAGACCACAGCTCATTCCCAGATGAAACCGGGCTGACCCCAGGAGTCAGGAGGCTGAGACAAAGGTCTGAGACACATACCTTTGGGACCTGTGCTGTCCCACAAAGAGGAGGGACTGGGGCACTAAGGCTGGGAAGCACAACTCTATGTTTCATTTCGTATCTCAGGTCCACTGGCCCTTCTCTGGGGAAGTCAGATGATAGGCCCTCTCGCATACGAGTGAGTTGTTACTAAGTTCCAGGAGGCTGGAGGAAAGTGGAAGACGCGTTTACGGTGCGGCGTGGGGGTGCAAAGGGAGGGCTGCTACCTGGACTCAAAGCACGAAGAAGACACGCCTGGCCTGCAAATGTCCTGGCATCCAAGCCGCCCCTCCCCCACCGGCTGCTCATCCCACCTGACATACTCACAGGCGTGCTGGGGCTCCGGGAAGAGCCCTAGGCAGGGCTAATGTCGTCACTCTGCTCATCTCCCAGGCTGGACCTTCTCCAACCTACTGTTTCTATACGCTGGAAATGAGGAGAGCTGAGCTTGGCATTTCGGGACAGAGAATCAGACCAGTCTCCTTGGACACTGAGGACTGCTGGGAAGGCCCAGGAATGGGCTGCCAGGGAAGCACAATGCTATAAGTTTTTCTCCCGGTGCCTTGAACTCTCCGTGGCCCTCTGGCCTCCTCCTACCCCCACCACCTCCCATAAGGAAACAGCCCTGGCTTTTTAACATGCTGATAATAAGAGCCTGTTAGGCCAAGAAGGAGGAGACAGTGGCAGCCAAGAGGAAAGTACCCAGTGGCCATTTGCTTAGTTGGCAGGATGGCAGAAGCAGCAGCCCCCTGCCACAGCACTGTGACAGAGAAAGGACGGGTGCAAATGCAGGGCAGGGACTGCTCGGGCCGTGGCTCAGAGATCATTTCTGAGAGTGTTTGCAGCAGCCCCCTCTCCCAACCCCAGGCTTCTGAGAACACTGACACCTTCCCCCAATCACCTAGACCGGAGGCGTGTGGACTGGCTAAGAGATCGGCTTGCCTCCAGGCAGCCTGTGTTCAAACCAGAGTCTTCTCTGATACTTAAGTTATTTAGCCTCTCTGTGTCTCACTCTCCTCGTCTACAAGCAAGAGAGGTATGTTAGTTAATAAGCACTTACGTCATGGGGCCATTTTGAGACTTAAATATGCGAAACTATCCACCGCATTTAGGATCCCGCCATGTTTGTTAGTCGTCGTTATCTTTCCCGCCTTCCTGGGAAAGGCTCTGGAGACTTATACGGCCCATGCAAGGCCACATGTATTACCCAGTCCCTCTGGGAGGAACTTTCACAGAAGGTAATTCTCTTGCCTAAAATGCTATTGCCCAGTTGGCTGGGCTGAGATGGAAAATTGGCCTGTGACCTCAGCCTCCTTCTTCCCATGCATTTGCTGCCGCCTGAGGAACACCAGCTTGGGCTCCTGCGAGACGGAGCAGCAGCCTAGAATCGAAGTGAAAGAGACGGATAATGCAAGAGAGATGGGGCACCTTGCCACGGCCTGTGGGCTTCTGGTACTTGCAGCCTTCCTCCTTCAGACTTGGCCACTACAGGTACCCCCGCAGTGAGAACCCAGACAACAAGCAGTCCATCACAGCTCACGGTTCATGTGGATCTAAGCGCAGACGAAACTCCTCCCTGTGTCCCAGCCGTCTAACACTGAATGCTCATGCTACTCCACGCTGAGGAACGTCAAATGCTTCGGATGCCATGATCAAAAGCTAGCTGGGCTGTGCAGCTACAGAGAGACTCCCTGCCATGGAAGGTCAGATCCTCCTGGAAGGCGTATCACATCTTCAACAGAAGAGTGCCAGCCAGGCTCTCTGTGTTTAAGCTTCTTGCTAACAGACTTGACTTTCCTCACCTTCTCCAAGGACCTCCCCAACTCTTACACTCTAAAGACCCATAGCACTCAGCAAACTGTCAGCAAGGCAGGGAGGAGGGAAAAGCGTGTTCCTAAAGCCCACCGCTGAGCAGGCTTGGAAAGAGAAAAGGCACACCTTAGGGACCCTCTGACTGTGTGCAGAGCAGTGGAAACCTCCTGCCTCCACACTACATCAGGGAATCCTAATTCTGAAGAAGTCAGAAGCATTTCCTGCTCACCGATGGCTCCCTGATCAGAAGGCCCAGTCCTCCCTTCGGCTTCCAAGCCCCATGCACACATGGAGAGTGGGCTGCAAAGGGACAGAGACAGAGAAGTAATGTTTGCAAACACCCTTCTCAAGCCTCAGCTGATGGCTGCCCCTGCTGCATGGCTGTGGGATACAGAAAGATTCTTTCCACTGGGCTGTCCATATTCCTCATGGAACCTCATGATGGCTGTCACAAAGTGCCAGCACTGTGTCTTCAGAGAGGACTGGGGTTGACCAAACTGGCATAGATAGTAAAAGCCTAGACTTAATTCAATCACTCACTCGTGTAATCATACAAGCCAATCATTCAGCTCCAGGAACCATTGAAAGCATTGGGCAGGTGGTAACAAGGGCCCATTCACGTGTGCCCACCCCCACTAGACTAGTTAGAACTAGAAAACCTGATGGGTGTGTGCCAAGACAAAAATAGTTTAAAGCATGCCCCTCAACTGAGGCTACTGTCCCATGGGTAGTTTCTCTGCCATGCCCTCCCCCTCCCCTCTCCCCCCTGCATTTCTGGTACTTTTCTCTGTTTCTTTCCCCCAACCTCAAGGAACTAGAAATTCAAATTTTATTCCCTCTTAATTATACATCCTTCTCTGCAATAGATAATCTATACAGACCCTATGGGGGGGAAACTTAGAGCTGACAGAGCTGCAGGGGGTGATTTATTCTGTAACAGTAAAATATCTACACCAAATGTGCCCCGTGTTTCAGTAGCTTAAACACTCAGGTCTAAGGGACTGGAGATTCCACTTCACTTGCCAAAGGCTAAGTGTGTGTGTTTAAGTGAGAGAAAGTGATTACGACGGAAAATGGGGAATGTCTGAGTGGGTGAACGAAAAAAACAGTAGAGACGTTGCTAGAGAATCTGACTGCACTCCTAGTCCTGGCACCCACGCACGAGAAGGGCGGAGTGCCAGCATCCTGCGGTGAAGTGCTGAGCTTCGCAAAAACAAAGACACTCTGCACTCGGCGGGCCTTCGAGACCAGCCTACATTTCTCTCTCCATATTTACAGTCATCGGTACATTAACCGATAGATCCAAGGTCCTTCCACCTTAGCCCAGGCAGGTTTGAGCTGCAGAGCTCTCGGGCCAAAGGAATCAAGCCTGAGAAACCCTCGTCCAGGGATGGCGCTGCTGAAGCCATCAGTCAGCACTGAAGCTGCAAACAAGGCAGCCCCAGTCGAGGGGAGGGGAAGGGTGCCACTGCTTCGCATGCGCAGCAATAGGAAGCCTCACGTGACACGGAGACACCCCGTTACCTAGGCGACAGGAGCCTGACCTGCTCCAAGGCACTCTGGGTGCCTGCTCTCTCTATAGGAGGAACAGAGCATTGCCAACTGTCCCATCGCTGTCACTTCCGCTGGTGTTGGAGAATGGCTGCGCTTATGTTTGGAGTCTCTATTTATAGAGTAGACACAATACTTTGTATTGGTTTTGAAGGCAGGGAACTAAAGCAAGGGGCCTTACGCATATTAGGCAAGTGCTCTATCGCTGTGCTACACCCATTCCTTGAATTTTATGAAACAGGGTAGTTCCACTGTGTAGCCCATGCTAGTCTCAAATTAGCAAGCCTCTTGCTCTTCCCAGGGGCTGGAATGGATTATAGATATGCATCACCATAGGGCTTTTAGGAGAATTGCAAGATTCTCAAAGACATCTTCTGTATGCTTTTGGGGCTCAGGGCTGCTGGTTTGTAAACTCATCTTTTCTTGGGTGCTACAATGCCCAACACCATTGATTGGCAGCCTGCAAAAGCCACGGGTTCTGCAACCAATGCCTTACCTTAGCTCTGGAACTTTTACTTCCCCAGATTTCAGAGGGCCCGTGTTTAAGTATTGTTTGATCATATCTTGAAAATTCAATAACTCAGTCTTAAATTAAAATCAGTGTTCCTTCTCTGCATAAAAATGGAGCCCCTATACTAATTAGTAATAAATGTTAACAGTACAAGTACTTCAGAATGTTTAGCGTGCCATAAAATCCTATTACAAATTATTAACTTATTCAATGAGGTCTCCAATGTCATTATACATGACTCCGAAAGTACTAACGTGACTTATCTTTTAAAAACATTATATAATTCGGGCTACCCACTGCCAATCCAACTGGTCACCGACCACTTCTTGTCTATGCTGTAAGGCGAACGCTGTCAGTGAAGATGAACAAGATTGGACAAGAATTTGCCCACCTTTTCCTGGATCACAGTGAAAAGCTGAACAGGCAGCAATGGACGCTGCCTTTCTGGAGAGCATCACGTTTTCTCACCAGGGCAATGAGCAAACTGATGCGACAAAAGCCCTGGAGATAAAAACGACAGGGGAACGAGGTTTCTGTGTCTTGAGACTAAGCAGCACATCATTTTGGCAGGCTGACGGCCAGGCCCTCTTCCGAGATCACCAATTACTCACACACTAAGTGATGGGTACTCCACACCACTGTACCCAGTGGACTACGCCATTTATAAGAGAAAGCTGTAAAAATCCCTCGGCTTCAGGTTCTTCTAAAATCCTGAACTGGAATGACCTTTCTTAAAGGCTTTTTTTTTCCCCACTATGGAAAAAAACCTCTCCCCAAACTCAGATTTTGAGAGTTACTATACGGGTATTTCAGTAATTAAAACACAGTCACACTACTGCTCTTGCTTGGCCAAGATGTTAAATGTTTGGAGACAAATTTCCAAAAAGGTAGCAAATAAGGGCAACATTTGGTAACCATGGCCAACCAGAGAATCTAAGAAGAATTCAAGGTTAGTAGCTGAATAACTTCATCTTTGAGGCTACGCTCTGATATAGCCAACACATCCTAGAATTTAAATATTTAGGAGTTAATTCCCTTATCACAAAACTCACATTTTCCAGAAACCTTCTGGTGGCCAGAGGGAGGGAAGAGAGTCCAGAAACCCACAAGTTGAGTCGAAAGTTCTGATCCTCTTTGCCCTACACCCTACCAACTTCCTGGGTCAACCCCAAATATGCAGAACACCAGTGTGCACTTCCAGGCACACACCCCATCAACGCTCCAGGAGAAAGGTTCCTGTTTGTAATTGCCGACTTACTATTCCAGGTGGGGGGTTTCCTCCCCATCTCTGAGAGCAGATCTCTGTCACTAGAGTCATCTATGAGGACATCCCTCTGTCACCTGCCATCACTTGAGGGATGACATCGCCAAGTACCAGAGCACGGAAGTGTCTTACACAGCAAGCCCAGAGTGGTGGGAGTGCAATGAATGTGCAATTCTTCTGCTGCCCTCAACTCCCAAGCACGTATATGCTCACCAAACACAGCTCAACCAGCCTGTTTCCTCTATTCCAAGTCGCTAAGGGGCTTTGAAGAGAAGGCTTAAGAGTTAATCTGGCAGAGCTTGTCTCTGGCTTTTCCAGAAGCACATGAGAGATTTTTTTTTTCCCATGCACCGAAGGCAAGAAAGCTCACCAGCTCCATCCTCTTCCCACAAAACTAGCGGACTTCAGGACTTTGGTCAAAAAGCAGAACAAAATTTTAAAGGAGTAACTTGAAGCAAAAGAGCACAGTATCACAAAATTGAACACAACACACATGATAAAACAGTAATAAAAATGATCAAGAAAACAAGACATTAAAAACACAGTGAAATGCGTTGGACTGGCCAGTGGTTCCCTCCTAGTTCAGTACAGGAGATGCCCTTTTACCCATGTCTGAAGGGTTGTCACAGACCACGAATTCTTTGGGTTCTGAGCCCATAGACTAGCATGGAGACAATCTTTAGTTGTAGGCACCCTGGAAGGCAGAATGGCCTGTGAAGAGTGCCTTTCTCCAAAAGAAAGTGTCTGACCTTCAACGACATCCCAGCATGGTGCTAGACACACGTTGAACCCTCTCTGGACCAGCTCTTGAATTCATGGGTAAGGCCCAGAAAAGTAAATTGAGAGCTTTGGGTGACAGGGCAAATTATATGTCCCTTTTTAAAGCTGGTTGGGGCCCATGGGAGGAAGATGCCACACAAGCCAACAGACCTTTTCCATTTCAAATGACAAGGATTCTGTTCTCCAGCCGCCACTGTCTGGCTTTCTGGGCCTGGGCGTGTCAGTTGCCACCCTGTTGCTGAGAGGGACACATGGGCAGAGGACTAGGGTGGCTGGATACAGTCATCAGCAGCCAACTAGCACTCCCAGGCAGCAGCCCTCAGCTAAACTATCACCGAGGGCTCAAAAACGATACACAAAGCCTGCTCTTCCCAGGGCATTTCCATGCTCCACAGACCCATCGCAAAAGCTGCTTACATATGAAAAAAAATCAATTAAAAAAAAATTGCCTAAGACGGTTTCCATTTTCAGGCTAATTAACAATTTCCAGAGAGAGACTGTGTGTGTGTGTGTGTGTGTGTGTGTGTGTGTGTGTGTGTAAGAGTCTATCAGTCTAATTCAGAATAAAAGCTCTGTTGCAAAATGAAGTGCAATTTTCAGAGACTGCCATGGATAAAAAACATTTGTAACTGACACAATGAAAGTGTGGGGCACAAATACACAAAACTGGGCATAAATCCACAGAACTGTGGCTGCCCAGTCATAAACAACACATGCATGTGGGTAACTAAAGGTCACCAGGACAAGAAAACACAGGACCCCTCTTGAAAATGAAAGGATTTAGATTTAAAAATATATATGAGACAAGCAGATAATTCAAACTTCAAGTAAAACTCAGTGGCAGAGGGGCTGAGGAGACGGCTCAGTGGTTAGGAGTGTGGATTCCTCTTGTAGAAGACGAGAATTTGGTTTGCAGCACCCATGGCAGGCAGCTTATAAACTGTTGCAATTTCCAGTCCAGGGAATCCATTGCCCTCTGACCTCAGAGGCCACCTGTACCCATGTGCACACCCCTCTCCCTGATACACATAATTAAAAATAAAACATCTAGAAAAACCCTGGCAGAATTAAATACAAAGAAAGGTGTCTATAATTCCAGCATGCAAGGAGGCAGAGGCATAAGGAGACTGTCTCAAAAACAACAGCAAAAACTTGTGATGGGAAAAGGCAATGTTTAGACCTTGCAGGTAATGCTATAGTTGGTTTGTTTTCAGCTTTTCCAGAGAGTAGCTTGGGGAACGCCATACTTTCTCTTGACCTTTGACTCCATGCTATCCCCAGGAAAACATTGCCCAATGAAGTAAACGAAAGTGAGAGGGAAAAGGACGTATTTTATGAATATGCTCCTACATCTATGGTGACCACTGTCACCGTAAATGGCAACTATTCATAGGAAAAGAAAGATGATGTCAGGGAGATGGCTCACTGGGTAAAAGCACTGTCTACATAGGCCTGACATCCTGAGATGCCCAGAACGCACATAAAAAGCCTGACTGCAGTAGCTTGCATCTGTAATCCCACTCCCACATCTGCAATTGCATTTCTGCAGCATGACGGGAGTTGTGGACAAGAAAATTACCCAGAAGCCCATGTGTCAGCTAGCCTGGCAGACAGTTTAGCAACAGAGACAACCAGAGACCTCACCTCAAACAAAGAAGAAGATGAGAACCAGCTCCCCAAAGTTGTCCTGTGACCTCCCATGGGCACGATGGCAGGTGTATGCCTACATATGTGCACACACGTGCACAACACACACATCCAGACATCAGCTTGTGGTTCCTCACCATATGCTCATTGCAGTTTGCCAAACATGAGGGATGCGCAGTTCCTCTCGTGGAAGGAACCGCGTCTGTCACCTAAGAACCTGACCAGAGTTAGACGTGACTGCTATTATACACTCATTTAAAATGGCAAACAGATGGCCTCTGCCAAAGTGTGAAACGGTATTAAAATGATGGACTAAGACGTAAGTTTCCTGTGTGGTGAGGCCTGTAATCCCAACATTCAGAAGGCACAGTCAGGAAGATCACCACATGTTTGCATCCAGCCTGCTCTATGTAGTGAGTTCCAGGCCAGACAGGGCTATATCATGAGACCCCCATTTCAAAAGCCCAAAAATAAGAGAGAAAGAAATTTAAAAATGCTAAAATCAGATTGCAATAGTACGAAACAAAATTAGGCAATTTATCATAGACCCAAGTATGATAAGAATGAGTTAAATTGTTGTTTTAGACATGGTTCTCTGTGATGTTTAGTTTTTAATTTGAAAACAACAACAACCTTGAAGTCTTTGTAGAATGAGGCGGGTAGTGATGGGAGGACCTGGTGTCGTTCAGGTGTGTGCATCTCCCCCTAAGCACCCAGCACCCAAGAAATACTCTAGCAATAAGCATCGACTGTTATAGGTCATTACTGTAACATAAGCTGACTTGCACACAAACATGTGACATGTTCAGCTCAAAGGCACACACAGGAGTTATCTGCTGGGAGTTCCTGATAACGACATCCTGGGCTTAGCCATCAAGGTGAGCCACCCTTTCTTCTTCTTTGGTGGGAAGCTATCAAGTCCCCAGTCACACATCAAGGCCAGCAGCAGTCATCCTATGACCACTGATGGACATAAGACAACACGCCACGGGTACAAGAAAGAGTTGGAAAGGATACGGGTCTGAAGAATGAACTAGCTGATGCTGGAGCTGACTGTGTTGGGACTAAGATGAGAGGAGACATTTTCTTATTGTTTGAGCCAAGAGAGTTGCAATTTGCCACCAGTCAATCAGGAAACAGGAACAGTTTTTCCTGGTGGGTCTACTCAGCCCTAGGTCAAGGTTATGACAGGACCCTCACTTTGTCCCATCTTGGGGCAAGCCAAGAGTAGGAGAGGAAGAGAAGGCCCTGGCACATCCATCCCAGGAGCTATTCCCAGGTCTGGGTACACCACCAGACTATAGCTAGCAGTTAGCAGTCCCAGTAACTGAGTCTCCACATCTGACCCTTTCCCAGGCTCCTTCAGAATCCTCTGAGCCACCAGCTCTGTCCTTTCTGGATTCACCCATTTCACAACAGCTGCCGAGACAGCACAGGTTGTCCGGCTGTGCTTGAATTCCAGACAAATGCTGAAAAGTAGTTATGTCTCATACAGGACACTTCCTCCACCAAAGACCTCTGTCATACATCAGACACAGAGATGGTCTCCCTGGTCCAATAACTGAGGTTGTTCTGGGTGTGTCTAGCCTGACTGTAGGAGGACAGCCAGTGTCTGTCCGGCCTCTTGGGGTATCTCATCGGTCTGGGAATGTCTGATTCGAATTTTATAGTAACAAACAAAAAAGTGGCAGGGCTTAAAATGTATGGGTAGAGCAGGAATTACCATGGTCTGGAGAGGACTGGAAACTATGAGGTGGGTGGGGTGGGGGAAGGGCACAGTGGCTCCTGACAGCTATGCTCCTTCTATGAGAGTGTGCAATGAACAAGATGCACTGTAACCCCCCCAGCCTGAGTGTCTAGTGTGAAACACCCATGATTCTGGTCCCACGGTGGAAAGCAGCAGTGGACAGAGTGTCATGATTGTGACAACTGTCTACAGACTTACCTTATCTGTGGTCATATCCTCAGGTCTTTCTGCATCAGGCCATGTTCTACAGCATGATCCCCTTGGGGCCAGGGACAATGTTTAACTTGTCTGGTGCAGCCCTGTCTCTGTGCTTGCAAACAAGCCCTTAAATAAAGCTGACTGGGAGCTTGGAACCTCATTTCCTGGAACTCTGCTTTATGGTTCCTGTCTTGTATCTCTAATTGGTCCTGCCCAGAGCCAAATGCTAGCCCAGAACTGGGGACATAGTAAGTGTTTGCAAAGAAATAGTTCCCTGGCAAGGAGATTCATGACCAACAAGCCACAAAATTGACTCACAGCCCAGTGACAGATGAATCTGTCTCCTCTCCTGGGACTGGATAACTTCTAAAGTTTGGGATGGAACTCATCACAGGGACCTTCAGAAGGATAGAAAAGAGACAAGAAATGGAGTGTCCTTGATCGCAGCAATATTTTTTTAAGATGGATTCTTGTTTTGTTTGTTTGTTTGTTTGTTTGTTTGTTTTCTAGAAGCAGGAGGCTAGACAGAAATTACGGCCCAGAAGGAGTCAAGCTGGGGTGTCTATATAATTTTCAGGGCCCAGTGCAAAGAGAAAGTACCTCCTGACTAAGAAGCAGGAGAAAGTGCCACAAGATGTTCCAAAATGTCGAATGTTTCCTTTCTCTCACAGCCCCTCCCCCACCTGTAATGTACGGTTCCTTATTTCTTCTTCATCACCATCCTCATTCTCGGGTGGTCTCCAACAGTGCAGATCCTCACCACACCGCAAGCAGAGAAAGCCTTTTGACTCAAAAGTCTCCATACAATTCCTTTCCCACCAAGCGCCAGCCAGGCACAGGTCTGCTACCCATTAGTTTGCCAGCGGAGAAGCGGTACCCAAAGTCATCGTACTTCACACTCAGATGTGCTTGGTATCTGAATCTGGAGCGAGTTGAACGCTTGACTCCACCGAATGGCCTTCTTTGTGCCTCTGCCAGCTAAACCCTGCCTTGGCATATCAAGGGCACTAGCCCCGTCCCGCCTTGACCCCTTCTCTGGGCCCCTTTTGAGTTCAGGGTGTCAGCAATTGCCAGCAGAAGCAAGAAGGAAGACAGGTTTCCCACCCGAGGGGACTCATGCTTCATTGATGAAGCACAAACTTAAAGACCAATTAGTAAGAAGTCCCCAAACACAGCGTACTCAGCCCCAAGGGTGATGAAGCTCCTGAGAGCATGGGGCCTGGACAACTCCATCATCACATGGCCAAGGAGGGCCATGCCAGAGGGAGTAATGCTTGTTAAGATGAGGAAAGAACAGAAAAAAAAATCATGAAGATTCTCCAGTTCATTGAGGATTAAAGAACAGCTTTATCACTTCAAGACTTTGGGCCAACGCCCTGCCCGATGCCTGCACAAGACATTTCAATGTCTGCCCTGTACCCATTTCCTTTCCCAGGTCCTTCCACTCTGGCTTCTGTCTGCTTGAGGTTTTACCAAAGGGAGCTAATTCCGGGCAATGAATATTAACCAGTGCCCAGACCTGGCACGAGCACGTATGTGTGTGTGTGTGTGTGTGTGTGTGTGTGTGTGTTTGTGGGGAGGGGGCACGTGCGAGAGAGAGAGAGAGAGAGAGAGAGAGAGAGAGAGAGAGAGAGAGAGAGAGAGAGAGAGAGAGAGCACAAATGATTTGAAAGTGTTACTTAAGAGCCAAAGACACTAAGTGACTACATAATAAGACCTATCCTACCCAAAATGTCAGTCAAGCTTCCTTTGGCAAAACCACCCAAGAAAACTTCAGGTAAAAGAAGCTTAACTATTAACCTACCCATCTGGCCCTCCCATCATTTTGTCACGGAGATGCCAAAGGCTAGGCAGAATTCCTTAGGAGTGCTGCCCACGCCCTCCTCAGAGGTCCACGGCTCTAGGCGTGAGCTGTGTGATGGGAGAGAGGTGTAATTTTCTTGCACCCCTGTGTTCTCCCTCTTCTCCAGTCTGCTCCTCAGAGGTCTCCTTGGGGAAAGGTTTTCTCCTCACAGAATGCATCCCTGGTCTGGCCCCTAAGCTCCAGGGGAGACTCAGGAAGCCTCCTCCCCAGCATTGTGCAGTAGGCCAGAGGGTGGAAATGGAAACTTCGCAAGGCAGAGGTAACTCTGTGGTTTTATATATAGCACCTGTGTCTTCCGGAAACCTCAGGGCATGGGCAACAGGCTTAACCAGCTCCCTCCCATCACAGTAGGGCCCATTCAAAAGACAACCCTTTCTCAAAGCCTGCTGCCTCAGCCCCCAGCAGCCTAGAGCCCACCAGGTCCACAGCCTCCTTGCTCTTGCCTTCCTTGTCATGCTCAGCCTTAATCTGAAGCAGAGTGAAGGGGGAGCAGGTGTGAGCAACCACTCCCACAAGGCAGGCAACTGAAAAAGGCAAAGAAAGCCCAGGCTGCATGTGTCTTCCTGCCAGGCTTCCTATGCTATAATCTCCAGAGCCCAGACATTTGCAAACACCGTCTACCAAGCTGCATGCAGTATGCACATCTCACACCGAGAAAACCAAAGTGCAGAAGGCATGGTGGTCATGGGGCAGGGAGCACCTACTGGGAGGAGGGGAGCTGTGCCGGGCCTGGCCCGACACTCCTCAGACTGTGCCTTACTCAAGCCCACCTGTCTGTTCTTGGCTCTGAACTCTTGGGCTCCTGCCAGTCCTGGAGTGACCAGGCCATGGGTACCTGCTCAGGAGAGCCTGTTCATGGAAGTCTCCCACCCTCTGGGTGAGAAAAGAGCAATCTGGGTCAGAGTCTGAAAATGTTAGCATGCTAGAGCCATCACTGAGTGCCCAAGAGCTTCTGCCCGAGGAAGAGGAAGTTGCAGGTGACCCACGTCAGGCAGCTGCCACCCGGGACAGTGATGATTATCTGGCCCAGCACCATCACACCCTCCCTTGGGTGCCTAAGTGAACATACCACACACCTACACACAGCTAAATGTCCACACACACACGTGCACAGACGTATACAAAGCAGCACACACATATGCACAATTACACACAGCTACCATAACCTCTGCATACACTGCCATGCCGCTGTGGGGCTTCTCCCGGGCTGAAGGTGAGCAAAGGCGCATTTACCCCAGACAGGGAACCGACAATGGACCAGAGTGATGATGCCACCCGAGCTGCTGTGAACTAATGAGCCTACAAGGCTGCTTTTCAGGGGCATGACCGCCTCTCAGAGAAGTCTGATTTCAGCACAGGTAGGTGACAGCTTCACCAAGGCTGCCTTCATCTTCAGTTCATCCCATACCTCCTATATGCTATAGCACCCCCCAAGACCACGTGAGGTAGCCAGGCAGGAGGGAGGGAGAACTAGGGACTCTCTCCCCCCTCCTTTTACTAGGGAGTGTTAACAGTCCCATTATCAATACCATTTGTTCACTGCCATGGCCACAGGTCACAGGTCAAGCTCTCTGCTCACATCTATATATATTCCCATGTGCTGCATATATTTATAAACTGAATATTCATCATACCATACCATAAGAAAAAGTTATCTATAATAGACATACAAAATACACACCCATGTATCCACACACATATATACCCTCACATAGACACATACAAATGATACATACTATAAATATACAGACATACATGTGAACATACAAACATACCCACATTCATATACATGCACACCCATACATACACACATGAACATATACTACATATGTATATATATATAGATACATATATTCATATGTGTCACATATATTTATAAGCTGCATGTGCACATATATAATAGCTCATACACAGAGGCTCCCAAAAGACAGAGGTGAGCAGTCCTGGCCCCAGCTAGCTCTTTGGAGCCATCTCCCCACCTCGGTCATGTCCCTGCCCCAATACCAGACTGACTACTTTTGTCTGGTTAGTGGGCGGCAGTGCCCACCCCAACCCCACACTTCATGCCCACTCCACAGCTCAGAAACAGTAGAGTTAGGTTTGGAGAAAATGCTTCGGGGCAGGGAAGTGGCAATCAACTGCTATTTTTATCTGTTTTTCTAAGACCTCCATGCCCCTCTGTCAGGCGTGACAAGGACTTTGCCCTGGTCATAGGTTTCCGGTCCCATCCCGTTTTAGATCCATGGCAGCCAGTTTCCTATCTCCTCACCCCAGGGCTTGGGGCAAAATTGTGGCCTGAAGGAGCTTTTAGTGAGGAGAGAGGACTGTGCCTGGGTTTTCTGGACTCATCTCAGTGACTGCTGAGTGTCTTCTGAGACACAGCACCGTAAAGCCACACGTTAAGGAGGTGTCATTCCCTTGACACCGGGTTCTGGCTTTCAAGCTGCTCTTCCTACCACATGAATAGTCAAAGGGTGTACTCTGGTGTTTAGTTAACTTCTAACATCCTGAACAATGACCTACCTCACCAACTAATCTACCACCTATAGGCTGTACCTACAAAAACAAACAAGCATTTGCCTCCAAAGTTCTAGGCATTCACCTTAATTCTCAAATATTTCCAGTTTTTCTGGGCACAAAGTAGGGCTCTATTCCCTGGCTCCTCCACTGAATGACGACATGAGACATGCTTGACTAACTGAATGTGAGCAGAAGTGGCATGTCACATCCCTGCACTGCAGCTTCACAACTCAGTGGGTAACATGCCATGCTCATTCCCTTTGCCACAGCGAACCACATCGTGAACCCAAGCCTATGCAAGGACAAGAGGTAGCAGAGCCCATACACGGGTGGTGTCTGTAGCACCAGCAAGGAAGAAAGCTTTGCTGCTTCCAGCAGCTGAATAGGGAGTCGTTTGTTATTGCAACATAATTAGCTCACCTTGATCTTAAGTAGGATTCACGTTGCCAAGAGAAGAAAACAAAAAAGCAACAATAGAAGGAGAAAGAAGAGTCCAGAGCAAACTTCCCATCACCCCCCACAAGCCTGCCTTGTTTTCTCATGTTTGTGGTATTTCCCTGCGTGTGAGTCCTTGTCTGCACACCGCACCCCCTTGTCTACGACCAGGTTAAAATGCCTTCAAAATTCAAATCAATCAGCACCATGCCGGAGAGTATTTCTCCTTCTCATGGCCTTAGATAGGGTTGGGATCTGTTCCCCGTTCCCAACTGAAATCTGGCCACATCTCTACAAACACACTTATGGGATGGATGCTCCCTTCTCAGGGAAAACTGGACAAAGTAATGGTTACATGAGGAAGCTTTGCAATTGTGTCTCTTGACGAGGGCCACTATCCCTTCAGAGATACCTAGAAATAACTGAGCCTTTGACTGTAGAGACAAGGTCTCACCGCGCCACACATGCTGAACTTGCGGACACCAACAGTCCTCCTGCTTCAGCCTCTTGAGTTGCTTGAAAAGCAGGTGAGTGTCGTGGCACCCAGCTTTAGGGACCTTTTGGGTTGACAAAACATTCTCTGCCAAGAATGCTGCCAAATATCCTACAGCGTCTCCCACAACAGCAAATTAGCTGGCCCCAAAGCCAATAGTGCCAAGGTTGAGAAACTTGATTCTAGAATAAGAGTGTTTGAGGTCATGTCCTGACTCTTATATCGCTGTAATTTTAGGCATGCTACTTAACTTCTCATGTATGACCTGCCACGTGACAGACACATAATAGGTGTCAAGTACTGTAATGTGCCTCTGCCACCAACATGCACGTTCCAGTGGAACTAGCCCTAACTCCCGGTATGCGTTAGGTCTGGGCTTGTGCAGATCAAGTGTTATTTCAACTACTTCACCACCTTCTGAGTGCTAGCTCCTTGTAACGAGTAGATAAAACCATGTCAGGAGAGAGAGAAGAGAGAGCGCAAGCATTCCAGTTAGCACGATCTCTGATTTCTTACAAACCAGAGCACTGAAATCCCGAGCCGACCCAGAAGATAGGGCGGGTTCTGTAGCTCAGTTGGTAGAAAAGCTTGCCTGGCATGCACGGGACCCTGGGTTGGATCCCTGGGGGCAGCAGAAGATAAACACACTCACCCATCTAGAAGAATCCAAGTTCTGCAAATACCAAGGCCATCTAGAAGAATGGATCTGAGTCAGAGTGCTTGCAGATAACTGCTGCGGTTTTAGGATTAAAAGAGCACAAACATCGACTTTTAATCTGAATCACAAATAAACCAAGAGAGATTTTTAAAGAAAAAAATCTGTTGGACAACTTCAAACCAGTCCCAGCTTCTCCAAATGTATCAAATCAGAAAAATACTCAGAACCAGACCATTATCTGTTTACACATCTGGGCTTGGACCCAACCCCCTGACCACCAAAACAAGCTGCACCATTCTTGTGGACCTTTGTGGGTGCATGGATGGTCAGTGGGCATCCATCCTCCTGCTGAGGCTCCAAAAATACCTATGAGAACCCTCTGCTCATTTCCCAAAACCCCTTAAGCTCATGAAGAACACGAATACCTATGAGAACCCTCTGCTCATTTCCCAAAAACCCTTAAGCTCATGAAGAACATGATCCTTTCTTTGTAACAAACAACTGAACATAAACTCACCAAGGGAGGGTTTTCACATCCCATACTAAGGAACGAACAGCACGCCTTTTCATCTCTCAGGACCCATCGGAATCTGGTCTAAGGGTGCTTGCTTTATTTAACACACTCAAAGGCACTACATCACTTGCCACACAAACAAAGACAAACACATTCTTAAGTACACACACACACACACACACACACGCACACACACGGCATCTCCCCTGCTTCCCAACGCAGGCAAGCCCTGTAGATGGTGCTCAGGCTGACAGAACCCTAAGAATAAGTTGACAGCCCAGAAACTCATGGCTGCTTTCAAAAAGAATTACTTTAGTTGCCAGCAGATGTTATTAATACTCCTAAATTACACGTCCATTTATTTCTTCATAACATTAAAATAAAGGAGAAGCCTTTCTAGACCCCTGAGCACAATTAAATCACAAAACTGAATCCAAAGAGCAGGCCTAGGCTGTAGAGATCCAAAGGGAAGAACCATTGGCAGAAATGGGCTTTGCCCAGAATGGGGCCTGCTTCTCCACACTGAGCTGGACTTTGAAGGAACTCACTGTCAGAGCAAAGGAAACTGCAGAAAAGAAGGGCCCATATATACCACATGAAGGCACGTGGAAACAGACAGGATGGTTTGGGGAACACACATCAAGATTCTGTTTTAGAACCTGTGTCTCCCTTTCCTTTGTTTTTTTTTTTTTCTTTCAGGGGGAGTGAGCAGAGGGAGGGGGGCCTATAGGGGGAGGAGCTTTGTTTTTCCAGAGAGACCCAGAGGGAGCCCAAGGCAATGGTGGCCTTGAGGAGACAATTCTACATCTTCTTCTTTGTTTGTTTTTTGTTTCAGGCCCAACAATCCACAATTTTCCTTAAATACAACACAACACCTGAGTCAGCCTGGGAGGGGTCCTGTGGAGACAGGGTGGGACAGGATGGATTCAGGGGCTGGACTGCCACCATGGCTGCCTGCACATTACAGCTACCGCCAGCAATCAGCAGTCTTCTGTTTTGGAGTTAGAAGATGGTAAGAGCAGCAAGGCACCCTCAGTTGCATCCCTGAGAGGCAGAACTCATATTGGGACACATTGCTGATTCCACAGAACTCCTGTGCATAGATGAAGCCCAGGGCCTCACTCGTACGAGGAAAGCACTCGACCACTAACCTCATCTTGCAATTTTTTCAAAAGATGGATCATTTACTAAAAGGATGCATTAAACAATGCATAAAAGGGTATTTTATCACATGAGCCACTGGGGTAAACAAATTAAAAGCACAATGAAGGGTAGCTCAATGGTAGAGCAACTACCCAGCATGCATGGATCCTAAATTCAATTCCCACCACCTCCCAATAAATAAATATTTACAAACAAAAGGGTGCCTGTCAGAGTGGCTAATATTTAAAAGAGTAACGATGCCAAATGCTGGCAAGGATGCGAAGAAACCCCATCACCCACTTGTTGAGAGAGTGTAAAATGAGATGGCCCTTCTGGAAGGCAGTCTGGCAGCTTCTTGAAATCAAATAAGTAAGCCAAAAAAATATGAAACAAGTTTTAAAAAACCAAACCTAAGTAAATACCACACAGAGACGTCAGTGCTCTTCAGGGCACTTGCTGTGGAGAAACGAGACCATGCTTACACAAAAGATTCATACAAATATTCATGGCAGCTGTTTGGGGAAACAGCCCAACACTGGGAAGAGGAATAACGACAGAGCTTGAGTAAGCCAACTTCAAGCAGGAATCCCCGAGAGGCTGTCACCACTCCACCCAGCCGGACTGTACCCCAGGACCGGTCACCTACAGTCCCAAATGGCCTTTCCAGTGCTCGTTGGAGGCAACCATTATTCTCCTTTGTCTTTAAGGAGTCAGGTGTTCCTGGAGTTCACATTGAACACCTCCTCTTGTGAGTAAGGAACCCCACAGCAATTGAAGCCTGGGCCCCAATCCACTGGCCCCTCAGAAACAAAGCGTTCTCCCTTTTCTTACCCAAGTGAGAACAATATCCTAATTTAGGTGAGGTCTGTAGGCAAGTAACCTATTTTGACTGCCTCCGATTCCAATTGAATTGCTAATGTGCTACCAGTCTCCAGGCAGGGTTTACCCAACTCACTCAAGAGGGTCAGTGTCAAAGATCCCCTTGCTTCAGAATGCCTGGGTGCTGCATTTATGCCTGGGAAGTTTCACGCAATAAAGAGACCCATGATGCACCATGCCTTTACAGGTCTGTGCTCTATACTTGTGGAAATCCTACACACACACACACACACACACACACACACACACACACACACACACACATCTTGAGGACAGATCTGCCATCCTCTATCCATGAGTACCAGGGGATGCCACTGTCAACCACTCCAAGCCTGGCTTTGTCTGAGCAGTCAGGAGCAATGAACTGCTCCTGCCATCTTCTTCCCATCACCTGGAGGCTGCAAGGGAGCTTCCCCAGCTCACCTTTGATACAGCTGCATCCACTGAGTTCCTATCAAACAAAGACACATTCATTCGGAAAGAAAAGTCCTCCTTCGTTCCACCTCCAGGAATAGAAAACTGATCCTGAACCACACTCAAATGCTGCTGGGAACAGCCATGAAACACTGTTTCTCTTTCCTCAGATATAGTATTACCTAAGCAACAATCAGCTCCAGTTCTTGCAAACATCTCCCAGCACTCCGCCCATCTCCCCACGTCTGGTACACTTGAGACTGGGTCCTCCCAAAGCCCCCTGCCTAGAAGTGACACAGGGCTCTCCTGCACACTCTTCAGGTGACTGCCTATGGACAACAGAAAAAAAAACAGCAAATATTCAGGAGCTGAATATTTGAAGTGAGTTCAAACCTCCAGCTGTAAGCTTGAGACTGACAGTTGTGTCTGTCTGCTCCTCACTCTCCTGGCCTGAAAGGAGGAAGGATAAAACATATCTTGAAAAAAAAAACAAACAAACCAAGCAAAGCAATTCATGCAATGTGCTGGCATACAAAACCTACCCTAATGAACAGTTGCTATCGTCTTCATTGGCAGAGTGCGTCCTAAGGCTGTTCAGCATCTTCAGCGGTGGTTATTTCACATAAAGTGTGCAGGAAAACTGACTCCCAACAAGTTTCGTAAGAAATACTACAAATCCAAGTTGCCTGCATCCCATCTCTATGCATCAGTGTGTGTGTGTGTGTGTGTGTGTGTGTGTGTGTGTGTGTGTGTGTGTGCGTACAAATGTGGAGGCCAGAGGACAACATTGGATATCCTTCCCAGGTGACATACACCTTGTTGTTTGAGACAATCTGTCACTTGACTTGGTGCTCACCAATTTGACTGGCTGGCTGACAATCCCTGGAGATCTACCTGACTCTGCCTTCCCAGCCCTGGGATTCCATCATCATGCCTGGCTTCTTGACTGAGCACTGGGGATGAAATCCTTGTACTTACGCTCATAAGGAAGGCATCTCAGCATCAGAGTCATCTCCTCAGCCCACCATTGGCTTTTTAAACCTATCCATGGCTCACATTCCAAGGTCACAATGAATTCTTTTCTAAAAGTCTTTCCAAAATCAGGGTCACATGTGCCCAACACTACAGTCAGAGTGTTGTTCCAGCAATCCGCCACTGGGACCATTCAGGGCCCTGCCCCTTCAAGATAACCTGTGGGTCCTTAAGGTTCATCATCACCTAAACTTCCAGAAGACCCTCCTGGCATCTCAAAGTACCTTGGTATTTGAGGTCAACAGTTACAGACCAGGCTAGATCATCGGTAAGAAGCAAGCACTTCACCACTGAGCCACATACCAGGCCCAGCCCTATGTGACTTCATGTAGCTTCTCAGGGAAACCAGCACACCGCAGGAGGCAGAGAACTGTCAGAGATGACGTGAATGTACTGGGTAATACCGCAAGGTAAACAGGATCCCAGATGCTGCTCCATAAGGCTTGTACCTGAAATGAAAACTAATTACCTCCCTGTAATGGTAACCAGCTCTTTCATGGTCTCCTTCCTCCAGGACATCATCCCTTCCATCCTGTCCATAACTGAAGAAGTCTGGAGATGGCAGAGATGTGTATGCGAGGTAGGTCTGAGACACGCTGCGTCCAAACAATGAGCCCAGTGAGTGCCTCCTGAGTAGACAGAGCTTTCGTAAACCTTTACAAGATTCTATTGACCTCCTAAGGGTTAACATCACAAGTGTCTGTCCAATGTCACAGTCAAGAGGAGAAGGAACTTCCACACCCACCATGCATCCCAGGCATAGGAGGGTGTAGCAGAGGCGCCCACAGCTGTGGGGTCATTAGCCTGTGCTACTGTGATAGAACTTGCCACCACAGGATCCAGGCTCCTAAAGTGTCTTCAAGGATCCCCACAGACCTGTCTGTGACTTAGAAGTGAGCCGGTAGCTTCCAGCTTGGTCAGTTTTTCTTCAGTCTACCCAGGCGGGTTTTGATCCCACTCCACCATCCCAGCCTGTGGCGAATGCCAAAGAGTAACTCTGCAATTTAGGAAGTCCTGGGAAAGGCAGAGGCCAGAGCAGTACAAAGCGGGCCTCACAGAGCCCTGGGACAATCTCTGCTTGAGACTTCCAACAGAGACAGCAAATTCATCAGCCCTTTACCCCACACTCTGTACCCAACAGCAGCTACCCAAATTCAACTCTTCGACTCCTGTTTCACACCACATACTGAACTTTCTGAGTTTCACACGCCCACACCAATTCATTATTTATTAACTCATACTTAATGAATGTGCTTGGCCAATGGCAATACAACTTGTTCTGCAGTTTTGCAAATCACAGGCATGTATGTTGGCATCAGCATGTATCAGAGGCCAGATCCCCAAGGACAGAGGCAGCATCAATCAAATCATTCTCTTCAGCATGGGTACCAGTAGGCGGAAATGCCACGTAAATACCAACTGTTTGGGCAGCCACCAGATAGGAGGCCCAGCTCCATGAGAAGAGAGGCAGAAATTGCCAGATAACCCAAGACTGGGCCATACAGACGAGCCACCCAGCACAGCACCAAATAACCACTGTGAAAACTCAAGCCACGCTTTAAATCCCAGCACTTGGAAGGCAGAGGCAAGCAGGTCTCTCTGAGTTCGAGGCCAGCCTGGTCTACAGAGCGAGTTCCAGGACAGCCAGGACTGTCACACAGAGAAACCCTGTCTCGAATAACCAAAATTAAAACTCAAGCCTGAATTTCTCTCTTTCAATTTTCAAACCATCAAGGCTGAAATATAAGCACCCTCCAAACCTAAGCGGAGCACAGTCCCCCTCACCGACTCAGTCCTGTCCTGGTAGACCCCTGACTTTGTGACGCCTCCCTTGCTACAACCAACCTTCTGCTGTGCCTGCGATGTTCCTGGCCCACTGATGAGCAAACCACAGCCTGAGGAGGGAGTGCAACCTGGTGATTCTGGCTAGAATGGCCACTCAGGCAGAAGGAGACAGTAATCCAGCTGAGGAGGCTCCTTCTTTTGTCAGAATCAGCCCTGCTGTGGACAAGAGGGTCTCTGTCACAGCCTTGCAAATTCTCACTAAGGGACACAGAGGCAAGAATGCCTCACATTGGCTTAGTGCTTGCTCTGGTCCAGTCCTCATTTTTGTTTTGTTTGGTTTTTTGACAAAGGGTTTCTCTGTGTAACAGTCCTGGCTGTCCTGGAACTTGCTCTGTAGACCAGGCTGCCCTCAAACTCACAGAGATACACCTGCCTCTGCCTCCTGAGTGCTGGGATTAAAGGAGTGTGCCACCACCACACTCAGCTTTTTTATTTATTTATTTATTTTTTTGGTCCATCCCTATTTTGGGACCACTTTAACAGTCGCATCATAGTATTAAAATTAAAATGAATTTAGGAAGGAAAGAATATACTCTCCTTGAAGTCAGAAGTCACTAAAGTTTCCAGTTTTCCCAACCAGTCCAGTAAAGGTCTCAGAAGACCTCTGGCAGGGCTCCTCCAAATTGCTTGGATTGATGGCTAAGATGACAAGAGAAAGGAGAAGAGAAGGAGGGGAGAGCAGTGGTAGGGATGCTGTGGTCCACACTTGTAATCCCAGCACTTAGGAGGTGGAGGAAGGAGGACCAGCCGGTGCTATGACATCATCTCAAAAACCAACTGCACAAACAAAAACAAGAAAGGGGGAGATGTTTTCATCACCTCCTATAGATGATTCACTAATAGTTAGATTGTGCCACAGTTTCTCAAACCTTAACAGTGCCCTCCGGTCCTTCCAGCTTTTACACAACCCCAGTGTGCTTTTCCCTACCCTTGGCTCAGTGATCTACGTCTCAGGATTATTTGACCCTGACAAAAATCTCCCGGCCATTTCTTAAAACACTGGCAGGCAGTTGGATTTTCCATTTGGCATTGTTAAGAGATTAAACTGTGTAAGTCACAGTCATACATGGGCCTTTCTCCAGCTTCCTGCTACCAGATTCAGGTGAGATAAGAATTACAAAAGTGATACTCTCTTGTTCCTCTCCACCGGGCCAGCACCCTGTCCCCACAGTTGGGGAGCCCTGTGTTACTAAATCTGTCGCTTGGATGGCCACCTCATGAGAGGAGAGTACCCATGTGCGCATCAGCAGGGGACTAGACAAACACCAGCTCCCACAGAACTGAGGAAGAAACACTTAGAGGCGATCCTGCCCAATTATACATTTCATAACCCCTGTCATCAATCGCCATAGCAAGGAGGAAAACAAATTGAACTGAGCCTGGAAAGAATGTCAGCAGAAATCGGAAAAACCCTTGCTGAGAACTGCCGGGGCGGGGGCGGGGGGGGGTGCCCTCCCTTGTGATTGCCCGTGTCCCATGAACTAGCTCACAGTATACCAAGAGAGACTGTAGATTGAGTTGGGTAGATGGCCAGGCACCAGGGACCACTCACGCCCCCTATACTCACAGCCACGCAAGCACTCACATATATTCCCCACCACCACTGAAGCAGGCCGAACCTTCCCCACTGGAGCAGAGTATGGTTTGTTGGGAAGCTGATTAAATGGGTTGGGAGGAGCGAGCGGGAGCAGGAGGCAGAGAACCTTTAAGACAGTGAATGAGAGGGAACTACACTCAAAGCCCAACACTGAGGGCAAAAAGCACCTCATGTATGCCCTCCCATGATGCCTCAGGACCAATTTTACAAAGTCAGCAAGGCGACAGTTCTTTCAGAGGACCAGCTCCTTGTATTGCATCAACATGTATCTTCTCTGGGTTAGGCCAGCCCTAATCTTGGTCAGAGGTCAGCGGAAATAATCTCCATGTCTCTGCTTGTCATTTGGTATCACTGCATTTTCCCTTTCTATCCAAATCTTACCGCAAGAGTAAAACGAAAGATTAACAGGCTAACAGTGACCTTCACGAGCCTCCAGGAGGATGATGACAGTTAGCCTCTACCCAGCATGCCCCGAACCAGTTCCTACTCATCCAGAGATGGGGAAAGAACAACACAGCCTCCTCTCACCCCAGATAACATCGTACACAAGAATGAATAGTAGCCAGGCCTCCCTAGTGCTGGCCTTATATAATGCATTATAGTTCAGGTCTATAATCCCAGCTACTCAGGAAACTGAGATAAGGGGATCTCATATTCAAGATCTACCTGGATTATAAATGGAGTCTGAAGCCAGCCTGGGCAATTTAGTGAAGCTTTGCCTCAAAAACATTTTTTTTAAATAATTTGAAGGTCTGCAGGCGTAGCCCAGCGTTTGAGTGCTTGCCTAGCATGCTTCAAGTCCTAAATTCCCTTCTTGGCATCACCACGTGGGGACATCACAGAGCTTAGTTCTGTTCTCCTACATAACTCCTACTTTTTGGTTATTTCTAAAACTTCCTTTTCTTATTTTCATTTTAATGTGTATATATACACATATGTATGTGTGTGTATATATATGCACACATGTGTCATGTGTGCATATATGTGTGTGTGTATATATATATATGCACGCATGTGTCATGTGTGTATATATGTGTGTGTGTATATATATGTATATATATGCACGCATGTGTCATGGCACACATGTGGAGGACAGAGGACAGCTTTGTGAAGTCAGTTCTTTCTTAGACCTTTTCACAGTTCAGGGATTAAACTCAGGTAGGCATTGCATTGTTGGGAGGCAAGCATCTTTACTGGCTGGGCCATATCACCAGCTCCTCTTTTCTTTTTTCTTTCTTCCCTTCCTTTCAGAAGCCAGGATTTTTATTTATTCATTTATTTATTGGCTTTTTGAGACATGGTTTCTCTGTGAAGCTTTGGAGCCTGTCCTGGAACCGGGCTGGCCTTGAACTCACAGAGATCTGCCTGCCTCTGCCTCCAGAGTGCTGGCTGGGATTAAAGGCGTGCCCACCGCCCAGCTGTAACCCAGGACTTTTAGCATGCAAGACAAGCACTGCCAGTGAGCTACACCCCCTGCCAGTTACTTAGAAAACTTAACAACTGGTCTAAAATGAGAGAAATAAAAACTTCAAGAAAAAAAATTTAAGTTGTGCTAGCAAGTGTTCTGGAGAGATTAGCATTTGTAGTGTGGGTTTCTATCACACAATATCAAATTAATGGAGTGTCCCAACAAATCTCAATAAGGGGAAAAGATGTGGTCCCTGCTGGCGAATTCTTCTCAGAATTATTGCGACACATCTCAGAGTGTTGTTGACTGAAGAAACGCATATCCTATACCAGTGCTCACTGCACAAACCCTGGAAATCCCTGCCTTTATGTAGGAAGCAGCAGAGGAATCTCCCCTGAACAGTCCTCTCCACACAAATGTGTCGAGCCGACTGACCTTGTTCCTTGACACTTATGTAGGGCGGGCATTGTGGACCAAGCTCAACAGCTCTTCTCTTTGAGCCCAGACCTTAAGAGAAATTCCCAAGGCCTGCTCGTGAGCACTAGAGACTGAGATGGAAGCTAAGAGCAGCCCTACTCTAAGTAGTCAGTGAAGCAACAACCAACCAATCGCACAGCAGCTGGGAAATTCTGGTCTTGGGAAAACAAATTCGACTGCAGCCTTTCAGAGGGAGGCAAAGCATTCTGCAGGACTGTGGTGGGTTGAGAGTGGACTTGGAGCTGCTGCAGGCTTTCTTCCACAGAACCCAGGGTTTCCCCTGCCTCTCCAGTGCTCACAATCTTCTGACAAAGCGGCCACTTATGTATTGAGCCACCATTCTGTGACACTACGCATGGCACCCTATCAACACTGTAGCACGGGACTTTCACCGCTTCATGAGGCCACACTGATTCTCGCTAGTTTTCCAGTGGTTTGCTGGGCTGGGATTTCAATCCAGGCCTCCTAAACCCAAGTCTAGTTTGCTCATCCCTGAAGCATCAAGGCCAAGGGAATAAGCAACGGGCTTGCCTTCACGTTGCTTATTTTCCCTTCATGAGTTTTTAAGACAGTTCAACACTTCCTCTATGGATAATATTGGACACCTTTTTTCTCCCTACCTTCATCATTTAACAAGTATTTTCTTTTTCATGCTATTTCATTAATGTTATTGTATGCACGTGCATGATGTGTATGAGTGCACATGTGTAGCACAGTGCATATGTGGAGGTCAGCTGACAACTGTGTACAGTCAGTTCTCTCCTTCTACCTTTGTGAAGGTCCCAGGGATTGAACCCATGTCACCAGGCTTGCACAGCAAGTGCCTTTACCCACTGAGCCATCTCAATGGCCCCTAAGAATTATCTTTTGTTTGTTTGTTTGTTTTTGTTTTTCGAGACAGGGTTTCTCTGTAGTTTTGGAGCCTGTCCTGGAACTAGCTCTTGTACTGGCCTTGAACTCACAGCGATCCACCTGTCTCTGCCTCCTAAGTGCTAGGATTAAAGGCGTGCGCCACCACCGCCCGGCTTTTAACAATTATCTTAAAAGCTTGATTGGACCCTAGAAGGTGAATAAGGAACCTACCCATGTAAGAAGCTATGTGAGAAGAATGTGAACATGGGTCCCATGACAATACTGAACATGTACCAACCACACTTCTTCATCTGTAAGATGTGACCATTGGAGAAAATAAACTCTCTAAGTTCTCCAACTGTACAGCGTTCTGGAAATGTAGATAATATTCATTATGGAGCCAGGAGGAAACATTTTGCTACTTTTAATATAAAAACATAAAATGAGATCACATATACTTATGTGTCTTGTCTTCCAGCTAAGGAGACTTAACTATTAATATTAATATTAATAGTTCTAGCTAACGGTTCACCTGGAAAATGGGTGAGCGTTACTGTGGCCAGCGGAAAGATGAGATGGGGGGCTCATGGGATGGATGGAGGATGTTCAGTGAGAAGATGACAAGGTAATGGGAGGATCTCAGCTTGAGGCCTGTGATAGAAATATACCAGTCAAGGCTGACGGTTGGGATCATGAGACCAAGGTAGCCGATTCTTCCAGATCCCCAATGTGGCTGTCCACAGTTAGAAGCTGATGTGGGAATCCCCACCTGTAGACCCAGTATCAGCTGGTTCAGTGAGTTGACAGTATATGACCATATGACACTCTCACAGTCCTGTAAAGTCCCAAAGGGGCAGGTGACACTCCAGAGAACTTTTCATAAAACCAGAGTTTATGGTTGGTAGGAAGCAATGCCTTCTCCTGATTCATGAGGAAAAAAGGAGACACACACACCACAGCAAACCATATTTGCCATGGAGCTGGAGAGCACAACATACATACCTTCAATACCAAGCTGTCCTCGCCTATCCAAACACCAGATTCCTCCACACTGATAACCTGACCACAGGACAATTAGTGCATTTGCTTGTTTTTGAGATAGGGGCTTGTTATCCAGTCCAGGCTGGTTTCATACTGGAAACCCTTCTGCAGCAGCGTGGGGTGCTGGTGTAGCAGCGGGTGTGTTGAGAGTACGAACACACAATAACACCTGGCTTCACAAGGTAATTCAAAAGAATTCCTGAGATAATCTTGATTCACCTATTGATTATCTAAAATCTATAGAAGTTTTCCCACAAGATAACATTCTTTCCATTAAATTTTTTTTTAAAAAATCTACCCTTCAGGTGACTAAGTTAGAACCAGACAAAACAAAACAAGCATAAACAATGTTATCAATACTCCTAGGAATTTAAATAAACCATATAAAATGAATCTAATCTGTAACAACATTCAGCAAGCACATGCCAACAAAGCCAGAAAGTGACTGGGTAGCAGATCAGCTCTCACACACAGAGTTCCGAGGATGTCTTATGTCAGACTTGAAATCCAGTTCTCTGCAGTCAAAGGCTGACAGGCTTAGTCAGTCCTTACTAAAACTTAAAGGCAAGGTATGTCTCGAAATGCATTTCTGCAGAGCTTAAATGTTCTCAACCCGTCTCCCTCCTGATCTACTAAAGCTGGCGGAATGCTTTGGTCTCTGATATGGCAGCGCTTTGCAGGGACTTCTTGGCTCCGTGTCAGCAAAGCCTCAGCTTTGAAACTTCTCATCTGAGCGGTTTCTTTTTATCTGTATCCTGAAAGTATCCTATGGGCATCCTAACAGCACAGTTCCTCAGATCTGTGGGATTACTAATGAAACCTCTGGGCGGGAGGTGGTGACCCATGTCTTTAATCCCAGCACTTGGGAGGCAGAAGCAGGTGAATCTCTGTGAGTTCAAGGCTAGCCTGGTCCACAGAGAGAGTTTCAGGACAGCCAGGGCTACACAAAGAAACCCTGTTCTCCAAAAAAACCAAACCAAAAGAGGAAATAAAGAAATAAAGAAAAGGAAATCCTCTGTTATGTCGCCAGCGCTTTACTCTCATGGTAGGTGTTTTGTTGTTGTTGTTGTTTTCAATGTAACATTACAAAGAGCCCATCTTTTGGTCAAGGGAGGGGAGGAAAACAGTCTGATCAGTCCACTGGCTTCAATAAAAGCACACACTTAAAGGTGACTGGTTTGGACCTCAGTACCAAGGTCCACGCCAGAGGATCTTTGTCACACTTCCAGACACGCTTTACGCTCACCAAGTTTGGAGCTGAATGTCTAGAACTAAGTATTTGCAGAAAGCTGGAATGAGACTGACCCCCTTGAGTCACCCTTGATTCCATGCACATTGTAGTAATAGAAAATGCTACCAGAGAGCCTGGGCCCCTCAGTGTGTGCCCCAGATCCTGTTGTCTTTAAATCTTGTTTTTGTTTGTTTGTTTTGTTTTTAATTAGAGTAACCGCAGGAATCTCAGATAAATGACTCCAGGGACCCTAGATCTAGGAGCCCCTGTCCCTGAGAGGGAGAGAGAAGGGCCACCCATCTTCAGAAAACAGAACATGCCATCTGAACTCATAACCTGGGCCTCCAACACTCTCATCTGAAGTTTTCAGGAGAGATGCCTCAGTAGTTAAGAGCGCTTGCTGGTCACGTAGGACTGGAGTTCCAGTCTCAACACCCACTTCAGGCAACTGACAACTCCCCGTAATCCCAGCTCCGGGGAGCCCTACACTCTCCGCTGTGTTTACACACACACATACACACATGCACACATAAAAAAGAAAATAAACCTCTTTTTTAAAGTTCCCACTTAAAGTGCTCACCATGAGATAATCAAACATAAAATTGCTACATGCTTCTTAAAGCCACACACACATCTCAAGCAGGTGAAAATTTGCTATTTGTCCAAGTTCATTTTCACTCAAAGGAAGCAAAAGTACAATACCTACCCTTTCCCTCCAAAAGACCAAAGAAACACAATTCTAGTGGCCCTTAAATACAGTAAGCATTAAACAGGCAAAGCTCTGTGGTATTTCAGCTCTTTATTTAGCCTACAGCTACTAAGCTGTAGTTTTGAATTTTTTTTATACTTTTTTGGGTTGTAAGCCTAGCCTTTTAATGGCTGAGCCATCTCTCCAGCACGGATATTTTATATTTTTTTACATTTTTATTTGTTTTTACATGCATGCATGCATGTGTGTGTGTGTGTGTGTGTGTGTGTGCCATGGACAACTTACAAAAGTAAATTCTCTCCTTCTACCATGTAGGTTCTGGGTATCAAACTCAGGTCATCAATCTGTTGGCAAACACCTTTACCTGCTGAGCCATCTTGCCGGCCCCTTCTTTCATTTTTGTACCTATACATTATTGACAGGAGAATTTTGGGACAGATCAATCCAATATGTTCTGTAAGGTAAGACGCTTCTGTGCTATAACGTCATACTCTCTGCCTGGACTCTCAGTTCGCCAGACAGTCTTGGGTAGAATAATATAGGAGGGTAAAACAATAAGTGGTCTCCACTATGAGACAGAAGGAAGAGAGTGCCGTCCTTGCTCAGTACCATTTGGTTCTGTTCAGACCTCAGAGAACAGGAAGTGTGAACAGACCTAAATGTAAGCTGCTGCAGACAAAGTCATGATAGTTACTTCCAAGCCAACGCCAAGTGTCTGAGCCCTAAGACATCGATATGTTGTCACACCCCATCTGCACACCCAATTACACATGTGTTAACGTGCAACAGAGGGCACGTGGGAAAGGGGTAGTGGTAAAAACCCTTAGGTTCTAGTATAGGTCTGAGGGCCGGGATGGGTTGTGTGAACAGGCCATTTCAAACCTATGTGTATGGGTGAATAGTGAGTGTGAACATGTGTGGGCATGGGTTAGCGTGTGTGAGCAATGTGAAGGTGAGGGTGAGCACATGTGAGGATGTGTGAGGAAAAGTGGGTAAGGGTGAGTGTACCCAGATGTGGCGTAGTAGCATACGTGAGCATCGATTACTGAATATCAAAAGGACAGCCCACGGGCCTCCCAGGTCAATCAAGATGTCTGGCCTCCTGTGGACAAAATAGCAGTCTCGGGTAATGAGGATTTTTGACCCAGTGAGCAGATGGTTTGGTGCTCCTGATAAGCCCCTAGCATCACAATTAGTCTAAGAGGAGACTCTGCTCATAGTGCAAGCTCTCAACCAAAGCGCAAAAGTCCCTAGGATCCCATAATTTCCAGTTGGTTAGTTACCCACACTCCTCTGAACCCAACGCATGCATTCATATTCTCTCTCTCTCTCTGCCTCACATGCTTCAGAGAGTAAAGCTGGAAGGGAATTTCTGTTTCCCTGACTCCACTCCATGGGTGGTGGGACAGCAGCTCACTTCCACCTCTAGGGCCTCTTACCTAACTTGAAAACACAGGCTGCCTCCCTGACGACACATTTGGTTTTACTCTGATAAATGAAGAAGAACAAAAGAAGGAGGAGAAAGTTGTTGCTGTGCACATGTTACTATTTCTATCCCCTTTAATGGATTCCCAGACAAGGCTTCCTTTCCAAACACGCATGTGCAGACTGCTTTGGTAAGCGGGAGGTGAGAGCTGCTCAGCCATCACAAGAAGGAGCAAAAGGAAAGCCGATAGCAACCCAAAGTTATTTAGGTGTGCCAGCCAAGCTTCAGGGGTTCAGAACAAATGGGAGGGGTGGGCAGGAGACCTTCCCTTACTTAGTAGGCCTCTAACTGCTAAGTGGAGGGCAAAAAAAAAAAATTGGGCTTCACCTGCCAAGAGAAGCATTTCCCATCTGCCCTGTGGCCACTATCTGTTCCAGGCAGACTGCCTACCCCGTCTCTAAAGGTGGTATGCTGATGCCTGAGAGCAGGTGCAAGGTACCCGGGGAGCCCTGTACCTGACCACAAAATGCCAGGCTGATTAGGACTCAACTTTGCATACGAATTTGCCTCCAGATCTTCAGCAGAAGGGTTAAAGGAAAGCAATTGCTGATCTTCAAAACTAGACTGAGATTTCTGAAGTGGAAGCAGAAAAGAATCGTGTTTTAGAATCCACAGTCTCCTAGTAAAGCGTGTTGAGCCAAGCCGAAACACATCCACTAAGGATGGAGAAAGTGACTGGGGTACAAATGGGTGGAATCTCACATTCAAGAAGGAACCAGAAGGCTACCCACCAAAATACCATGCAGCTTTCCCCAGACGGTAGCCTACAACCTCCTGCATCCCACGTTAGGAAATTCCCCCATCCTCCCTGAAGAGGCAAGAGAAAGGCCAGCCCATTTTAGAAGAGGTACCTTCCACGCTTACATCCTCTAAAAGAGGCTGACCTCAAAAGGTGAGATCAACCGCGCAGTAGGAACAAACAGACCAGGAGTCAGTGTAATGAACCCAAGCACACAAGTGAAAATGAACCTGGAGTGGACCTGTCCCAACCCACACCCCTTAGGAGACACCGTGTGCCTGACTCAGACTACTCTATCCAAATAGCCTGCTACAAAAAGAAAACATCTATTGGCCCAAAAGATAGTTTCCATTTTAACTCACACATCATACTAGCTATGCACCTTGTTACTGCCAAGTCCTGCCTAACTGAGTGAGACTTGGCAGTTGCTCGACCCATGGATCAACCACACGACCACATCTGCTGAGGTCAGGGTCCCGTCACGGAATCCCATCACTGGCATTTCTGCCTGGTAGTAGAGGCTGAGGGAAGCCATTCGTCTCCTTGTCAGCCTGAATGAATCATGAAACTAAGTGTTTCACTTCGTCAAGCGAAAGCCACATTCAGCAGCTCTGCTCACTATCTTTGGAAATCAGGAAAGCTTGTTATTGTTGACATTTGTGAATATTATGTTCCTTCAAACCCTTTTTAAAGATGTGTACGCTAGGAATGACCCAAATTCAACTGTCTGGCCTACAAGTGCTTGGTTGGTACTTCTGCACTCGCCTCACAATGGACCCGCCTGTAGAGAAATATTAGTTGTGGCATATGAATTCTGAAAAAAAAATCGTTCGGCAACACTCACCACTCTGGGCTTCTGCTGGTCGAGGGTATGCAAAAAGGCTGAGTTGGGGTCCAGCGTCCGCTCTGGGTCACTGGAGATGTCCTCCTCTGAGTCCTCATAGGAAGAGGAGAAGCCAGTGGAGGAGGCTGAGGAAGAAGACAGCTTCCTCAGAGGCAGGGGACCCCGTGGGCTTCCTTGGATCTCGTCTAAGCCCCCATCCTCCTGAGCCCCCATGTCTGTGATGATGACCGCGGGAATGGCTTGGATGCTGCTGGGGCTGCAGGCCTCTTTACAGGAGGCCTTGTCCTGATCTGGGGGCATCTCTTGGCAGCTAGGGTGAGCATCTCTGTCATGCATCTGACTTCCCCAAGTTTCCATCAACTGTACACCTGTGTCACACGTCCAGATCAGGGGAGCTTCCTCCATGGCTCTTGGCCAAACCCTGAAACTCTCAGGCTGCATACCCATCCTGTTCCTAGGGAGGCACTGGGGTTCTTTCAAATCTGTTGCCACTTCTCCAGGTGGTAAAGGTCCCAGCATTCCATCACAAAAAGTTTCTGCCTCCACGTCCCTGGTCCCTGGATGTGCTGCCTGGCTGCTCCCAAGCAAGCCCAGTGCTGAAGACCCTTCTCTTACAAGGTCCAGGGTCTGCTCGGATCCTCGGATCCCTGGGATCCTATTTCCTGCCTCCTCAGGACCTACGGAGCCCAGGTCTCCTGGCAGTCTAGACCATCTCTGGTCGTTCAACGCCTCTGACCTTTGGGAATTCACAGTCCTCTTTTCCTGCCTTTTGAAGACTTCAGGTGTCCAGGAACCCTGACCACCAACAGGATGAATTTCTCTCCCTACCCTCCCAGGGGGTTCTCTAATGTGGGTCCGGCCAGGCTCTGGGACTGAGTGTGTCTCCTTGCCCAGAAACTGCCCCCGTCTCTCCATCTGGGCCTCCCTGGGGCGCACACCCCCGAGCTCGCAGTCTGCCTCCATGAGGGCAGAATCATGTCCAGGGTGTGGTTCAGCGGATGCAGCTGAAGTTGCCACTTTAGTGGCCAATGCTAAGCTAGTTCCAAAGTGCTCCGGTGAGGGAGCAACCCTCTTGTCAATTTCCATAGCTGTGGGTGAGCCACAGCGGGGACTGGCCGAGGTGCCTCTTTCCATCCTCAATGAAGCAGATGGACTCTGAGTCCCTAACCTGGTCGGGCTGGCAGGGACTAAAAGAGGGGCCACTCCCTCCTTGTCCTTCGACGGGTGTAGGCTGAGCCTGCTTCTCCTCCCGGAGTTGGCGTCTGGGGTCTCTGTACATTGCTCTCCCCAGGACTTTGTCCTCCGTTCCTCACTTGGGGCGCACTGGGCCAAGACCCTTCCAGGGGGCTGGCTGCTGCTTCGGAAGGGACACGGGGAGGGCGAACGAGCCCTTCCCAAACGTGGGCTTCGGGGCGCTTGGATGGCAGAGTTCTGTGCCTGGATTTGCGCCTCGAACATGCCCACTTTCTGGTTCACCTGCACATTTTGCAATTCGCGCTGCAGAATCCGCAGCTTCCTTTGGGCCTCCTCTGGCCCAGGTGGGGAGAGGGTATGGGCCGCCACCACCTGCTGCGCGTCCCCTCGCAGGCGGCCAGCCCAACTCGGACTGCCCACGCCACTGCTGCTACTGCTACCGCTGCTGCTGCCAACACCGCTGCCGCTGCTACTATTCAGCCTACGCCGGCCGCTGCGCCAACCCCCAGGACTCGGGGGCTCCTCCAGCGGCAGTGACTCCGTTGGGGGGAAGAGGAAGGAGGCGCCTCTCCCAGGGCTGAAGACGCTGCCAGGGCTCAGTGCGGCCTTCCCGGAGGGCTGAGGTGTGTCGCTGCCGCTGGGCCGGGGACCGCCACTCTTGAGCTCGTTGGTGCTGTTCATGATCACCAGGCTATTGAGGGCATAGCAGTAAACAGCCATAGTACTGGGTCTGCCGCGCTGCCCGCCGCTGCGGCTCTCCGTCCGGCTCCACCGCCGGCGACTCCTCCTCCCGCGGCTCCCGGCTTAGTCCTGGAGGCCCGGCGGCCACCGCTCCGCATGCCGATGGAGCAGCATGGCCTAGGAGGCGGGCACGGGACACAATCGCCGGCTCGGCCCCAGCCCCAAGCTCCATAAACGATCTAGCAGCTGTCGAGACACAAAGAGAAAAGTCAGAATTCCAGAAGGCACCGAGGGGAGGGTGGTGAGAGGCCACCCGCAGAAGTCAAAGGGAGTCCTGGGGCCCCAATATGCTCGGGACAGGATGGTCCTGGATGCTTGGCCGACAGGGTGTGTGATGCTCGGTGAGGAGGCATGCCGGGCCTCAATGGCCTCTGCTCCCGGCCGTGGTTCACCTCTCCCAGCTTGTGATACGCTCTTAGAACACTTAGAATCCCAAATTCTAAGATTAATCTCAGTAGCCACGCGGATGGCCGAGGGAGGAGGTGTAACTGCTGGGTCCCTAGGCGAAGCTGGCCAGGTTCCCTTGACCAGAGCAAACACTGGCTGTCGAGGATGACAGGTACCCCTGCTCCACCCTCTCAGGACATCAGAGACAAGTCACAGGGAACCTGACCCGGACTTGCCTTCTCCAAACCGCTGCCTGAGCCGAGACCTGGGCCGCTTTCTTTCCTGGTCCTGGACTTGGGGCTACCTCTCTCAGCCTGTGAAAGGCCTGGGAGGGGCGCAGACGAGGCACTTTTCAGCACTAACTTTGATGCTTGTCTCCAGACAAGTGTGTTTTTTGAATGTGGGCATGCGTGCGCGCCTGGGACCAAAACTCTGCAGTATCCAGTACTGGAATCAATAGTGGAGGCCCCCTACTGTTCTCACACCCTGCGGCGTGTGTGTGTGTGTGTGTGTGTGTGTGTGTGTGTGTTGGGGGTTGGAGGAGGGGGGGTGTATACCCGCAGCTACTCAGTTCTGTGCTCATCCTGTTGCCAAAGACCCAGCTGCCTCTGTAGGCTCCGGGACCCGCACCCCTCGGAGGAACTCTAGGCTTGCTTGCACGGCTGCAGCCCGGAAGCCTTCCAAGTGTGCAGGCCTGAGAATTTGCAGCCCTCCGGAGTACGGCATGCTAAGCCCGGAGCGGCGCGGCGGAGGGCAGGGCCTCGCGCATCCTGGGCAGTCTCGCCTGGCGCCAACCGAGCCGCCCAGCAGCTCGAGCCCCAGACGCCCGCAGTGCACCGGGGAGGCGGCGCGGCGCAGTGGCCCGGAAGGCGGTTTTGGGAAAGCCGAATTGTCTCCTCTATTCCCAGCGCCACTCCACGCCACCCTCCCAAATCAGACTCCCTTCTTAGTCTCCTCAGCCTTCCCTCTCTGCCCTATGATCGGACCCCGGAACACCCGGAGTAGCCCCAGCACAGATGGAGCGGAAAGAGGGTTCAGAGGCAAGGGCCAGGAAGGAGCCGCCACGCTTACCTGCAATTGCTCAAACTCCCAGGTCCCGTGCAAGCGACATGCCCCGGGGACTCAGGACTTAGGCAGACCAGGTGGCTTAAAGTAGAAAACGCACCCAAAGGATTTCCGCAAAAACTTACGGAAGACGAAAAAAAGTGGGATGTAAAGAGGGTGAATATATCGGCACAGAAGCCAGGCGATCCCGGAGGGGGCAACGCCAGGCTGACTCTGAGCAGCTCCTTGCTTGGTAGGAGACACTACTGCTGTCAGCGTCTGCTCTCGGCTACTTCAGTGTTTGTTCAATGTAAGATTAAAAAAAAAAAAAA
>JAQHUG010000006.1:4488590-4504843 GCA_028555095.1 Dicrostonyx torquatus | reverse complement strand
CTGCCTGACTTCTTGTCCCAAGTGTGTCCCCTTCTTTCTCCTCTTTCTCCTCATACTCTTCTCTCCTCTTGTTCTTCTCTCCTTTCTCTTACTTAGACTTCTATTTATTCTCTCTGCCTGCCAGACCCGCCTATCCTTTCTATGCCTAGCTATTGGCTGTTCAGTTCTTTATTAGACCAACCAGGTACCTTAGGCAGGCAAGGTAAAACAAATGCAACACATCTTTACATAATTAAACACACATCCTTACATCATTAAACAGCATAAACAAAAACAACACACCTTTACACAGTTAAGGTCATATTCTGCAGCATAAACGAATGTAAGTAACACATCTTTGCCCAGTTGAAATAATAGTCCATGACAGAGAGAGGAGAATGGAAAACCGATGTGTTGGGCGGAAAAAACCTGCCTGGTGCAAACCACCGAGAGAGAAAAACAGAAAGTCACCCCACAAACTGGTGGTGTCCCAGATCATGGACCTGTGAGGCCTCGCATGGGTCTGTGTCCATCCTTAGGTACGGGAGTTCAGGGAGTCTCACCCACAAACCTGCACCTGTTTGTGTGGGCTGAAAACAGCTCTGCTCCTTCCAGTCCAAGAAGAATTCCGACAAGAAGGGTCCACTTTGGCCTTCATGTGTACATGTACAAATGTGCATGATGCACACACATATACACATATGCACACACTCCCACACATGTGTACGCACGCACACACATGCACACACACAGAAAAACACTTATTTAAACACACATGCTTATGCACACACAGTCTTGCTGCCCCCTTTGCTATTCTCATCGGGCGACAGAATGCAGGAGAGCAAATACAAACAGCAAATGTCATGATTCGAGGTTGACCTGACAAAGAGAACGTTCACTTCTCCTGCCCTGCCCCCATTCCTAGTCAGATGACTTTCTGAGCACACCCTACATTATAATAGCTCATTCTTTATTCATCCACTCATTCAGTATTTACTAAACACGCCCCTGGCATTCTGCAGCCCTTCATCCCCTCCTTTCTGATGCCTATCCCATTTGCATCTGCAATGCCTTTGATAGAGAAGATACTAACTGCCTGCTGGAGGATCAATGTCTGCCTGGCCGACTAAAGGGTGAGAGCAGATGGGTTTCCTAATGCGCTCCTCTTTCAAAGGTTGAATTGTCAGCTTTCCTTCCCTGGGACAAAATATCAAAATTAATCAACATAGAAAAAGGAAGGCATGTTTGGTTCAAAGTTTCAGTCCATGGTCTCTTGGCCCTGTGGCTCTGAGCCCAGTGTGGTGAAGTTCACTGTGACAGATAATGAGGATGAGAGAGGCTGCTCACCCATGGTAGCAAGGGAGCAAAGGTTTAAGGAAAGGGCTAGGGTCCCAACGACCTAACTTCCTCAGACTTGGCCCCTCCTCCTAAAGTTGACAGAGTCCTGGTTACAGCAGCTGGCACCCAAATGTGAAGGTTAATTTTGACTGTGGGCTTGACACTGTGTGTAATGACCTAGGAAAGGAGCCTGAGGTTGGGGTGGCAGTGGGGGTGAGTCTGTGGTGCTGGAAAGAGAAACTCAAGCCGATTGGCAGTGTTCTGCAGTGAGGCCCACGGTGACTATAAGAATGCTCCATTTCCATGTAGACATTGACAGTTCTCTCGTTTCCAACTAACTTTCTCGAACACCTAAACAACAGATTACGTAGGTGGATTGGCTTGTGGCAAGTCAAACACAGAGATCTAAAACCTGGGGACAGCCACTCTTTGAGTCGGTGGTGATAAATCCATTACCTCTTCAGTGTCGAGCAACAGCTAGGAAGAGTTGGATGGCCTGAGACAATGAGATCCCACTCTGTAGATGTAACCGTGAACTTGTACCCTAAAACACCCTGCCGAGAGGTCATGCAGGACTGTACTGCAGGCCTAGGGAGATGGCTCAGTCCATTAAGCACTCACCTCACAGGTGTGAGGACGGGTGTTTGATCCTAGAACTCACGTAAAACAAGACAAGCAAACCAACAAAACTGACAGACACAATAGTTCTCACTTGGGATCCCAGCACTGGGAAGTCGGGGACAGGCAGATCTCTGAGGCTTTTTGGCTAGCCAGCAGAGCTGTCTTTGTGAGCTCCAGGCCAGCGAGAGATTTTCTCCCTCTCTGAACAAACAACAACGAAAGAGGTGGAAAGCACCTGAGAAATCCAAGATTGTCCTGACTGCCACAGCTGAACACGCACACACAGAGAGAGAGAAACTTTATTTTAGTCAAAACCATCTGCTGTCATTTGAAGATCCTGACTCCTCCATTTGACATTATGCCTTTCTTCACATATTGCTTTTACATCACTGGACAGGACCTAACAAAAGCAACATACGAGAAGAAGGCTCTGCCTGGGATCAGGCGAGAGCGTTCCATCCACAGTAGTGAGGCGTGGTGGGACAGCCCGGTTTGGGGCAGCAGGAGACTGTGGCTGAGGTTGCACACATTATGTCAGACCTGGACAGACAGTAAGGTCTGGGTAACTCCCACCCACCTCCCCACAGTAACCCACTTCCCCCAGCAAGTGCCAACTTCTTCAAGGATCCCCAGCCTCCCTCCACAGCAACACTAACTTGGGAGCGCAGATCCAAGACATGAGCCCGGGGAGGACGTCTTAGGTTAATGTAATTGGGTCTATGAAAAGAATGGCTTTTGCTTGAAAAGAATGGCAGACGCTTGCGGTATGGAGGGCAGCTAGGGGTCAAACCCAGGCTTTAGGCATCTGGATTCTTCCACTGCTAGCCCCATCCCCTGTGTGCTGGGTAGCTTTATGTCAGCCTGACACAGGCTAGAGTCATTAGCGAGGAGGGAGCCTGGTTTTGTTTTTTGTTTTTAATGCCTCTATAAGATCTGGCTGGGGATTGAAGAGATGGCTTAGTGATTAAGGTCACTGACTGCTCTTTCAGAAGACCCGGGTTCAAATCCTAGTGAGTGCCCACATGGCACAGCTCACCAGTGTCTATAACTCCAGATCTGACACTCTCATATAGACTTACCTGCAGGCCAAATACCAAGGCACATGAAATAAATGTAAATAAATAAATAGCAGGGGGAGGGAATGGGAGAAGACCAGTGAGGGGAAACTGTGGTTGGTATGTAAAATAAATTTTAAAAAAATGAAAAAAAAAAGAGAGAGATGACTGTAGGTGTGTAGGGCATTTTCTCAATCAGAGATTGGTGAGGGAGGGCCCAGGCTATTGTGGATGTGCTGGTCCTGTGTTCCATAAGAAAGCAGATTGAGGAAGCCATGAGGAGCAAGCCCATTAACAACCACACCTCCATGGCCTCGACATCAGCTCCTGCCCCCAGGTTCCTGCCCGCTTAGAGTTCTTGTCCTGACTTCCTTGAACTGTGATATGGAAGTGTAAATCAAATAGACCTTTTCCTCCTCAAGTCGCGTTGGTCATGGTGTTTGATCACAGCAATAGAAACCCTGACTAAGACACCCTGTCACTGACATAAATCTTAAATGACGGTGGTGTGAGAAATAGCCTTGTCACCTTCTCTGCACAGCTGTCCTTGTATAACATCTGGAAAACCAGGAGGACAAAACGGTGAGAAGATCAAGTGATTTCCATGAAGTTTCTGCACATTTCCCTTGAGGTCTTGATACTATGGGCCTGATTTTTTGAAGGGGCTTCAACAGGGAGTCCAACAAGGGGAAAGGAAAGCAAGGTCTATCCTTGTAGGCTTTTGGGGTAGTTGTTTGAGTAAGGCTTTCTCGTGTTCCAGGGTAGCAAAGAATCTTCAACTCCAGATCCTCCTGCTTCTACCTCCCAAGGGTTGGCATTAGGGATGGGTGCCATCACGCCCAGCTCCTTTAAGACTTCAGGAATGGGAAGGAAGAGTTGTTTCCATCTTGAGTCTTTAAGGACGAAGTTTGAAATATATCACCTTGCAACATTCTAACCCAATACAGAAGCTATCTCTGGCAGAAAGAGGAAGTTTCTCATGCTGCCATTTCTCCTCTCTCTTACAGTAAAGGGAGGCAGAGATTATATCTCTCTGGCTTGCAATGTCCCCCCCTCCAGCAATGGGGCAGGTACCCACAAGACTTCCACCAACACAGTCTAAGTAGCTGCTTCCCAATTCATGAGTGTCTTGTTTTTTGTTCTGGGCATTATTATTAATGACCTTCGTTCATTGATCCATCAAGCCATTACTGAGTTAAGAAAAGGGAAGGCAATGAACAGGGATGGCATTTGTCTTTAGAGAACTCACAGACTCAGAAGCTGATCTTAAAAAGAATGACCATTCTGTGTGCTATCAGCTCATAGCTGTCTAAGTGCCAGGGAATCACAGATATGGGCTGACTTTGGGCTAAGAGAAGGGGTGAAAATACATCAGGGGAGGGCAGCGTTTCACTGGGCCATAAAGGATGAATAGACACTTGGCAGGCAAGGAAGGAAGTCTTCTAAGCTAGGACGCATTTCATGCAAGGGTGTTTACACAGGGAAGAGCAGATCTGAGAAGCAGGGACCTGGTGAGGCTGGAGTGTAGGACAAGGGTCGCAGACGGTAGGGAAGGGAGCATAGAATGACATTCTCCAGCGGGGAAGTTCATTGACTGCTATATGTTCTAGTCTGCTTTTATTGTTGATGTGATAAACACCACAACCAAAGCCAACTGGTCCTGACTTACACATAGATTCCCTCCTCCCCCTTCTCCTCCTCTTCCTCTTCAACTTCTTCTCCCCTCACCTTCCTCTTCTTCCTCCTCCTGCTCTTTCTTTTTCTACAGGATCACTCTTACTGTGTAGCCCTGTCTGGCCCAGAACTCACAGAAATCCGCCTGCCTCTGCCTTTCCAGTACTGAGATGAGCTGGTTCACTTCTTATTACCTACTCAGACCTCTTTCCCTGTATCATGATTTCCAGTACTCAGCCAGCAGGAGAGAAAAAGGTCTTGGGTTGCTGCTAAAGGTATCTGTTCTGTGTGTCTGGCTTAGTGGTTCAGGCCTAGAATCCCAGAACTTAGGAGGAGGAGGCAGGAGAACTGTGGGTAGGAGACTAGTTTGGGCTATCAGACCCTATCTCAAAGAGAAAAAGAAAACAAAGCAAAATAAATAAACTTTAACTATATTTCGCGCACTATGGTGTACTAAGCTAAAACATGTATGAGATAGTGCATGCTCCTTGGCCTGGTCCAGGGCCCAGCCTTTTTTTTTTTTTTTTTTTTTTTTTTTTTTTTTTTTTTTAACAAGGCCTTAGAACAGCATGCCCTCCAGGAACACTTAAAGCTTTCTTCCCATCCAAATCATCTCATCACGGAGGGAGGGAGGAAGGAGGGGGGACACGACACGTACGGACGACGACCACACACAGACACACACACACCACCCACCACCACCACCAACCCAAGCTGCTCACAGCACGTGGGGATGGAAACCCATCAGAAAGATACCTGGACGCTCACATGCTGACTCCAGAAACAGACGTTTCCAAAGAAACCAGTAAGCAGCACAGGATGAATGGACCATTCATGACAGATGGTAAGAGGGAAGAAAGGCTGGGAGGCTGCTTCTCCAAGGGACCCCTCCTGTGTCAGCAGCCACTACGTGACTCCATCCTGTGGATGCTGGGGTAGGTCACAGAGCAGAGCCCTCATTTAGGCAGAATCAAGAAAACCGGCTCTCACTGGGGAAGTCGAAGCAGGAAGATAAAGAATTAGGATTGACCTTAGCTACATTGAGAACACAAAGGTAACCTGGGCTACATGCTTGTCTCAGAAAGAAAGAAGGAGGGGAGGAAGACAAAGAACTAATTCTAGGCAGAGAACAATTTGAACCAATACTCCGTAGTAAAATGAAGATAAAGCAGAAAAGAGATTTTGTTCCATTTTTAAGGAATTTATTCACAACTCAATTAATTAATTCCAAGTAGTTCATTAAGTAGTAACAATCACATTGATAGCCATTTAAATGTGTACAAGGTGCCAGATGCTGGTCTCAACACTTTCTGTCATGGACATGTATTAAGCATTTAATTACAATGCTAATCCAAGAGGCAAGCAATGTTACCAACTTCCATTTTATAGGCCATGAAGCTGTAAAGATGAACAGGTTCAATCAGCTAGACTGGGATGGTTTACAGGGGCTGGGGTGCATCTGAGTGATAGAAAGTTTGCCTAGAGCGCCTGAGGCTGTAAGTTCCATCTTCAGCAGAGCAAAACATACACTCATAAATAAATTAATAAATAAGAAGTGAAATGAAGTTTGGCCTGTTGTAAAAAAAAAAACAAGATGGAATAATCATTAAATAGTCATCTAAACACTCACCATAAAAGGACATTAGAAGAGATGATTGCTGAAGCCCGTTAGCCATAAACATCTGTGAATCCTTCATTGCCAGCAAAGAGAAGCTTGATTCTTTTATTTAGAAAAGGAGAGCCTTCTTTTACATATACAGAGCCAAGTTCCCCTAACAGGGATAAAAACATTAGCAGAATATTGTAGTTCAATGAAGAGATGCTGGTGGTACCCAAATCATCCCACCCACCCATCCACATAGCCACCCACCTATCTGTCCACCTACCCAACACCCAATCATCTACATGCCCACCTCTGTCTATCTACCCAACACCCACCCATCTACACACCCACCCACCTCTGTCCACCAACACATCCACCCACCTATCTGCCCACCTACCCAACACCCAATCATCTACACACCCTCCTACCTCTGTCTATCTACCCAACACCCACCCACCTATGTCCACCAACACATCCACCCACCTATCTGCCCACTTGCCTAGAACCCACCCATCCAGCCATCTTTTCATCTACTCGTTCATACAAGGACTCACTTTCCTGCTGTGACTGAATTATTCATGGCAATTTACAATGTTACAAGATAGCAGTGTTCTTGATCTTGACTTTGGGAGTCAGGTATCCCAGGTTTCAATTCCTGGAAGCTACATATAATTTGGGACAAAGCTTTTTAACTTCTCTGAGCTTTAATTCTGAATCTCTGAGTAGTTTCATAACTAGAACACACGGTTCACCAACTCCTTATCCCACCTTTAAAGGAAAAGTATTCCCAAGGGCATCCTAGTACTAACAAACTAATTTTTATTATAAAGTTACTTAAAGGAATACAAACAGAATTGTAAATAAGTTCTGTATCATGAGAAGTCTTCTGCAAGTACAAAACCAAAATAAATTATTAAGGAAGAACCCTGCCCACCACCTCCCACTCCCACAGACAAATAGATAGCCCTTAAACCCTTTTTAATTGGCAGCTAGTAAGAAAGACATTTTTGCATCATTACTCAGCGTTTCCATGGGTCTCCTATCTACGCTCTGAGGAGACAGACATGAAGCATGTTCTCTGTGCAGAAATAAAGGTTTGGGGCTGAGGTATATTTCAGAGGTAGAACTCGGTCTAGCATGCATGAAGCCCTGGACTCCATTTCTAGCATGGAAGAGAGGGAGGGAGAGGGGAGGGAGGGATAGAGGGAGGGAGGGAATCTGAAATGCCCATTGCAGGTTCATGTTTAAATGATTGGTCCTCAGCTGATGGTACTCTTCTGAGAGGTTCTGGAAGCTTTGCGGAGGTAGGGTCTAGCTGGTGGAAGTGGGTCACTGAAGAGATCAGTGGATGGTTATGCTTGGTCCAGACTCCTCTTGAGCTGTGATCATGGTTTGCCTTGACATAAATTGATTCCAGCAGACCTGCCTGCTCTCCTAAGCAGAGCTGCTTTCTATGTCTTCCTTCACCACAGTGAAACCATGGGCCCAAAGGAGGTTTCCCTCTTACGTTGGTTCTGTCAGACGTCATCAGGACACCAACGTACCTAAGTGTAAGTGTGATGCACTCCAAAGTGCACTGCTGTTCCATTCTAATTCAACCCTCCTCCCCAAGGCTGTTCCAGTCCTCTGAAGTTGTTTTACTGCCTTCTAGCCTCAGCCTGGGAAATGTGATACCCTGGAAGCAAGCATTTTGTCTTCATGGTCTACAGACCCAACAGAGGCAAATGTTTACTGAAAAGAAGGGTGGAAAATTACTGGGTAATATTATTTCAGTGTTCTAGAACAAATGAGAACAGTTAGACTCTCGGAGTGCTTCACTGACACACAGCTATGGAGGCTTGTTTGAACTCAATCAGCCGGGAATTGAAGCCTGCGTTCACTCCGCTGCTCGACTGGTGTGGGTCGAGTTCACAGGAAGGACTACTGAAGCCCATCACTTGAAAACAAGGACTTCTGAGAAATAAGAGGGGCAGGCGAAACAGCAGAAGGGTATGAGGATGTGGTCTTAGCTGGAGACAAGCCGGAGAAGCGCCTATCTGGAGCTTGAATTTCACTACCTGTTTGTCTGACCTGGAGGCAGGAAGGATCCACAGTCTTACAAGGGTCTCTGTTGTAGATGCCTAGCTAGCTGGCCAACCAGCTTCAAGGGATTCCCCAGTCTCCGCCTCTTTTCTTCCTATTGGAGCACAGGGATTACAGATCTGTGTACTACCACACCCAGCTTCTCATGGGTTCTGGGGATTCAAACACAGGTCCTGGCTTTTGGACAACCAACATTCTCCCCGGCCTCATGGAGTTAGATTCTTCTCCCTCTGAGTATTTCTAACCCAAGCTGAGGTTTCAGGGAAGACAGAGAATGACCTCGAGGGTAGAGTCATTCCTATTTAGCTGGGCGCTCTTCTCTGAAGAGGGATAAGGTACAAAACAGTGGCACTCAAGATCACAGCCACTGGGAGATGATCTGAGGTGGGAGGACATGAGGAGACGCCACACGTTCACATGACATACCCCACCATGGACAGACATATTTATTCAGTGATAAATGAAAATGGTGGAATGGACCTCAGGGGTCATTAGGAAGAGTGGATTAGATAGTGGGGGGTGAGTGAGACAGGGCTGTGTCCAGCACATTGTAAAGCAAATCATTAAAAAAAAAGATGATAAGCTATAGTGATATTAGTGTTTATGAGCAATAGAGAGCCACTTGTGCCATTAGCAATTAGAATTGCATGTTTGTGGCAATCGGCAATGGACCTTACTTAGAAATCTCTGCTAGGTAAATGAAGGAAGGAACCTTTCAAAACACAGACTTCTATCTGCCCCATGAAGACAATCTTTTGTGGCTCAGACCTGGGTGTCAATTTAGTCACTGAAGTCCTTTGAGGTCCAAGTCCACTCCGCGTCAGCTTGATTTCCCCATTATTCAACCCAGAGATTGTGGCCACCGCAGCAGCCCCGAGACTGAACTCAGATTCAGAATGAAATCATCCCCCCTCTACCACGCCCTCAAACAAGTCCGAGTATGTTGGAGGAGGGGCAGGATGGGAACTACTGGGCTGCTTCCCCGATCGGGATCTCTGTTCCAACCGAGACAGCTGACTAGATTGATTTCCAGGTCACGGTTTGTGCTGAAGTCATTGTTTCCAGGCTCTGAGTCATCGTCCAAGGTAAACCTTCGCAGGCTTTCCCCCAGACCTTCTGTCTGACGCTCGCACCGGTGCGCGTCTACGCCCTACCCCGCTTTGCCCCACTAGTTGGGGCATGAATGTACCTGGGTCCTGCAGGGTTTTTGAACCTCAAATGACTCATGCTGTGCTCTTGAGTGGATACATAAAGAACCACGCCATTCCCGCGGCTAAAGGCAGCTGCTGTTGCCTTTTAGAAGGCAGATGTATGTAGATCTTCATTTTTCCTTTTGCACCCTGGAAGCACTGGATGGAAGCGTTGAGATGCGAGTCAAGTTGGTGCGGATGTGATACACATCTGCATTTCTTTTTCCAATTCCTAGAGTCGTTTTCTGGAATTCGGAGTTTCATGGGATCAGACTCTGTGTCTGATCTCTCCCCAACTTTAAATGTAGGTTGTTTGTTGTTGTTGCTGTTGGAGTTGTTTTGTTTGTTTGTTTGTTTGTTTGTTTGTTTTGAGTGTTCTCACTGTGACTGAAAAGTCATAGAAACAGCCATTGTGGAGAAAAGGGGTAAAATGGGGAAAGCGAATTACTGGGTGATTTTGGCCAAAGTGAAGGCTCCAGGGCAACAAGCTAAATTTGGTCAACAATGTGAAGGTTCTGCCTCCCCGCAAGAACTGTGTGTGCTCTCCAAGCCGAGGGACTGGCTCCTGACACAGCCCCAGAGTTGCAGCACACAGAGCCCTGGTGCTCTGCCCTCCAGCCTTCCCTACCCCACCTTTCTCCCCAGGAGACCCAGGGAGAGAAATGAGTATAAGAGGAAGAGAGATCTGAACAACTGCTACGGGGTAAAGTTGTGCTAACACGCAGAATGGAAAGACAGAGCAACCACAGCATGAGGAGAAGGGGCAATGAAGGCAGCCCGCCAAGAAATGACCAGGGGCCGTGTGAGAGGGAAGCAGAACGCAGCCAGCACAAGGCCACCTCTCCCCATTCTCAGTGCTGTACAACTTACTAGAACATGAACCCATCAAATAGAATGAGAACCCAAAGACAGATGGTGTTAGTTTGAAAGCAAGATGTTCCCGATAGGCTCCTGTGTTTGGATGCTTGGTCCCCAGATGGTGGTACTGTTTGGGGGGGGGCTATGGAACCCTTAAGAGGTAGGACCTAGTTGGAGGAGTGAGTCCCTAGGAGAAGGGTTTGGGGGTTATAAGGTGCCCTTACTTTTCTGCCTTGGCTCCCTACTTCCTGACCCACATTCCAAGTTCCCTCTGCCGTGCAGGCAGGTGCTCTAGCTGTCTCTGGTCATGATGGACTGTATCCTCCGAACCATGAATCCGAATAAGCCCTTCCTTCCTTAAGCTACTTCTGTCAGGTGTTTTTTGATGGCCATTAAAAAAAAAAAAAAGTAACTCATATAGGTGGCAAAACAATGTGAACCAAAAGGAAACAATGATTTTGGATTTAAGAAAACACAGCATCCCATCATTATAAAACTAAAATATAAATGAGAACCAAGAAGAAAAACTACCATTGAAATGTGAGCTACAGACTTCAGGAAAAGCCGAAGATAGTCAGTGACTATAGACAGCAAAAGCGTAGACAAGGAAAGGAGAAGAAGGTGATTAATATAAGGATGACCAGGTGCCCTACAGCAAGAGAGCCCAGCACAGGGAATAAAAGATGCACCCCAAAGCATAATCAGGGCTACGAAGATGGCTCAGCAGTTCACGACATCTGCCACCAAGCCTGACAACCTGAGTTTGCTCCCCAGGACAAATATGGTGGGAAGACAGAACTGACTCTGATATTTGTCCCCTGACTTCCTCATGCATGCAACTGTGTGTGTGTACACACAAATAAATATAATTTCTTAAAAATGTGAAGTGTGATTAAGTGTATTTCCCTAAGATGCGGAACTGAATTATAGAAATAAACAGAGAAAATGTGAGCTAGAATAAGTGCTGAATGAAGTATATTGTAGTTCATAGTAAAAATTAGTGCAAGCTTTGATGATGAAGAGGTTCTTTTTTTTTAAAAAAAAAAGATTTAATTATTTACTAAGTATACAGTGGTCTGCCTGCATATGTCCTTGCAGGCCAGAAGAGGGCACCATATCTCATTACAGATGGTTGTGAGCCACTATGTAGTTGCTGGGACTTGAACTCAGGACCTTTGGAAGTGCAGCCAGTGCTCTTAATCTCTGAGCCATCTCTCCAGCCCTGATGAAGAGGTTCTTTAAGTGTCTGGAGCAGTGGCTTGGTGGTTAAGAGTGCTTCCTGTTCTTCCAGAGGACCTGGATTCGCCTCCCTGCATGCATGGCAGGAGGCCCACACCCATCTATAATCCCAGCTCCAGGGGATCTGATGCCTCTGGCTCCACAGGTACCAGCACTCATCTGCCCATACCCACATGCAGATATAGACGCCTACACAGAATTAAAATGAATGAGGACACATTTTTAAAAAGAAATTCTTCAAGCATCTTACAGAAAAGGTATGCTGTGCCAGGGAGCCCAGTTTTCTTCACAGCCACATACAAGCAGAGCCCAGGAACCCAGCTACAGACAGCTGACCACTCAAAAAACTAGTTGGCATCAGCTTGTCAAGCTAACTATGTACACACCCTACAACTCCACCAATTCCAGTCTTGCAACACAACCAGCAGACAAAACAAGAATGTTCTTGAGAGATAGCATCACTTCTGTTTAAAAGAAAAAAAAAATTACTTGAAAGGCCAAGTGATAGATACACAAGGAAACATGGTTAGGATTCTTCCAATTGAGTCCTTGACAGCAGTGGCCATGAGCACTCTGGTCCCCAGTGGGATGGAACCAAGGGGAAACATCACGATTATTGTGTTAGACAAACAAAACCAAGGCATGGTGATATACCCCTGATCCCAGTTCCTGGGATGTTGAAGTAGGAGGAGCCCGTGTTTGTGTCCAGCCTTTCCTATGCAGTGAGAGCTTGTCTCAGAAAAGGAAAATAAACATGCCTCACTCCCTAAAACCTAAATATATCACTCAAGAGGAAGGTCATGCAGAACCAATGAAGGGAAGTTAGGGTTTTGGTTCCTGGGAAAACTTCGGCTGGGAGGTGGGCTGGGGCAGGAACCCAGAGAAGGGCACATAGCACCCAGGGCTGTTTCTCAAGAGGGATGGTGGCTTGCGGTCCACTTAGCATTTGATTTGTTCATTTATTCCAGGCTGTCCTTGAACTCCTGATCCTCCTGCCTCTGAGTGCTGGCATTACAGGTGTGTGTCCCTGCACCCAGCCATCTTATCACGACATCTCGTAACATGTAAGTCTGTATGTTCTTTTGTAGGTACTGATGCTTCAAAAGAAATAAATAAAAAACAGTTCTAAACGTTCCTAAAAATATTTTTGTCACTAGGAAAATAATTAAGGAGACAACAGAGTGTGGGTTATAATAAAGACAAATGTGACTTTGAAAATGATAACCAGACAAGGCTCTCTCTCTGGCACCTGTTAGGCAAGCGCTCTGCCACTGAGCAAATGCCCCATTAGCACAAACATTCTCAAATTAGAAACTGCTCAAACAGCCATCCATCCTTCTCAGAAAACACAGAAATCAACAAATATCCTGCTCATTACAAAATCTTACCTTGTAGGAGAGCAAACCAAAGGAAGTAGTCAAGGAGCAACTCAAAGATAGAGCACATTATAAAATTTTCAGAGAATACTACATTCTTTTTTATAAATAATTATCTTAAGAGAAAGAATAGAATTATCGTGACAACATATGTGATATGAATTTGCCCCAATGTAACAATAATTGCCTGGTGAAAACCAGGTGGTGGGATTTCTCTACACCAGCCTGTCTAAGCAACTGATTTCAAAACTAATGAAATAGGTTAAGACTCATTTTCTAAGAGACGACTTTATGGATCACAAGACTGTGACCCTTCAGGTCAAGGAAAGATGGGGCCTGCCTGGAGAAGGAAGGGAGAGACACCAGATAGAAGGAACCGTTGGTGCTCACTTCTCTTATCTTGGGATGGTGACTCTATACTGTCAACATGGGGTTTAAAATCTCCATGGATCTCCTTTAGGTGTTTCCAGAAAGAAAGGGAGAGACCAGGGAAGACTCACCCTGGATGGATATAGGCAACACCACCCTACCACTTGGGGTCCAGGACTACATGTAAAGGAGAAAATGAGTTGGAATGCCAGCATCTAGCAATCAGCTTCCTGGTTGTAGGCATAAGTGGTCAGCCACCTCAAGCTCCTGCTGCCATGATCTCCCCGCCACGATGAGTCGTACCCTCAAACTGTGGGCTGAAATAGACCCTGCCTTTAGTTCTTCTGCCAGGTATTTTTATAGCAATGAAAAAAGCAACCAATACAGTAGAGGAGAGCAGGCATTTATCAGAAATGACTATGTATCAGACATCTTCCAAAGTTCTATATGAACTACTTTTCTTCTTTGTATTTTTAAAGTAGGGTCTCCTGTAGCTCAGGCTAGCCTCAAACTCACATGTAGCCTAGGCTAGTCTTGAACTCATAATCTTCCTGCCTCTACCTCTTCACTGGTGCTGGGCTTACAGGCACACATCATCGCGACTAGTTGAACTAATTTATTCTTCACAGCGACATAGTGAGGTTGGTGGTGTCCTTGCTACAGTTTGGATCTGGAATGCTTCATAAAGATGGCAAGGCTCGGTTCCAGTGTTTGGCGCAACTGGGAGGCAGTGGAATCTCTAAGAGGTGGGCTAAGTGGGAGGCCTTTGGGTCACTGGAGCTTGTCCTAGGAGTCTATGGGACCCCTTTCCTCTTTCTCTCACTTCTGACTGTGAAGTGTGCAGTTTTTCTCTGCCATTGTTACCTGGCTCTCACACAAAAATCTAAGAGACATGGGTGTGCTGGCTCACAGACTGGAATCTCTAAAATTATTATTTTTTTTAAAGATTTATTTTTATTTGTCATACATGCATCTATGTATATTATGTGCACATGTATGTGAGTGCTTGAAAAGTCCATAAGAGAGCAAAGATCTTTTGGAACTGGAGGTTATCTCACATGTGTTCTAGAAACTGACTTGTGGTTTTGCAAGAGCAGCATTTTAACCACTGAACCATCTCTCCAGCTTCCTTTCTATTTTTCTTTTGTTTTTTTTGTAAATTAATTTATTTATTATGTATACAATATTCTGTGTGTGTGTGCCTGCAGGCCAGGAGAGGGCACCAGACCCCATTACAGATGGTTGTAAGCCACCATGTAGTTGCTGGGAATTGAACTCAGGACCTTTGGAAGAGCAGGCAATGCTCTTAACCTCTGAGCCATCTCTCCAGCCCCGGAATCTCTAAAATTAAAAACCTCCTTTCATCATAATCTGACGACTTCAGGTGTTTGTCACAGCAACCAAAGGCTAACACAACCCTCCATTTAAACATGTATGGACTGAGTTAATGAAAACGAACCATGGTTTAAAGCAATCACTAGTAGACTCCATTATGGAGCTTGGGGGCCGCCTACCATGGCTGCAAGGCCATTTCCCTGTCAAAGGGAGCTATTGTCTTGTGTACACTTCCATGAAGGTAGCAGAGCTGACCACATAACAAGGGTGGGATGACCTCCATTGAAGAGGCTGAACTAGTGCCAATGACGCAGCCGGAGGCAGAGGACACCCCTGCCAGGCACTCCCTGCCACCCCCTCCCAGAACATCATCAAATGTCTGGGTTCCTCCAGGCCAGCAAACAAAGGAATGGCTGCCTTTCAGAGTAAGTAATCCCGAACTGGATGTTTTCCAAGACATACAGAAGGAATCCCTCTGGTCCATGAATCGTCACAGAGGTGCAGAGCAAGAGGGACCTGAAAGAATCACCTGAGATTCTTTTGTTTCCAACAGGAGGAAGCAGAGGCCTTAGAGGTGAAAGAAATGATACAAGATCAAGGGAGTTAATAGGAGATGCGGACCTGGATCCCTGCTCACAGCTCTGAGGCTTCCCATCTGTGTTTCCCCCAGAGCAGATAGTAAAGTATGCTGAGAGTGGGGTCTATTCAGCAAACAAAGGACTTGACATTACCAGCCTGGCGACATCTCTCTGCTATCAGTTAGCCCACCAACTCTGGGATAACAGCCCCATACTGGAGTTTTTCTAGCTGACCAGATGGGGCTAGACTTGGTCAGACTATCGGAGTATCTGTAGAGCTGGGCTGCAGATGAGCTGGGAGACAGGCGCTTAGTGCCCTGTGCTCTGCCCCCACAGAGACAGGCCTGTATAATGTGTATGGCACCTACAATGGACATGCATGAAACACTATGCATTAAGATGTGTTAAGGCAGGCCAGATGTGATGGGTCACATCTATAACACCTGCACATGGGAGGCTGAGGCTAGAGAATCATAAGATTGAGGCCAGCTGGAACCATACACAGTGAGTTCAGTCTCCAGAGAGACTGCCTCAATCCCACCCCTCTAAAAATAAAGAGCCGAGCCTTTGTTAAATAACATATGGTTTATCCACTTCTTGAGGCACGTCTCTGTGACGTTTCTCAATACGCAAAGCTTCAATATGTGTAAGAGAGCGACTTTTATAGGACTCTGAGTCAATAAACAATCAAAGACATGAATTTTATTCTTAGGGGCACAGCTGGTCTTCTGTTGACAGGCAGTGGTGTCTAAGTCACTAACCATACAGATGTACATAGGAGCAATGAGAAGAAAAGATTTTTTTTTACATGTTAAGCATCACTGATTTACTTATTTGCTTACTTATTGTGAGTGCCAGTGGAGGCCAGAGAACAGTTTCCTGCAGTCTGTTCTCTTCTTCTACCACATGGAAGGTTCTAGGGGTTGAATTCAAGACATCGTCTTGGTGCCAAGGGC
>JAQHUG010000006.1:4460892-4478604 GCA_028555095.1 Dicrostonyx torquatus | reverse complement strand
GATGCCATTCTCAGTCAAACTACCACAGGCTCTCAGTTTTAGAAGACTCAGTCCGTGGCAGTTGCCACCATTATTCCTGGGCTTGTGTAAAGCAGAGGATCATGGTAGACAAGCATCCAAGCCTGGAGCTGCCCACCTCCAGGTGTGCGAAGAGGAAGGGACCAGGTAAGCTAATATTCTTCAAAGACCCTATGACCCACCACCCCTTCCTTCCACAGTTCCAGCACGTACCAACTGTCTATTCAGATTCTGACTCTGTCAATAGTTGAGACCACTGGTCAGCTCTACAGATCTGATGTCAGGAGCTAGGTATAGCTGATGCTCACACAGCATCATGAAGTACTGGACACTATAGAGTCGCTCTCTCCAAAATGGTCATTTTGGGCTGTGCAGGTAGATCAAGGGGAGGAGGGGGGCCTGCTTGCCTATGTGTAAGGATTTGGTCCTCAACTCCACAGAATGAAACAAAAGGAAAATAAAATAAATACTTTGAAGCTATATGAATTTCACCTTAACTTTTTTTCTTTAGAATAAAAAAGAAGTTGGGAAGGGCCATATGGCTCAGTACATAAAGGTGCTTGATGTCAAGCTGAGGACTTGAGTTCAGTTCCCAGGGCTCCTGTGGAAGCGTGCGGGGGGGGCACTACAGATTTCTGAGGGTTTCCACCTGATTTTCATGCCCATGTTCTCTCTCTCTCTCTCTCTCTCTCTCTCTCTCTCTCTCTCTCTCTGTCTCTCCCCCCCCCACAAGGAATAAAATGTAACTAAATAAAGGGAGTCAACTGAACAATATTGTTTTAATCAGGGGTGGCTCCCAGTAAGCCCCACTGTGAGTTTTTGGTCTCCGAAGCGCTCTTACTCTTCTACCCAGGCCTCTTCTGTACCCGTAAAGTGCTAACTGCTCTTGTGGCCATCATCACTTCTATCCACATAGGACAAGTCCCAGGGCCACCCACAGATGTCTGCCTCAGTTTCCAAGTCCAAACCATCATATACAAATATGTATTTATACATACATATATATGTATATATCACACACAAACACACACACACATGCTCACACTGCCTCCTACTGATCAGAAGCTAGCCACTCAAAAGACAGTAAATTTTCTTTCTTTCTTTCTTCTTCTTCTTCTTCTTCTTCTTCTTCTTCTTCTTCTTCTTCTTCTTCTTCTTCTTCTTCTTCTTCTTCTTCTTCTTCTTCTTCTTCTTCTTCTTCTTTTCTTCTTCTTCTTTTTTTTGGTTATCTGAGACAGGGTTTCCATGCTCTATGTAGCCCCGACTGTCCTGGAACTCACTCTGTAGACCAGGCTGGCTTTGAACTCACAGAAATCTGCCTGCCTCTGCCTCCCAAGTGCTGGGATTAAAACAGTGGTTCTCCACTTTCCTAAGGCTGCTACCCCTTATTACAGTCCCTCCTCATGTTTATGGTGACCCCAACCATAAAATTATTTTCACTGCTACTTCATAAGTGTAATTTTGCTACTGTTATGAATCATAATGTAAATATCTGTGTTTCTTGATGGTCTTAAGTGATCCCTGTGAAAGAGTCATTGACCCCCAGTGGGTCAATGGTTGAGAACCACTGGATCAAAGATGTGGACCACCAGGCCCAGTTTTAAATACAGGTTTTTAGGACTCAAAAACAGCACTTGTTTGTATCAATGTCATTATGAGGACACACACTGAAATGTTCGGGACTTTTGGATGATGGCATTAGTAATGACAAATTAGCTTCCTTGGCAAAGGTTTACTTGATATTTTAAAACCACTCCATGGTAAATGTGATTTCCATATGATTTTAATTTTGGTGATGGAACCCAAGGCCTCTGCCTACACAGCACATATTCTCTCACCAAGCCCTGTAGGTAAACCTATTTATTTACTTTGTGGTTTTGAGACAAAATCTCATTATGTAGCTCTGGTGGCCAGGAACTCACTATGTAAACCAGACAGGCCCTGAACTTTTTTGACAGACCTTCCACCTCCTAAATGCTAGGGCTAAAAAAATGTGAGACCCTACAGTTGGCTTTGTGTATATAAATCTATCTATCCATCCATCTATCATCTATCTATCTGTCTATCTACCTAATCTATCTATCTATCATTTCCCTATTTATTTATCTGTCTATCTGTCTGCCTGCCTATCATCTATCTATCTATCTATCTATCTATCTATCTATCTATCTATCTTCCTGCTTATCTCTCTCTCTTTCTCTCTCTGAATCTGTAATCAGTGGTACGAGAAACAATACAATTATCCCAACTTTATAGTAGGAGAACTGGAGACTGAGTATTGAAATCAAGGCAATCTATTTTAAAGCCTTACTAAGTTAGGAATCAGCCTAGAGAAAAGTCAAAAACCCCTAAAGTGCCAAATTGGCACAGAGTACATTATTTTATATTCTTTATTGCATTTCTCTGCCTCCTGGTCCTCATTGGCTGGGTTTTTCAGGAAGATACAATCTTCCCAGCATTGCCCTCTCTCCAGATGCCCTAAGATAAGATATTGGTTCAAGATGAAAAGTCTTATCTAATGTCTGGCCTGGGGCTTGAGATCCCCTCCTCTCTGGTGCTGGGCTCAGTCTCATAGAGATTGCCTGTAACTTTTCACTCTATGATGAGCCTGGACAAGCAGGCGCTAGCTGCTCCTATGAAAGACAGGGGCCTGGAGCCTGTGGCTTACCTGTGACTCTCTGATGAACTGTAAGTGCACCTCATACTGAACATGGACCAGAATAATTTATGTATCACAGCCCAAGAAAACCACACACTGACTATATAACCAAGGATGACCTTGGTTTTGTGATCCTCCTTTCTCTGCTTCCCCAGTGCTAGGATTACATAGCTGCAACACCATGCTCAGTGTCATGTGATGACAAACCCGGGAATCCCTGAGTTCTAGGCAAGCACTCTATCAACTGAGCTCTGCTCTGGTCCTCGTTATGTGAGATGCCAGGAAAAGGTAGCTTGCTCAGGAATGACAGACACTGATGAGAAATCATTTCCATCCAAGGGAACTTGGGCAGTTCATGAAAGAGAAGATGGCCCTGCCCTCATGAGAGGTAGTGACCTCTCCTGGGACACATGTAGCACTAGGAGCTGTCACAAAGCTGTACGGAAGGATGAGGGAGGGCTGTCTTGATGCCACCTGGAGGAATCAGGAAGAATTTTACTGAAGACACCAGCCAAGCCCATATTGCTACAGCCAGTCTCCCTGTTGCTCTGTTCCTCCTGATGGTTCCTTCTTATAAATCTTCTGTCCTGCTGATGACATTGTTTATGTGATCTGTATTGGGTGCTGCTTACCTCTCCATGCATAGACACCTCAGTGAAGAGCAGAATCTTTGCTAAGGACAGTAGCTGCTGTGCCTGCAGTAACCATGGCATCTTTGATTTTTATTTTGTTATTTTTTGAGAGGGGGTCTCACTATGTAGTCCTGGCTGTCCTGGAACTCACTCTGTAGACCAGGCTGGCCTCAAATTCACAAAGATCTGCCTACTCTGCTTCCTGATTGCTGGGATTGGAGGTGTGCACCACTGAGCACAGCTAGCATGGCATCTTTTAAAAGGTGCTATCATTTTATGTTACAAGCCTGTGGTCATTTGAATGAGAACCACCCGCCCCCAGGCTTATATATTTAAGTGGTTGCTAACTAGTTGGTGGAACTGTTTGGGAAGGATTGGGAGGCGTGGCCTTGTTCAAGGAGGTGTGTCATTGGGCCTTGTGGTTTCAAAAGATTCCTGTGATTCCCAGTGCTCTATGTGCCTGGGGATGAAGATGTGAGCTCTCAGCTGGTCATTTAACTCACCATCATGGGCTCTAACCCTCTGAAACCATAACTCACAGTCCCCCTTTTTCTTCTGTTTAAAACAATATAAAATCATTCTATTATGCTTTAAATATGCAAATGGCATTGCTGCATGTAAAGTATGGTTTTAAAATTAAAAATAAGCAAATAAAATTAAAATAATGTCAGGCAGGAGCATTGGCACACATCTGCAATCCCAGCACTGGATCACTGAGCTAGAAGACTCAAGTTTGAGACCAGCCTGGCTCATGAACACCATTTCCAGCTCTGTACTGGCAAAGGCTTTGAGGTTTGTATACCCAAGTTGAGACGCCATGATGCTCCGGCCCCAGATGGATGCAGGTTAGAATCTTCTGATAAGTCACCACCTCGTGGTGACACACAGATTTGTAAATATAGGTTAGATTAATATGTATAAACTAATTAGGTTAAAACTAATGGGCCAGGCAGTATTTAAATGAATCCAGTTTGTGAGTAATTATTTAGGGTATAAGCCAGGGCCAAAAGCAAACTAGCGGCAGCGGCCGGGAGCTGGGAACAAAAGGGCCTGAGTTCCTCTCAGGTGCTGGAAACACAGCCGCCCCCTTTTACAACAGGCATTTCCTCCTCTGCATAGGAAGTTTGGAAGTGATCAGCTCAGGGCTGGTGCATCACCCCGCTGGCCAGAAGCCACAACTACTATCTTGGTACACTGTGGTTTCCATTTCTGAGGCCCCAAAGAGCTACTGACACTCAGCCATCATCATGTCTGTGGTCCAGGAAGCAGAAAGGACAAACAGAGAGAGACCGCCTCTTTGGAAGGCCTCTTTGATAAAACAGTCATTTCTGCACACCTACGTGTGTCAGAAGGCCTGGGAACTCTGATCTCCATTTTTGCTCCAATGTCCCCAGCAACCCTTTCTCACAGTAAAGCTCTGCAATGCATAAATAAAGCACATGAGATAGCAAGGTAATCAAATTATATTGAAATATGGGTCTGGTTGTACTAGCAAAGGCTTTGAGATTTGTATACCCAAGTTAAGAATCCCTTGGATTGTTTAAAAGCAGAAGGACGGTTGACATAGAAAACTTCTCAGGGACTGGAGAGATGGCCCAGTCAGTGAAGGCCACACCAGCATGAAGACCTGAGCTTAGGTTCCCAGGACCCACATTAAAGCTGGGCAGGGGAATCCACGGGGAACTTTGACCATCTCTAGCTAAGACAATGAACTCCAGATGTAGCAAGGGGCCCTGCCTTAGAATATAAAGTGGAGATAGGCTGAGGAAGACACCCACTATTGACCTTTGACCTCTGCATGCACATCCATATATACACAAACAGGAACACGCATGCGCGTGCGCGCACACACACACACACACACACACACACACACACAGAGAGAGAAAACCACGTCGGGATGGTGTTCACTCACCAAGCAATCCCTGAGTGCCTATTCAGGCCTGTCTCTGTGCTGTAGGCTATGGCTGACACAGGAAGGTTTGACCCCTCCTCCTCTGCCTCTCGAACAGTTCTCTCATTTGTCTGATAAAGCAGAGCCTCAGCACACTCACCTCTTAGGGTGGAGGTTATTCAGCTCATGTGATGGTGAGCAGTTGCCATGACCTGTGATGTTCCTCAAAGAACATGTGTTGGAAGCTAGACTTTCATCATGGCGTTGCTGGTAGGAGGCAGGACCTTTCGGAGGTCTGGTCCAGCAGGAGGAAGTTGGGCTGTTGGAAAAGGACCTCAATGGAGCTATTAGGGCACCCTCCCTGTTAATATTAGACGTTTCTCCTTGGATACAAATATTTATTTTTAAAAAGTCACAATGTATTTCTTAATATAAAAAGTTTCTCTTTGTCTCACCAACACCCTGGGTGTGGTGTGGTGGGGGTTTCCTGGCCACCAGGAGGCAAGCAGTTTTCTCTGCCACACACTGATGCGCCCCACCACAAGCCCCAAACCAACAGAACTGACTAACGGTGACCCGAAAGGCCGTGAGCTATGACCTCCACAAACCTTTCTTCTTTTTAATATGTATTCTGTAACAGGTATTCTGTTACAGCACCACGAAGCTGACTAACAGCCATGGCAAAGGCCAGGTCCAATATGCCAGAACATGGAGTTCAAAAGAAGGTGATTTCTTGAAGGAAAAAAAAAGATGAGGGGAGGGGAGAAGTATAAGCTCTATTCTGAAGGAAAGGAGACACGAGTGAGTTTGGTGAGGAAGGTGGGAGGGTCCTGGGTGTGGGGAGAGCAGGAGCCTTCCAGGAAGCTGTAAAGAAACTGGCTGAAGAGAAGTGGTGAATGGGGAGAGATTATGGGTTTGAGCTCTGGAAAGTGAAGGCATGAAAAGGGGCCAGAAAATGTCGCTGCATACCCAGGTTGGCAGGCGACAGCACCGAACATGAACGTGGAGGATAAACTCCAAACGTCTGGAGGGATCTTTCCTGAGGAGAAAGTAAGAGCCAAGCTGAAGGGACTCAATGCTGCCAACCACATTTAATTTTAAAACAAGGAGGGCTGGCATGGATTATTGATAGAGTGCCTGCCCAGCCTGTGATCCCAGCACTTGGGGTGAAGACAGGATTAGGAAGAAACTCAAGACCCATGGCTCCACTGTAGCCGGGCTCTGTGTTGATGTCCATGGCCATGTTACCACCAACGGTCATGTGGATATCCGTGGTCTGGGCCACCACCTGAGGCCATTGTGAGGTCTAGGCCTGAACTATGGCTGGGAGCCATGTCTGGGCCCATGGCCCTACTGTAGCCGGGCTCTGTGTTACCCATGTTACCACCAAAGGCCACATTGATGTTCATGATCTGGACTGCTGCCTAAAGCCAAGTTGATGCTCCAGGGCCATTGCTGACCCTGGGAGAACTGGCTCCACCTCTCATGGGAGAGCTGGCCCTGTCCCTCAACAGCCCTGGAAGGTCTGGCCCAGACTCTCATGGGAGAGCTGGCCCCAGTGGCATGGGTGCAGGAGAGCTGGTCCCAGTGGTGTGGGTGTGGGAGACCCTTGCCTGAGGTCAGAGCTCCCAGTTGAGGCCCCGGGCTGACCACCTCAGCTACTGCCCAGGCCTATATCCAGGGTTCTGAGGTGGCCTACCCCAACATCTGTTCTAGCAATGACCTGTGGAGGGACCGGTCCTGCAGAACCCCAGGATCTCTATGACTTGGGGCAATAGCAGGATAGCTGAGAGGAGTTTTGGGGGAGGGTCCAGTATTGATGGTGTAGCAGAAGCCAGAGGCCTTGAACCAGACCAAAGACTCATTGTAATGAACATTCACAAGTAAAGCTGAGTGGGCAAACGAGTCCACCGTGTGACACAGCCCAGTTCCTGGTGCCACTCCACCGTGTGACACACCCCAGCTCCTGGTGCCACTCCACCGTGTGACACACCCCAGCTCCTGGTGCCACTCCACCGTGTGACACATCCCAGTTCCCGGTGCCACTACTGCAAAGGAGTATGTGGTGGGGAGTGAGATGGAGGAGAGAAGTGGGGTGTTTGGGCCAAGGTACACTGCATGACACACCTCAGCTCTCAAGGCCACTACCACAAAGGAGTGTGTGATGGGGGAGGGGGGCGAGATGGAGGAAGAAGTGGGGTTTTATTATTATTATTATTATTATTCTTTTCTTTTTGTGGGGAGCCTACAAGGGTGGGGGTGTACAAGGAAGGGCTGGGAAATGAGTGGGATTGGGGTGCACGATGTGAAATCCCAAAGAATCAGTGAGAAGTTATGTTAGGTTAAAAAAAAGGAAAGAAACTCAAGGTCATCCTTAGCTACATAGTGAGATTCAGGCTAACCTGGATTACATAAAACCGTGAGAGAAGCAAAGAAAAAAACTGCAGTACGCAGATAAGACTGAAGCCGACTACCAAGAACAGGCTTTGTCCCCTCTTTCTTTTTCTCTATTTTTTTATTTACAAATTGCTGCCATCACCTGAGCGTTCCTATGTGCGATCCACTGCTTTCTGTCCTCTGTACCTCCTGCTGCCGGTTCTCGCAGCACAGATGTTACACTTCTTAATTACACGTATTTATTAGTGTATGTGTGCACACGTGGAGGTCAGAGGGCAGGTCAGGGTTGGGGGATGATCTCGTTTTCCATCATGTGGGCTCCAGGGATTGAACTCAGGTCCTCAGACTTGGTGGCAAGCGACTTTGCCCACTGAGCCATCCTGCCGGCCCCCAAACTCTTTTCTTTAGCTGACTTGTCCCAGCTCTCTTAAAGCCCTTCCCTGGGTTTGCGCTGTAATCTCACTCCCTCCTGCTCAGACGTGGTCTAGATTCCTGACGGGACCCACTTGTGCCTGCCTCTTCCACCTAAAATCTCCAGCCACCATTTTGTCTCCATCCTACATGGTGGGGGAGGGGTGGTGCGGGAAGCGACTATCCCCACATTGGGGGGGGGCGCCAATAATAACACACACTTTATTACTTATTTGCTTTTAATTAAAAATTTTAAGATGAAGCTTTTCAATGTTTTTCAGGAACTTGTGGCCATCCCCCTGCTGCTGCCTCCCAGCTAGGATTTGCACGCCACCACACTCAGCTTGAATTACTCACGTTAGCGTGTACTGTTTAACCTTGATCTTTACTCCGCTTTTCAACAGAAATCCATTGTGCAAATGGGAGAGAGGGAATGGGGGAAAGACCGTGGGTGAGAAGAGAGAAGGGGAAGAGAAGAAAGGAAGGGAGAAAGCTTTTTCTCTTCCAATCTTGTTTTTTCTTTTCTTTTTCGTTTTCTTTTTTTTTTTTTTTTCCAGGCCCGAGAATGGAATCTAGAGTGAGGTAAGTGGTTTTCAGCAAGCCACAGCCCACTCACAATCTGTATATTGAGTGATATGGTTACTTTAATTTTTATGACTGGGAGAGAAAAAGAAAGCAAATTCTTCCTTTCCTTGGGAACCAGAGAGTAGAAGGGATATCAGATGCTCGGGGCTAGGGTGTGACTCAGCAGTAGAGCACTGGGATCAGTTCTCACTTCTGCCAAAAGCTCACCTAAGCTCTCCCTCTGCCTTCTCACCGCCCTGCCTTCTTTTCATCAATCATCCATGCAGAGGGCCCCATGAGGCACTTGCCCTTAGTCCCCCAGGGAGAGGCAGACATTTGCCAGGAGACCATGCCAGTTGTTACAACCCAGGACAGGCGGTGAGGGCACAGAACACTGGCACTGATTGCCTGGTTGAATAAAGAGGTGACTCAGGCTAGTTAATAAACTCCGGGCCACTCCCATTGTCTCTGTGCTGGCTGGGACTGGACAGGGGCTCACCCTGTCCTCCCTGGTCCATCCCTCAGCATCTCCTCCCAGCCCCAACTACCCTTGGGGGTGCTGCCTCTGTACTCAGGAGCACCACGACACTCCCTGGTTGTGATTTTCTCAACATTGAGAGTTTTGAGTAGCTTGACATTCTGGGTGACTTCCTGGCTCCCCGTTAGCCCACACAGCCCTCTTTACTGTGAGTTTTCAGAAGGCAGCTCTTCTAACCTCCACATGAGCACAGGGCGGAGCCCTGCATTTCAGGCCCTACTCTCCAGGCTCCTGTTTGCACATGAAGACTCTGTGCCTCTTGCCCAGTAATTTGCGCCTTTTTGCAGTTTTGTGATTCCCATGCTCGGTTCTGTGAGCATCGATACACCCAGGTGACCTGTATTTAAATAGTAGGCTCTTTCCCACTCATCTTTCCCAGTTCCCAGTGCCTCTTGCTCCAGCAGGTGCGTGTTGGGGTTGGGGGTGGGGCTCATGCGTTCACAGGGAGGAGAGAGAGAGAGAGAGAGAGAGAGAGAGAGAGAGAGAGAGAGAGAGAGAACCAATCAGGTCCCTTTGGAACCTCAGTGTTGAAGACAAAGCCAATCCTGGAGAGCAAGGAGGAGGAGAATTTATCAGGTCTTCATTCTGAGACCCGGTTCACTATGGGAATTGTGAGTGTCTGGGGCCACTGCCCTGGCTACGTCCTTTCCCAAGTACAGCATCCAGCATCCTTCCTGAGATCCACCTGCCCCTGATTGACTGTCAGGTGGAGCTTGGCCCAACAGCCTGCTCCTCGCAGTAGACCCTGAGTTTCCTAAGGCAGTTTTGATTCGGATTCTTTTGTCTACACAAGATCAATTTAACTATGTGTTTCAGTTTGGGCGCCCAAACATGGTCACTTTATAGATGCTGGGTCCCTGTGGCGCGTCAAAGTGGATGCCTTGGATGTGCCTGGTCCCCACTAGCGCTCAGGCTGCCCACTCTGACCTGCAACAATCTGGGATTATCGGTCTACTCTGCCTCAATTTCCCTAGCTCTCAGCCCTGGATGCTGTGCTTAGGCCTGGTGCTCACACTGTAGCAATGCCCTATGGACCTTGGTTGGTAGACAGTTCCCAGGGCGTGGAGGAAAAGGAGCCCTTATGCTCATCATATAATTCATCAGGGCCCCAGGGGGTGTGGGATGCTTGGAGTTTGTGGTGGCCTAGCCTAAGGTAGCCTTAGGGCATGGATTGAAGGGAGCAGGGCCAGTATAGGCCCCTCTGGGCTTGGCATGGAGTAGGTGAGGAGAGGCAAGAAGCAGAGTGGTAGCAGTGACACCAGAGTTGAGTGTGACACAATTGTTATTTGATCCTGAATCCCTTGTCAGGACAGGTGAGATCTCATCTATACCCAGTGAGTGGCAACCTGGTTGGTTCTTGCCTAAGACAACTATTTGCATAGTTTCTTCAGCAGAAAGACCATTGTACCTGTGATTCCAACACACACACACACACACACACATACACACACACACACACACACACACAGAGGCAAGATACTTGGGGCCAAGTGACGCCCAAGAAATGACTGTGAGGAAATTTGACATGAGCCGAAGGGACAAGGTGAGAGAAAGGACATGAAGGGCAGCGGAAGGCACAAAGACTGACTGCTGACACTGCAGGGACCCCGGTAAACAGAGTTATGTCATGAACAGAATCAGACACATGGCCCTCGGCACATGCCCACCTGCTTCTGGTTGACCCCTGCCTGATTCTGGGCAGCATCCAGGTTCTGTTTCAGTCCTGCCTGTCTTGTTGTTGAATGAGGTCCTGCATGTCCTTACCTCCAGAGTGTCTTCACACTATCCCTTCCTTTTCTGTCCCTAACACCCTGAAAAAAAAAAATCGAACATCTGGGCTCCATGGCTCATCTTGATTTGCTTTCCGGAGGAGAAAATAAGTTCAGAGAGGTGAAACATCTGCAGTGTTTACGGGAAGCAATGGAACCAGGATTTGAACTCAGAACTGCTCCATGCCGAAGTGTCCTTCACACTGAGAGTCAGGGTTATACTGCTGAACTACAGGAAAGCTAGAATGTTCCGGCATGCAGGCCAAATGAGTTCAAGGTGCAGCCTGGTTCCTGCTATGACTCACTTTGAACCCAAGACACTAAATGTAAAAATACCCAGAGATTAGAAAGGGGAGGGGCAGGAGTGCTGGGCTGCAAGCATTTTCTACTGTATCACCGCAAGGTAAAGTGTGCTCTTCTCCCTTGTTTGTCTGTGGCACGAGCATCACAGGAAGAAAACTATTTCTGAAGACACTGGGCACTCTACAGGGACATCTCCCCAGCTCCTGAAAGGAACCCTGTAAGAATGGGGGGAAAATCAACAGCTTTTTTCTTCTATGTCTGTGCGTATGCGTGTGTCTATGTGTGTGCGTGTGTCTATGTGTGTGTGTGTGTGTCTATATGTGTGTGTGTGTGTGTCTATATGTGTGTGTATGTGTGTATGTGTGCTTGTGTCTGTATGTGTATGTGTGCTTGTGTCTCTGCATGTGTCTATGTATGTGTGTTTGTGTGTGTGTCTATGTGTGTGCGTGTCTGTGTGTGTGTGTCTGTGTGTGTCTATGTGTGTGTGCCTATGTGTGTGTGTATGCGTGTGTCTATATGTGTGTGTATGTGTGTGTCTGTGTGCGTGTCTATATGTGTGTGTATGTGTGCTTGTGTCTCTGCATGTGTCTGTGTGTGTTTATGTGCATGCACACATGTATGTGTTCTGGTGAAAGCCACAAGAGGGCATCAGATCCCCTGGAGTTGCGGGTGGTTGTGACCCACCTGACATGGGTACTGGGAACCCAATTCTGGTTCTCTGCAAGAGCAGTGACTGCTGCCATCTCTCCAGACCCAGTTAACAACTTAAAACAAACAAATAAAAATATTTTTAAAGAATCGTGAGAGCTAAGGAGACAGCTCAGTCAGTAAAGTGCTTGCAAGGGCCAGAGTTAAACTCCATAACTCAGGTTTTTACAAAGCCAAGTGTGGCAACGCACATTTCTAATCCCAGCCTAAGGAGGATTCCTAAAGTATGTTATCATGACAGCTTGACATACTTGGCCAGCTATAGGCCATGGAGAGACCCTGCTTCTGTCTTGTGTTTTTAAAGTGGGCGGTGCCTGGAAGATGACACTTGAAGTTGCCATGGGACCTCCACAAGCACATACCCACACACTTGTGACTGTGTGCCTGCACACACGTGTGCACACACACTGTTATAAACTGCTGTCTTCTGAATAAACAGCCATTACTAGCTTCACCAAGGTATCCGCGACTGCTTGTAAGTAACCATCAAGACCAAGCTTGTCAAAGTTCCTTCATGGAAAGGGTGAGGAGGGTCCGTAGAGCCTCACCTGAGATTCCAACCCTCCTTCACTATGCCTTCCTCCCAGCTGCATGTAATTCTGCTGAGCTCCATGTGGTCTCATGATCTCAGAAGTTGTTAGAGTATAGAGAATGAGAAGGTTAACTAAAAGCAGGGGAACTCCATCTTTGCAGCTCTGGGGAAGGATCATTAGGACGTCCTTGCATTGGAGTCTCTACACTCCTGTATATAATCCCATACCCATGCTCTGAGAATAAACCCCCCAAGCTAGAGTTTGGTGAAATCATACTTTGATCTGTCACTGGTACCCTGTCTGGAGTGAGCAGGCACCTTTCCCCAACTTCCCAGGAAAGTTTACACAGCACACAGAGAAAGAGTCCTGACCTGCTCTGCGTAATCAAGAGCAGGCTTGGGGGACTTTGTTAGAGTTGATCTTGTGATACACATCATAAAGTGTCAGCTCTCAGGGCCAAGGGCTTGTGCACATAGTAGGTACGCAGTAAGGGCTCAGTGAATATGCCTGCTGTCTGACTATTTACCGAGCCCCGACAGCTCTAAGGCACAAAGAAACAAGCCACAGTCAAACCCAGCAGTTGCTGGTCCAACAGTCTCCTTGAAGGCCACAATACTGGAAACAAATTGGTTCTGGAAAAAAATTGGTTCAGAATGGTCTTCAAATGATGTTATGGGGGCAGCCAGTCAGAAGTAGTAGTAGGAAGATGTGGTGATCTGTCCCCCAAAGGGAGTGAAATGCTTTCCTTTATAAGAGTTTCTGAGCTCATTATGTCTCCTTATAGCAATAGAAACCCTAACTAAGCCAGAAGTTGGTACCAGGGACTGGGTATTGCTGTGATAGGCAGGACCATGATTTATTTGAAGGAATTTGGACTTTGGGACTTTGAGTTAGGAACACAGTGGAATGCTTTAAGCACTGCTTAATGGGTCATACTAGTAGGAGCATGGAAGACATACTAGTAGGAACATGGAAGATGGTGCTTTGAACTGTGGGGGCTGACTCACAATGCTCCAGAGGAGAAGAATTTCCTAGAGACCATTGCCTAGAGATTGTTCTTGTGATATTTTGGTGAAGGACGTGGCTGCTTTTTGCCCTTGTCTAAAGAGTCTGCCTGAGACTAATGTGAAGCGATTTGGATTAATTCCATTGGCAGAGGAAATCTTCAAGCAGTCTCGTATAGACTTTGTCATGTGATTATTAGTGTTAATGCTAATGAAGATTTACAATGAAAGGAGCAAGCTGAGCAAGTAAAAATACAAAATATACAATTTGAGGAGAAAAGGAGCACCAGGAAGTGGAGTGGAGCTAAGTCTTGTGTTCAAGCAGATAAACGGATTAAGAAATGGAATAAAGGGTAAGACCCCTCCCAGCAATTTGTAAAAAGGAATTAAAGAACAGCTTAGGTCCAGGTGTGGTAGGTGCACACCTTTAATCACAGCACCCTGGAGGCAGAGGCTGGCTGTTCTCAAAGTTGGAGGCCAGCATGGTCTACAGAGCAAGTTCCAGAACAGTCAAGCACATGCAGTGAAAGAAACCATGGAAAACAGGGAGCTGGTGGAGATGTAAGTGAATGAGGGGTCCATGTTCCAGCCTCAGCAATCAGCATAACTTGGAAGCTTCAGCCATGTATTTCTGGGTTTAGAGTTCAGGATAGAAGAAAGGAGTTATGGAATTTACTTCTGTGCCTAAAGAAACCTGCTGAGGCCAGGCATGTGTCAGAGGTGTCCCTGATTGAAAGCCTAGAGAGGTCATTGTGTGAAGCTATGAAGGTAAAACCTGAATTGCCTTGGGGACTTCAAGATGTTGGAGATGCCTGAGCCACAGGATACTAGCTGAGGAGAGCTGCTAACAGGGAGTGGATCCTGTCCAAGAGAGAGAAGTGCGTTGCAGTCAACAAAGCTGAAAGGAGTTGGAGCTCTGTAGAGCATTCTGATATCAAACACAAAGATGTAGAGTTTGGAGTTTGGCGGGCTGGGTTTTGGTCTTGCTTTGGTCCAGCGTTTCCTCACTATGCTCCCTTCTCTACATTTTGGAATGATAATGCATATCCTGTGCCGTTATATGTTGGAAGTTTAGAATCTGCCTTTTGATTTTGATTTTAAGGGGATTACAGTTAAGAAATTACATGAATCTAAGAAGATACTTTGAACTTTAGACTTTTAAATAAGTTTGAGACTATTACAGATGATGGGAACTTTTGAAGTTGGACTGAATAAATTTTTGTGTTAAAATATGGCTACAAGCCTTTAGGGGTCAGGGAGTGGAATGTAGTGGTTTGAAAGAAAATGGCCTCAATGGGAGTGGCACTATTAGGAAGTGTGGGAGTATGTCACTGTGGGGGTGGGCTTTGTGGTCTTATATGCTCAAACTATGCTCAGTGTGGATGCTTCCACTGCCTGAAGATCAGGATGTAGAACTCTCAGCTCCCTCTCCAGCACCATGTCTGCCTGCACACTGTCATGTTCCACCATGATGATAATGGACTGAACCTCTGAACTGTAAGCCACTTCAACTAGTTTTCCTTTATAAGAGTTGGTGTGGTCATGGCGTCTCTTCATAGCAATATAAACCCTAACTGAGACAGAAATCTGGTCAGACAATCTTTCAACGCTTTGGCAGCCTGTCTGTTCTTCCACCTCCCACACTGGTGCCATCTGTACTCATTCTCTTAAACACTCATCCTAGGACACCAGACTTGGTGGATAGATGCCAAAGTAGAATCATACCCATCTCACACATGTTGACATGGACTCATGTATTTGAGCACTTGGTCCCCATTTGGTGGTACTGTTTGGGAAGGATTAGGAGGTGTGACCTTGTTAGAGGAGGATGTGTGTCACTGGAGGTAAAATTTGAGGTGTTAAAGGTCTACATCATTCCCAGTGAGTGCTCTCTGCCTCATGCCTGCGGATGAAAGAATGAACTCTCAGCTACTGCTCCAGCAAGGACCAAATATCTAGCACATTTTAGATACTATGCTGGTCAGTTTTTGTCTCTTACCCCATTTAGCTTTTTAGTCTCTTATCAAGGTTACCCATGATTGACCCCATCTAGAGCTAGGGAGGGTTGAGCTGGTGTGGGATCTGGGAGCAAGGTCAGATACCTGCTGGCAATAAGGGATGCTCTCTTTTCTTGTATCAGGACTACAGTAGGCAACCCAGTCCTTACCTGGGACCAGAGAGCTCAACTTTATTCTCTGAGACCCAAAGACAGGCCCTTGTGTTCAGTGGCCAGAGTCCTACCTAAGAGTAATCCGCTATCCCATGTCCCCTTTGAAGACAAGCTGATTGGTTTGGTACCTTCCAGACAGAACTTCCTGCTGAAAGAAACTCCTATGGGCCACCCACTCCATCTGAGGGATCCATGCCCCATCTCAGAACATCCTTGTAGGATTCATAGAGGACTCTATGGTGAGGAGTTGGATCTCTTCCTCATTGTCAACTGTGTATCTACTTAATTTCTATCTAGCTTAGCAGTCCAGGCCTTGACTGCTCCACAGAACGGCTGCCGTGATTGCCCAAGAAGATAGGTTTATGGTGAAATCTTGCTTCCTTCTGTTTTATGCATGACATTTCCCCAAAAGGAAAAAAGGAAACAGTTGGAATGACTAGTATTATTGTTCCAATTTTTCCACCTGAGACCCTTCTGTCTTTGGAGACCAGTTTACTCCACAACCCAGGAGGGGGCTGGACAGTGGACATCAGCGACCTCGGGCACTCCTCTGAGGGGGCTGGAAGAGGGAGGGGGGTTAATTGTCAGTCACCAAGATTGCTCATGAGAGAGCTGAGGTGAGCGCACAGAACGTAGACATGTGTGGCCTGCTGCGTGTCCTGTCTTCCCACCTCTGTCTCTGGAGTGGACAGTGGTAACTGCCCCCAGTCTTTAAGACAGTCTTACTAATGTGGAGTGAGGAGAAGGTGGAAATCTGCCAACAAACAGTACCCATTCAGGCTCTTACAGGGTCTCACAGGCGCGCCTAATTCTTTAGGATGTAGAGAAAACTCAAAGCATGTCTGTGCCATCTGCCATCACATATGTTCCTTACCCACCATGTCATGCCCCCTCTCTCAACTTATACAGAGCAGGATCCCAATCAGGAGATGGCCCCACCCTCAAGATAATCCTCCCAGACTTGTCCAAAGCCCCTCTTCAAGGTGATTCTAGGTACCATTGAGTTGACTATGTTCCCACACCCTTTCTATAGTAAAGCAGCTAGAAGGGCCTCAAACCCCCAGCTCCCCACTTAAGAGCGCCTCCTCATCCCTGTTGCCCCTGACTCCTAGGCCATGCCTCAAGTTCATGGGAGTTGGTATCTCCCTAGGTGGCTGTCCAGAGTCTGCCCTGGTTCAGAGCTGATGACTTCATACTCTATAATACCAGCTTTGTTTGTCACAAGTCGTTACAGATGTCTGTATACCTGTAGGTTTTCCCCTCTGTTCTTTAAAGTGTGTGTGTGTGTGTGTGTGTGTGTGTGTGTGTGTGTGTGTGTGTATACATACCATGGAATGAATGTAGAAGTCGGTTCTCTTCTTCTACCATTTGGAATATTAGTTTAAGCCATGTTATATTCATTTATGCTGTGGACTATTTGTTTAATGGTGCAAAGATGTGTTGCATTCTTTTATGTTGTATTTGTTTAACTCTATAAAGCTGTGTGACTTTGCCTAAAACACCTAATTGGTCTAATAAAGAACTGAATGATCAATAGCTAGGCAGGAGAGAGAAATAGGCAGGGCTGCCAGGCAGAGAGAATAAGTAGGAGGAGAGATCTAAGCTAAAGAAGAAGAACAAGAAGAAAGAAGAACAATAAGAGGAGGAGAGGAGGAGAAGAGGGCACCAAGGGCCAGCTGTACAGTCATTCAGCCACCCAGCCATACAGCCATACACAGCCATACAGCCAGCCATGGAGTAAAAAGGAAAGAAAGATATATAGAATAAAGGAAGGTAAAAAGCCCACAAGCAAAACATAGTTAAAGAGAAACAGGATAACCTAAGTTAAGAAAAAGTCAGCTAGAAACAAGCCAAGCTAAGACTGGACATTCATGAGAAAGAATAAGTCTCCGTATATTTATTTGGGAGCTGGGTGGCAGACCTCCAAAGAACAAAGAGAAAAAAAAAAGCAACAACATTTTGGCATGCCAATATGAGGGTCAAATTACCATGTAGGGCCTGAAAGCACTGAAAAAGAGAAAGAGAGAATAAAAGAAAAAGGACATAGCTCCTTTAAGAGGCACTGCTGTTTGGTTGGCAGCTCTAAATAGAAAAGGTAGGCTAAGTAAAATC